>CM077287.1:7643286-7685786 GCA_039654925.1 Anguilla pacifica | reverse complement strand
AGGGTACAACGGCAGTGTCCTACCGGGGAATCGAACCCGCGACCTATAGGTTACAAGACCAACTCCTTAGCCATTATACTACACTGTCACTGCAGCAGAGCAGTTTCCTGTAATGGGATTACTAATCCCACAAGCCAGTTGTTGGCCCCTTATTCAAAGCTGAGTGAGTCTGTGTCTCTCATTCAGACCTGTGTAAAACAATTATTTGAAATACTTCAACTCTTCAGACAGGAGTCGAATCCCTTTCTCCACCTTGTTACTGTGCTGGTCTGCATTTACCAATGTTGGCTGTCGCTGACTGAAATGGCTTAAGGTTGGACTGGAAATGAAAGAGAAAAAAAAGCACCAAATATTATGCACTTCAAAACATATATTTTTACTTGGGAAAAAAAAAAATTGATACTTTCTTTTCCTATCGCAATGTACGTATACGACATAAACTGAGGCTGTTTTCCGGTTAGTCTGACAGAAACAGAGAGCCAAGAATAGAATCGGACTCCTCTCTTGGGCCAAATGAAAATGAAGTTAAAGAGAAGCATCAAAAGAGAGGCCTGGGATGTTTTGGTCATTACAGATCCCTGGGCACTTATCACAAAGAGCAAAGGGGGCATTCCCCAATGTCCTGGCAACATAATCATCATCCAGTTTAATTGGTTCTGTACTTATTTTTTTACCATAAGTTCACAGACCACTGGAAACCCCCCCCCCCCCAACCCCCCTCCAGGGCCCAGGACAGTGTACCCGGTTGTCCCCTCCCTGACTGCGAGGCTTCGCTTGAGGCAAGTCACCCAGCCCCCCCTGCCTTCACTGTGAAGAGCTCTGAGATCATAAGATCAAAAGCCCCGTACGAATGCAGTCCATTACAGTTCATCTCAGTGGAGGGCCTAATGGAATGGACGCTCCTCATGTTCATCAGCACCTTTTGTAACTGTAGCGTATCACACACTACCGTTTGATATCGCGATATCAAGGACCCTAACCCTCCTTTGACTCTGCGTTCACAGCTGTTCTCCCGATTTCCGGTGGTTTCCGAGCCCCACAACCCGCCCCCCCCCCTTGACCCCACGCCCACCAGCCACCCCCCCCACCCCTTGACCCCACGCCCACCAGCCACCCCCCCCCCCCGCCCCCAACCACATCGTGTGCCTCACAAGGAGTACAACACCTGCAGAGGCTAAAGCCCTAGCATCAGCACATTCACTTTCTGTGGTTATGGCTGAGTTACAGGCACAGAGTACCGTGCCTACTTTTCGTTCAGGAAGTAGATGAAGACGTGGGTGCAGCTGGACCTTAATGAGCAAACAGTAATGACTAAGCCCGTACGCCATGCCCGCCAAATAATATGTTCTGTGCGCGGTCATATTTCCTGGTAATTACACAATACTGAAAATAAACACATTTACATTTTCAAGAGTGCGTGCGTGTATTAGACACTGAGAGACTGAGAGAGTTTTTGTTGTTGCCGTTGGATACAGTCCATTTTGTAAAGCCAGTGAACCATTGCTGCCAGGAACATTGCTCAAGGGTACATTAACATTAACACCCCCCCCCCAACCCCGGGGGGGTTGTGGGCCTGTAATCTCAGAATCAAACCCCAGTTCATTAACCATTAGCCACCCAGCCACCCAGCAGGGTAACCTCACACGAAGACACAATACACAGCCGCAAATTTTAGCAATCGCATGTTACTTATTTAGCTGCCATCGCAGGCTGCATAGTGAACATAACAACAGAGCCAGCCAGCCAGAAAGCTAGCCATCCGGTGGGGCTGGTGCTTATGTGGCTAGGTAGTTGATACTGTTAGCCTTATACACCTATAACCGCTCCCTCTCTTATTGGCTCACTAGTGGAACATGAAAGTGACAGTTATTTATTCACTAGTTTCATGAAGCACACGATGGGTTGTGCTACAAGGAACTGTCAATCAGAGTCTTATTTGAACCGATGAAGATGCTTCATAAGAGGTCAAAGCAAAAAGTGATTGGTTCAAATGGTACCGTTAGCATATGATAGCCAAACCCCTTTGTTGTTAATGATACACCATTGTAGAATTATGAATGTTCACCAATAGGACATCTGTCATAAATGCAGTCAATTTGAGAGGGCATACAATCGCACATGAAACACAGGCAGCCACACAAGATTACATATATCCTCCCAGGTTTTACTGTATACTAAGACATATGTACATAAAGATCGTCTCATATATACAGTGCCCTCCAAACATTATGGGAACAGTAGAACACTTGAAAATGGGGGGGGGCGGTTGGCACAAAAACAGCCGTTTCTGTAAAATGGTAAAACGCGTACACACGTAAATGCCATGACATAAAAGCTTTTGTCTCACGTTCATCTTTCGAGCTCAAATCCAAATGCCTAAAGTACGCACCAAAAATAACTCATTTCACTCTATCCACCGTTCCCACACTTCTGGAGGGCACTGTATGAACGAGGAGCAGCGGTGGCTTGTAGGCCGCAGGCCCCGTAGTCATGACTCCTCATGAACAGGGCAGGCGCAGCCAGTTAAAATGGCCTCTTTGTGCTGGAGAAAGAATGGACAATGGCTGACAGGACGAGCACCGTGGGCAGAATTACACAACCCTTATCCAAGCTGGTAAGTTCCAGAAGGCGCTGCAAACATAAACACACAATCACACACACACACACACGCACACACAACTCACCTCTGACCTCTTCCCTGCATTTGGTAGTAACAATCAATATGGAGTGACTGATTTAATGTCATTCATCCATATGATATATGATATATATATATATATATATATATATATATATACATACATACACATTCACGGCCACTATATTAGGTACACCTTGCAAGTACCAGGTTGGCTTCTGCTGCTGTAGCCTGTCTGCTTCAAGGTTCGACGTGTTGTGCGTTCAGATGCTCTTCTGCATACCTCGGTTGTAAAGACTGGTTATTTGAGTTACTGTTGCCTTTCTATCAGCTCGAACCTGACTGGCCATTCTCCTCTGACCTCTGCCATCAATAAGGCATTTTCGCCCAGAGAACTGCTGCTCACTGGATATTTTCTCTTTTTCGGACCATTCTCTGTAAACCCTAGAGATGGTTGTGCGTGAAAATCCCAGTAGATCAGCAGTTTCTGAAATACTCAAACCAGCCCGCCTGGCACCAACAACCATGCCACGGTCAAAGTCACTTAAATCACCTTCATTCCCCATTCTGATGCTTGGTTTGAACTTCAGCAGATCGTCTTGACCATGTCTACATGCCTAAATGCATTGAGTTGCTGCCACGTGATTGGCTGGTTAGATATTTGCGTTAACGTGCAGTTGAACAGCTGTACCTAACAAAGTGACCGGTGAGTGTGTACGTATGTGTGTATGTACGCATGTGTGTGTGCATGTGCCTGCGACACAACTGTGGCGGTGCAAAACCACAGAATAAAAAAACCATTTGCACGGTGCGCACGCAAGATGGCAAAGACAGACACCCACGAGCAGGTCACCCGCACAGACAGACAGGAAGTGGTGGAAGAAGGAAGTCGGTTTCATTCTGGCCGCGTGCTTCGAGACAGCAACACACGTCGGGGTGCGTTCGCACACGCGCAGGAACGCCGCAGTTTCAAATTCAGCAGCAATCTCAGTGTGAACGTTGAGCAGACGGGTTACGAACTGCCACCCACTAAAAAAAAATCACACACGCTCGTGAACGCCGACAGTTGAGTCACCATTTATGAAAAGGGTTTTTGAAAGCAGCAAAATGAGCACGTAAATCCAATACACCACCCCCACCCCCCAACCCCCAACCCCCATTCAAGCATTTAAGTACCATCCTGTTACGTAAGCACATAAATCCACACAACATCCTGTCGCATTCAGAAACACAGCAGGTCTTCGTTTTTTTTTAACAACGTTTTGAGAGCCCAACATCCTGCCTCCTACTGGGAGGAATTGAACGTCACGACGAAACGGCAAGTCCGCTTTCCTGCTCCAGACGCGTCGCGGGAACGAGCCGGTAGAAGAGGCCGGGAGGGAGAAAGAACGGAGGACAAACAAAAATCCGCAAACGGCAAACTCCCTTTTCCAATACTGCAGCAACCGATGAACTGCATGCAGTTCAGTGGCCACAACCACAATAGACCACCAAAGCTAAAACGAATATGATTTTTGGTTCCTGTTCAATAATCGATTCGTCCTTTAAAAATGCAAAACCGTGACACTAGAAACGCTGCAGGGTGAAGTTAATATGTGTATTATCAACACAGCCGAGTAAAATAAATATATTCAGGCTTCAAAACTGTTACATACTACTTTTACAAGACATCCATATTAAATTCATTATTTAGGTGTAAATCTGCGTCACAATTCGGTGGTCTATAGTCAAGATGCTTCCTCACAATAACCGAGCCCCTTCCTCAACCAGGCCCAGTGTCAATAATAAAAAAAAAAAAGCAAATTAATTTTAGGAGACATTTACATAAATGTCACAGTCAACGAAGTCAAATAATTTTATTTTCATACTGCACACTTAACAGCACACCATGGGTGCTTTTAAGTGTGCAGTATAAAAATAAAATTGTCCCTGGGTACTGAAGGTGCAATCAAATCAAGTTTAGAGAGTTTTGAACAAGATTGCATTTTTAAAAAAAGTTAAAAAAAAAAAAAGAAACATCATCCTTAGCTCTCAGTGTGCATGCTGTAGAAAAGATGTATGCAAATCAAAGCAGATCAGAGATTATCTTTACGTGAATCACACACCAAGAGCATAAAATGTAGAAAATGTAAAATATTGCGTTTTATTAGTGCAACATTACATGATTGCAATAAACTCAGTCGCCAGATTAATGTGTAGGCCCAAGATTCTGTAGACCATATTCTGTGGGAAAGAGCACTCCAGATCACCTTACATATACTGTAAAAAAAAAATTTTAAATAAAAAAAAAAACATCTTCAGGAAACCTGCGATCCATGTACAGCAGTAAGCAGTGTGTTTTTAACGGTCTCCTTTTACAATAATCCACATTCCTCGGTCTAGAAAATATGCTAATGGTACCGTTAAAGAGTGGCTGTTTGAACCGCGGTAAGCAAGCAACATTAGACGCGAAACCCAGCGAAACTTCTGAGTACAATTAGCTCTTTAGCACGAGAGCAGCGAAGTTGCGTTTGGTATTTTGCCAAACACATAAACCCTTTGCCGTGGTCTTACGTACTGCATGTCTGTCTCCAGGTGGAAAACGAAACACCAGATTCTCTGCAAAACACATTCAGTGAAATAATACCCGCAGACAGCACTTGTAAGATGCGCCACAGCTTGCGACACCAGCTTGTGGCTAAACAATGGTGCTGAGTTGCACCACCGTATCCCATAAATATGAAAATGATTATGATTATCAAGAGGACTGCAGAGAGAATGCTACTGAAATGTAAGCGTATATCCCCTTTGAAAGTACAGACACCTGGGTTTGAAGGAAACAGGTGCGAAGGGAAGAGGGGATGAGTACAGAGCAGAGAGATGAAGGTTAGGGAAGAGAGTGTTAGTGTGTAAACGAGTGGAGACTGCAGTTTGTACAGGTGGACACCAGGGTTCTGCAACCCCTGACCCCTGGTGAGAAGATCTGGGTCCGCCATTTTTAGCTTTTTACCTTAAAATCAGCAACCAATTCAACCAGTTTAAAAAACAGATGAGGTGAGTTAGCCAATGCGATCAACTGCCAAACTGGTCACTTTCAGCGCTGAGTAACACTATAAACCAGCAGGACCCAAAGGGTCTCTGGGGCCAGGGCTGCAGAACCCCTGGACTATGTGATTCAGTCAGTATACAAAAGCGTTTACACAAAGCCATACTGCCAGCCTGAACACACACACACACGTGTGTGCGCGCGCACACACACACACACAGACAAACACACACGGACACAGACACACACACATACACACGCACACACACACACGGACACAGACACACACACATACACATGCACATGCACACACACACACACACACACACACACATGGACACAGACACACACACACACAAACACACACACATACACCAAAGGAACATGCAAAACCAATTTACTCCCAACAAAGAAGCTAAGAAGTTAGACACGCTTTCGCAGTTATGACGCACTGCAGCGCCAGTATATCAGCTCAGCACAGATACATTCCCACAGCGCTTTCCAAACGAAACCACTGCGCGCTGAGGAACGGCCGTGCCGACCAGCAGGAAGAGCTCGCATGAAACCACTGCTAAAACCGTGCAGGGGGGTCCATGCTGGCAGAACACCACAACCGTCATAACACCATTAAACAGTGATCTCAGAGAGAGAGAGAGAGAGAGAGAGAGAGAGACCCGCTCCAGGGGGACCTATGAATCACACCCAGAACTCATACCCTAAAACCTCAGCCTACGCCCCAGCCCAAGCAGAGCGGGCTGCTGGCGTGACCGGTCCACGCGGTCGTTTAAGGCCACGACCGCGGACGTGCCACACGATCCAGCTTTTAAACGTTTTACATTTTTACGAAAATGTATTAATTGTGCAGTATTCAGAGGACGCAAATGTCTTTTCTGATGCTGTTGTTCTTGCGCTGGTTCCCCGGTCCTTGATTGCTGAAAAATCCCCCCCCCTTCCCCAAAACCGCCCCCCCCGAGGCCGCAATGGCTTCCCTCCCGCCTCAGTCTGCGTCCAGTTGTCCCTGGTTACTTATTGCTTAAAATCCCAGAGCTGGCTCTACTGCCAACAACAGCGACTCATCTGCACATCCAACTGAAGGATGCCAATAGTTATTAGCTTCGTCCAATCGTATATATTTTTCATGTTACAGGAACATCAGTTTCAGGAACTGGCTTTGTAACATAAAGGTCACAGGTTTGATTCCCGGCTAGGACACTGCCGCTGTAACCCTCGAGCAAGGTACTTAACCTGCATTGCTTCAGTAATATATCCAGCTGTATAAACGGATGTAATGTAAATGCTAACAAAAAGTTGAGTAAGTCGCTCTGGATAAGAGCCTCTGCCAAGTGCCTGCAATGTAATGTAATGAGGGAGCAGGATGTTCTCCGTACCCTGAGTCACTCCGTACCCCCCCCCCCCCCCACTAAATTTATCAGCTTCATTTGCATCAGCGGCTCGGGGAACAGTGACCCCCCCTTCATCACGATCCTCATGCACAATTCAAACAGGTAGCAACGCTGTGTCACGTGACCTCGCTGCCACAACCCCACCTATCCAACTGCACCATGAATGTCTCCCCGACAGCATGCGGCACGCGGCACGCTGCATGCATCTGGGGCCAGCTTGTCTTTGCCCAAAGCTATTTTCTGGCCTGGAATTCCATTACCTGCGAAAGGTATGTAAAACATGCCGACAGTTCACATGTCTGTGCCACCGAGGCCTGGAACTTGTTCGACACACTGAAAGAGACGGTTCACTTTCTTAGGTTTTTTGTTTTTATACATTATTTGAGACTTAGTGTATGTTTTTGATCCCAGTTACCTGAAGCATATTTTCTTGCTTTCAAACCACAACCCCGCCCCCCCCACTTCCCCCAACAACTGTAAAGCTGGCAGGTAGTTAGAAAATTCTGTAAATATCAAAATATCTAAAATAGCCTTCATTACACACAGCAACAGCTGGAGAACCTTACACTAAAACTTAAATGATACCAAAAAAAAAATTCTAGATTGCCTCTATCCTTTTAATACCCCTGTAACATCCCTCTGAACAACTACTACGCCAACGGTAGATGGAGGGATATCATGTGATTTTTCGGCACCATTCAGTGTGATTCCCAAAAAAGACATACAAACAGAACCTCCAACGTGGAGAATTAAGCAAATACTGGCTGCAGTTTTTACAATGACGTTTTTAGAAGGAACAAACACAAAAGAAAAAAACCGCAAAGTTTCTGGGAAGCGGGTCCACGGTGTCGTGAAACGGAACTGGGTGAACGGCTCAGCTGTCAAAGCACCGGTTCCAAGTTCCACAGGGTCAAAAATGACCCGCCCTCGCCAGACCGCCTGTGATAAAGCCTCCTCATTGGAATTTTAAACCCTAAATCAATCATCTACCATGTAGAAACAACCTGTCACTCATTAAATCGGTGAATAACAGTTTTCTATCTAACACTGTCCGGAGAGACTGCATTTATTCAGGTGTACACCACTCTTTATGACTACAAAACACATCATAATTGATTCTTTTAGATGTGATAGATGCGTGGCATTTCAATTTAATTATAACTTCTGAGTTATGTAACTGCAGGGTGTAAAAAAAAGACTCATAAGACAATCGTTGTACACAGATACTGTGTACGGCTTTTTAAAAAATGGGCAATGTAACTCTTTCTAATGATAGGGTCTCTCCCGGAAGTGTCATCAAATTTCATGCTGAAAAGATAAAAGTTCAGGGGTTTTTTCCCTCCTGTTAAACTCAGAATACCGTCATTTTTGACCCTGGAGACAACAGGAGGGTTAAAAGGCACGGTGGTCTAGTCAGTTGAACCCAGTCTTTTTTCTTCTTTACCCTTACTGGGTCACGTACTCCATCAGGAAACAAGCGATCACAAGACCTGAGCTCTGAGCGAGCTTCAATGGCTTAACGAGCTCCGAGCGGGGGCTAATGTGTTGCTCCCGTGTCCTGAGTCATGAGTTGAACCACATTCTATTTGTATTTCGTTTTTTTTTGGAGGCGGGGGGGGAGGGGGGGGGGCTGCCCGGAAGAAGTGGGGGGAAAAAAAACCCAAACGGCCGGTCATCTGGAAAGCACCGAGTTCTTCGCACCAACCTTGGACCGGCGGGCGTTGACCCCCGGCAGCCCGCGCGTGTGTGTGTGTGTGTGTGTGTGTGTGTCTGTGTGTGTGTGTGTGTGTGTGTGTGTGTGCGTGTGTGTGTGTGTGTGTGTGCGCGGAACTCGGGGCGGTACTCCCGCGCACACGCGAGTGACAGCAGCGGGCTGAACCCTGGGGTCCGACCCGGAGTTCAGCGCACCGGGCCCGTGCAACGCGGAAGCTACGCGCTGAGAGCGTGCAAACTGCCGGATCTGGACTCTCACCTCCCTGCAGGACCTCTCTCTTCTCCTCCTCCTCCTCCGTTTCTATCCTCCCCCCCATTTCTGCTTTCCCACGCTCTTTCTTTCTTTCTTTCTCGTCATCCCCCTCTTCATCCTGCTATCTATCTCCCCCTTACTTATGCATTCCAAGCACCAAGCGGTGCAGATTGACTCCTGCTTATTCTGAGGTCTAGACACCTTTTTTCTCTCTCTCTCTCTCTCTCTCTCCAGAGATCTTAACATTTTTGAACTGCTTAGTAACCGCGGCTGTTTGATTTTACAACACGAACGGCGATAAAGCCAGATGAACGGAACAAAGCACATGTTTTACTTTAAAATAACTACCAAAAAAACATTTATTTGCGCGATGAACAGAATTTCAAGGCAGAATACACAGAAATGCACACCATTAATTGTGGACATGAGCGAATGTAAAATGTACAATATGAATGAACACAATAAACATGATCATCCTCTCTTTATAGCCTTCTGTATATACAGTAAGCTGTCCAAGCCACTTAAAAGACCCCACAACTGTTATTCGGTAAGCTGTTAACTTGTTAATTTCACAGAGCAGTGGCCTCATACGTCAACAATGTCAACGTCAGTGAAATTTTCTACGCAAGTCCCCCTCCCTTTCATTTGATAGACAACTTTCAACAGTGATCGTGAAAAAGGTTGAATAGTATGCCATATTGGTAGGGCTTCACTTAAGATAAGAGAGGGTTAAACCAACACCGAGCATCCTGGGGAGAGGGAAAAACCAGTAACATTGCCCGTATGATAAAAGAGGGCATTAGTGGTTCTGCTGAAGAGCAAATGCTAAGTGTGGCCTTAAGTTAACGCTCCTGAAATTATATGTGGGGGGGGGGGGGGGGGCAAAACGTTGAATTCTTCCTAAAGTGCACCACCCAACACAGACACAGACATACACAGTCTGGTTTCCTAGAGAAACATCAACTCAGTCACAAAAAAAAAATAATACTACGAGTGAAGGAAAATACAAATTTAGTTATGCTACTTATATTGAGAAAGAGGAAATTTTGTCACGGAGTGTAGGGAATATGAAAAAAAAACAGAAATCAAAATAAGTCTTAAAGCACCATGGAACTTAGCTTAGATATTGACCGGGAACCTTGGAAACAGTCACATAAGCAGCTGTTCGAGGCAGAACCGTTATCCAATCACACTGCAGCTCAAGGAGGCCATTTCATTAAGGTCTTGATTATGACACACTCCTGGCCAAATGGGATAGATTTGCGCCAGAGTTGAACTTTATATTACAGATGCACTCAGCTATAATTACACTGGATGTGATGGGAAGAGAGCAGCAGAAGGGAACTATTGGGCCTCATTCACAAAACGTTTCTTAAATTATTCTCAAGAAACTTTCGTTCTTAAAAATGTTCCCGCGAAAAACCAACATGGGATTCAGGACACGCGTGCAGACCTTTGTTTTTGTGCGTATCCCAGGTGCGTGAGATGATGAATGCAGACTGTTTGCAAATTTTATGAGCAATGTCCTGATTAGCAAAAAGAAACAGCCAGGAGCAAATACAAAACAAGGACAAAAACAAAAAGATGAATGCTGAAATGTTCCTGGAAACGTTCGAATAATTAATAATCGAACAATTTACAAATAAATGCGATCATACACAGGTTTTAAATGTGATTGTACACGTTTTAAATCTGATCGTAGTTGTACACGTTTTAAATGTGATCGTACACATGTTTTCGTGAACGAGGCCCAATGCCTGCATCGCCATTATCGCGTTCCGGAAAGGTGAGCAGTTCGAGAACTCGCGCCAGAGATCTTTCCCAAAAAAAAACGGACTGGGAATCCGTCTCCCGAGAGGTACGAACCATGTTTGTGTGGGACGGTACAAAACGGTAAACTTATCGGAGGGGGCCCAAAAAAAAAACAAATAAAAAAAACATCAAAACGCCCGGACCCAAACTCTCTCTCTCTCTCTCCCACAAAGTAATCCAAGACCAGGCCTGTCCACTCAGCCCACGAAAACACCAGTGGGCCAAACGCTCGAAGGAAGGAGAGAGGGAAAGAATTCAACATTCCTGTCCATCACTTGTTATTCCAAACAGTACATCAGTGAGTAGCTGACTTCCTTCCCAGATAAACCAGCGCATCCTGTTCGCGTGCTCCCTTTTCGCAATTCCTGGGAGTACTTTTTGCTGGAAAAACAAAGGGATGTTTACGGAGGAAAAAGATTTATTCGCCGAGACATAAAAACGGACCCCCAGCAACTGTTGGTCCCCATATCCTGTGTGAGGACATTGAGAAGACTGGGGAGGCTACCCAGGGGCTATTTGTGTGTGTGTGTGTGTGTGTGTGTGTCCATGCGTGCGTGGTGTGTTGAAATGGCATCTGGTGAAGGCCCTCAACTTCTTAGAATTTTCTGCTGGCTACAATATATTGAGGGTGAGAAGAAACAAAATTTAGTGAAAGGATTTTTCAACATATTCCCAAGAGAAGATGTGCTAATCCATCAACCACCAGGCTATTTGGCAGCAAAACTCACCCATGGCTCTGCACAGAGTACATTAACACAACATGCACTCTAGAGCACATGAACTCGATAGCAAATTGACACAGCATGCACTATATAGCACATTAACATACAATGCACTCTACAGCACCTTAACACAACATGCACTCCACAGCACATTAACACAACACACACTCTACAGCACATCAACACAACACGCACTCTACAGTACATTAACACAACACGCACTCTACAGCACATTAACATACAATGCACTCTACAGCACCTTAACACGACATGCACTCTATAGCACATTATCACAACACACACTCTACAGCACATCAACACAACACACACTCCACAGCACATCAACACAACACACACTCCACAGCACATCAACACAGCATGCACTCTACAGCACATCAACACAGCATGCACTCCACAGCACATTAACACAACACACACTCCACAGCACATCAACACAACATGCACTCCACAGCACATTAACACAACACACACTCTACAGCACATCAACACAACACACACTCTACAGCACATTAGCACAACACACACTCTACAGCACATCAACACAACATGCACTCTAGAGCACATTAGCACAACATGCACTCCACAGCACATCAACACAACATGCACTCCACAGCACATTAACACAACACACACTCTACAGCACATCAACACAACATGCACTCTAGAGCACATCAACACAACACACTCCACAGCACATTAACACAACACACACTCCACAGCACATCAACACAACACACACTCTACAGCACATTAGCACAACATGCACTCTACAGCACATCAACACAACATGCACTCTAGAGCACATCAACACAACACGCACTCTACAGCACATCAGCACAACATGCACTCTAAGCCAATGACAACAGCACTGAAGGTGTTTAAATGGTCCAGCCTTTATGTATTATGTTACAGAGTGTCACAGGTTTCTCATTTTTACATTTATACAGCAGGATATCTTACTGACACCTGGCCCGAAACAATGCAGGCTAAGCACCTTGCTCAAGGGTGCAGTGGCGGTGTCTTACCTGGGATTCGAACCCGCAGCCTTTAGGTTCATAAACCCAGCTGCATTGCCTACCCATTACACCACACTGCCACCTCTTTAGCCACAGCTCAGCTGTACAGTGTCAGCAAGTTTAGCTCCCAATGACACTGCTGCAGAAGGAAAGCAGCCTGGTCCCCCAGGCCATTAGCCACAATGTTAGCAATGACTAAAAGGTTCAGAGGGACATAGATAAGAGCGTGCCGCTGTTGCCTAGCAACGAATGCTTCTGAGTAACCAAAAGGCCATTTTATTATCCTTGGAATAATAATGCCCCTCCTTTAAGGAAGGTGGGGGGGTGGGGGTGGTCAAACAGTGAATAAAATAATTTCCATGGCAGAGTCACCCTCAACCAGCTTACATGCACAGAATGCCCTCTTAGGACATCCTCAATGAGTCAGCAAGGCTTTCCCACAATGCACCAGAGTACACTGCTTTATCAAAATTGTAATATTGTCCAGTTGTGACATGGTGTGAAGCTCTGGTGCAATTCAATGTGCGTGCAAGCACACGCTTTGCATTGGGTAATGGGATTTTTCATTTTGATTTTGAATTTAAGCACCCGGCAAAATGGAACACCAGCATCACTTTACCTGAATTGTAAAACCCTGAAATTCAGGTGCACAAACACCCCCCCCCCCCCCCCCGTAGCGGGGCGATACAGCCTGTTGGGACTTGCCCGAGGCTGTGCGTACTGTCCTCACACCACGCTGTGTGGCAACAACGCAAGAATGCACCGCCCCAGGACAGAATAAACAAAGCCGCCAGGCGACTGAGCGCACATTAGCCCCAGCCACTTCCTGTCCCAGGCGGACCGGATTAGGCCACCCGGAGAAACGGTATTTTCAAACTGGAACCGGCTGAATTTTCAATTCGTCGCCATGACGTTTTCACATCTGACGCGAGATGTGAGGATTCGTCGCATCAGCGGAGATCGACGCAGAAACAGTTCCACAAGAAAATATAGCGCATCACATTACAGTAAAATGTAACCGCATGCAAACATGCACCAAAATAGAAATTTAAAAAAATGTTGCTCAGCGAGTGTGAACAGTGACTAAGACTTAAATTAGCATTTCTGGCAAATGACTGAAATGCCTGCCCTACATTGGCTGCAGTGATGATACAGCAGAAAAACATTAGCAATATAGGAGCAGCAATATTATTCAATATAGTCATATAGAATACATGCAGCAATATCATTCCCATTTGTTTTCTTAAACATGCATCAATTTAATCAAACAACCGCATATGCTTACACATGGGAACACATGTCTACAATAACTAGCCTGAAATGAAACTAAATGAAAAATATGACTGGGGAAAAAGTAGTGAAATAAACAAGGGTACATTACAGATTTTGTGACAAATGTCAGTTTAATCCTCATACATCTCAGCAATAATATTTACCCCCAATGATAACTGTGGTCGCATGTAAAAAAAACAAACAAAAAAAAACAGCTTCCAAATACAGAGCCAAATAAGGCACACTGTGTACAGTAGACAGATCCTACAGTACACAGCAGAGTGGAAACAGGCTTATGGACTGCATTATTATTACAAATTATTATTATCCAAAATACTTCAGTCTCTTCAAAATAAATCTTTTCCACTAAGATTGGCGAGAAACGTTTCAGGATGTTCAGAGCAACCACTTTACGTTCAGAGCATCAAGAATCTTCATGAAAAACACTCTAGAAATCACATTATTATTATTATTACCATTATTATTATTATTTACAGTATTCTTATTCACGTGCTGTTTGATGTGAGGCACAGGTGCATTCCTTGCCTTTATATATGCAACCATGATGCTCCACAGATTTGACACACTATCATTTATTAGACTAACTGTACAAAATGAGTAAAATGTACCTTATCGAACTTTGTACTTGTTCCTACGACCATGATATGCACTTTTGTACGTCACTTTGGATAATAAAAGCGTCTGCTAAATAAATGTAATGTAAGGTAATGTAGACTATGCCCATCTCTGGTCTGGCACTTAATCTCTACAAGATGCCTATCACACCTTACCCTTAACTGAGATAGCTGTGGCACAGTTTCTTTGGCAGTGTACATATTTAAAACTATTGGAACTAGGTAATTATGTTTTTACATCACAAATCAAAAATAAATCAAATAACGGAGGGGTCTCATGGGGCGACATAGCTCAGGAGGTAAGAGGGGTTGTCTGGCAGTCGCAGGGGTTGCCGGTTCGATCCCCCTCCCTGGGAGCATCACACCTAACCCCTAATTGCTCCCGACGAGCTGATTGGTACCTGGCATGGCAGCCTTTCACCGTTGGGGTGTGAGTGAGTGTGTGTGTGTGGGTGAATGAGAGGCATCAACTGTAAAGCGCTTTGGATAAAAGCGCTATATAAATGCAGTCCATTTACCATTTGCCTCAACACACACACAAGTGAAAACAGGAAAGATGAATCTGAAGGATTTTATCTGTCAGGTCTGCCCACCTCTCACCCAAACCGCTCCACATACCTCAATATATACAACACATGCTGCAAATATTTTTTTTGTGTTAAACATTCTATAATAATCTTCTATAATCAAGATCAATTAATCATAATTTTCAAATAGAAATGAAATGACCTATTTATTTATTTGATCAGTCTTACACCTTTGTTAAAAGTTGCACTCAATGAGGTTCCTTCAAAAAAATAGTGACTTGTTAAAAGAAAAAAAACACATCCACTTCAAGAATGTTCTCTCTGCAGATTAATTTTTCAGAATTCTTGACGAAAAAACAAATAGGCCTAGTAAAATAGTACGAATAAGAGTAGGATTCAAAAAGTATCGGACCGATTATCAGATGTGTATATGATGCACACATTATTTTTTTTCTCCCAAGTTCACTTCCTGTTTCCAGGTGTACATACACGTGTTTACAGGTCCAAAAGTCACAGCGGATCTTGATATCGATCATACAGGTCATACGACATTCTGGTTGTCAACGGGTTCTCAGTATGTGCATCAAACGAAGTAACCGAAATCAACTTGAGATTTAATCGATGAAATTCCATTATACCTTTGACAGGTTTGCTTCTTTATCCTCAAAAATATAGTTTAAAAAAACTTTACCTGCAGAAGACAGTATGCAGTTGTGTTACAGAGATACAGCACATTGTCTGACCTTTGTGATTCGGGTCATACACATTCGGTGAGCGCTCTTGAGGGTCAATTTATTTCTTTATTAATTTCTTTTTTGGGGGGAGGGGGGGTGTCTAGGGTTATGATACGTTTAAATATAATTTACAACGTAAACGTACATTGTTCCCCTGAAAAACATTCTAATTAAAAGAACGAAGTAGTCTGCTACAATATCATGGATTCTGAACGCGTTACAAATAAATCAACCGATAATTAAAAGTGTTCGTTCGCTTTTTATTTCACTCACCTACCACCACACACAGCACGTCCACTATGACGAATATCTTCTTTTTCCTCAGCTCCGTCATGGTTGCTTCTTTTCGATATTCAGAGTTCGAAACTTTTTTGAAACTTTGCAGAAGCGTGCACACTTGAACAGTGCACACTTAAGGGGGGAAACTGTAAACAGTCGCGAACTTAATAAATCATTATGCAAATTACACTTCTTGAATTGCAAGTTCTTCCGGCTGCACTTCCCTACCTGCCAAACGCGAGTGTAAAGACTCACTGTAGGTGTGTTTGTACTTCCAACAACTCCCTGCAGAAATTCAACAAAGTCCTATTTGTTTAATGGGTGACAGGATTATTCTCCGTGTCCAGTCGCGCGCATATCCTGTCCGCGCTACGTGGAGAAAATTGTTTTATAGCAAAAGAGCTTTTGTATGAGGGAGAGAGAAAGAGAAAAAAAACGCTTCTTTCCGTACACCACGCCAGCTAGCGATTCATTCTCGTCTTCCTCGCGCAGTCCCCACTCCCAAAAGTGACGTCAATGTAGTTTCATGTGCCAAACTGAGACAGAAAGCCGAAGAGAACTACACATCACAAGAATAATCGGGATGTCACCGTGAAACGTAGCTCAATTAATGGCTAACGGGCTGCAGATTCTGGGGGTTAAATTATTGTTGTTACATTTCGATAGCTGGCTATTTGAACGTGCCTGACAGTGGGGCGTGCACGAGGGAAGTGGGGAGCATTCTGTATTTGGGAACAAATTTATACACGCAATCTGAAATAACGAGGCGATTTTCAGAACAGAGGTTAGAATTACTATAAAAGAACGCGTGCAACCATAGAGCCCCTCGCGCGATGTATAATGATATTAATATATTCACTTACTTTACTGGTTGATTATTTAAAAATGTAATAAATAAAAAGTATTAGAGCTTGACTTCTATCTGACTCTGTAGGTTTTTGTGGCGCCTACTTGGACCCAAATTTTAAAGAGCTCTGTATAACTAAATTTCCAACTCTCCGGTTCTTCGGCACACGTCAGCTTCTCCATCAAAGACTGTCCAGACAACCCCAAAACAGCAGCCACATTTTAACATCTGAAGAAAAAAAAAATCCTGGTCCGTTCTGACTTGTGTCTTTCCCAAGAGCCACTTGTTGTGTTAAAACACCCTCATATGCTGCGCTTTTTAAGGTGAAGTCGAGCAGAAAGGTTTAAACATTCCGCTTGCTGCACTTCTCCTGGCCGCCCTGGCGTTAGTCACGAGCCCTGGGGATGCTGAATCACTCCTAACGCCGGTTGGCCGGTTTTGATATTACACTGTACAGCACTATGGATCTGAAGGTGACAGTAATTGCGGTCATTAATCAAAGGGATTTCTTAGCGAGAGGTCACGCGGAGGAGGTAGACCACTGCTGAGTACTGCTGAGTTTTAAACTAAAACATACCAATAAAATAACTCCCAACTGTTTAAAAAAACCAAAAACAGTCTGCAGGGCGTACTGAATTAACATGGAGCCAGTGTGGTGCCAGGAAGCTGAATGATTTTCTCTCTCTCTTTTTAATTGTTAGTAAGTTACTTTGTTACTAAGCCTAATGTTGTAAAGTTCAGTTCTGAGTAAAGTCCAGGTGTCTTATTGTAGTAGAAGAGTTCCCCATTAGCATTGTCAGGAAAATGCTGCCCCTGTTCTTGATAGGTTTTAACTCAAATTACTCCAGCTGAATTTTGGCTATTTTAATGAGATTTTAAAGGACATTTTAGCACCCCAAAGGCGATAAATCTGGTTTAAAAAAAAAACAAAAACAAAGAAAATACAAGAAACATTGTGCACTGGACAACTCAATGTTACAGTGCGTTGGTTATATTTGTGGCAATCTACACCTCAATAAACCCTTTTCATTCAACATGATTTTTTTTTAAAGATAAAAAAGAAAATCTGCATCTGTCTACATGAAGCCCCCTTTTTCCCATCCTGTTAATATCAAGTCAAAAATCCAGTAAAAAAAAAAAAAAAAAAAAAAAAAGAGTTGAAATGATGTTTTATGACATTTGCATTTTATGGCATGTTTTACATACACGGTTGATCGCTTAGTGCCACATTTCAGGCGTTTAGCAAACGCGCTTATCCAGAGCGACTTACACAACATTTTGATCGCATCCATTTATGCAGCTGGATATATACTGAAGAAATGCAGGTTAAGTACCTTGCTCAGGGATACAACGGCAGTGTGTCCTACCGGGGAATCGAACCTGCGACCTTTGGATCAACTCCTTACCCATTATACTACACTGCTGCCCCAAATTCTACCGATC
Organism: Anguilla pacifica; assembly: GCA_039654925.1. Classification (NCBI taxonomy): domain Eukaryota; kingdom Metazoa; phylum Chordata; class Actinopteri; order Anguilliformes; family Anguillidae; genus Anguilla; species Anguilla pacifica. The sequence goes on along the minus strand of CM077287.1, from coordinate 7,667,446 downwards.
TGTGCTTTTCTAAAGACGGAGAGGAGAAACACAAAATTACCCTGCAGCGTTTCTGCAGATCGACGCACGGTACGGTCACTTAAAGACAGCCCAAATCCTGCAGGGAGGTGGAATGCTTCTTTTGTGTTCGGTTATGACCCCAGTGTTTAGAGAAACAGAGCGAAAGAAGCTCGACGACAAAACCCTCATTGAGGATTGAAATAACACAGAGCCACCACACCTGGGCACTCAAACACACCTGATCTCCACACCTGGGGGCCCCCCACCCCACCCCCTTTTGCTCAGACGCCTGATTAGGTGCAGCTTGTATTCTGTTCAGACCACGTGATTCTTTTACCGCCGTTTCTTCTAGCGTAGTTTCATACTCGTTAGTGCGCCGTTGTTCTTGTCGGTTAACTAAAATCACGTTCGGTAGGGCAGCTGACTTGTTGATAACAGCGTCTGCACTTCTCGTACATGCACACGTCTCAGTTGGAAGCACACTTTCCCCCTCCAGCACACTTTCCTGTGCCAGTATGACAAACGCTGCTAAATGACAGCGAAGTAAATAAAGTGATCCAGATGCTCCCTTGTGGAACCAGAATGAGATGAAACAAGCTTTCAAAAATTTTGCAATATTTTCTCAGCGCAACGTCTCGGTTTGGACTAAAAAGTGGTGAAAGGATTCCCGTCGTTTCAGAAGTGTAAGAAGTGAGGAAAGAGCTGGATGAAAATTCCCAGTTGACATTCCAGCTATTTATTTTGTTATTAATATTATTATTTTAGTTTATTTGAAAATATGGATTCCCAGCACAAACTCAATACTGTGCGCTTTTCGTAACGGTGTGTACTTTGTGCTGGGAACCCATGGTTCCGAAAAGTTCCGGGAATGTCCAGAAAATCAAAAATAGTTAACTGGAATGTCAACTGGGAATTTTCTCCGGATGTCCCTCCAACTGTGAGTCATGGGGAATGATGCAGGGACTGCCATAGGTCATATTTTGACTCAATTTTGCTAATCACGTTGGACGGTCAGTCATGTTAATTTTATCAGAAATCTTGGCGATGTTCATCAAATCTACCATTTCAGTACTTTCATTCAGAATATTCTTTAATATGTATTTGACACTTGTCCTCTGTTTTTTTTTTTTTTTTTTGTCAATGCATGATAACCATCAGGGGATGTTGACAGTAAGTTTGTATGCGACATGCCTGGAACATTTGTTTCTATGACTCTGACAGAACTCAAAAGAAAATGCATGGGCAAACATTCTCACCATAAGGGTTATCTTACAACCAAAATGGCAATCTAAACGGAACCTTCCCCAAACGTTCTGGAAACGTTCCCTATCGTCCGTGCTCCCTGTTTCTTTTCTCAGCCATCGCTGTGCGCTCATCCTTGGCACTTGGCCAGTCTCCCTTCAATGAATGTTGTTTTTTTTTTTTTGTTTTCTTTTTTTTTAACTGAAGAGTGAGCACAGGATTGCTGTGACACTGCACAGCCTGTCTCTGTTGAGACAAAACTGGCCTTTGTCAGGGATTCCAGCCACGAGAAAGACAGCCCCGCGGCCCTGAACTTTGACCTCCACAAGGACTGAGATTCCGACAGCGGACAATCGCGGTCAACACTGCAAGCGAGGCGATGGTCTTAACAGCAACCAGCTTGAGTTCAAGTTTTATAGATAGTGCTGTCAATGTTTTTCTTTTTTCTGGAGAGCGCTGTCCTGAGTTTTTCTCTACTATTTTTTTTGGGATTCAGCACCCAATTACAAACAAATAGGCTTGAGTTGAGCAAGATTTATTCCTTAACAGTAACCAGGCCTATACCCAAGGCTCCATACCACTAGGTTACTCCAAGTTCGTAAATAAATGTAAACATCTGTTGCTTCTGAACACCATTCGTCGGTCAGTTTTGCTGAATATTTTGCAATGTTCAATACTTCACCCACCCAGGAACCCAAGGGATGATCTATAACTCTACTGAAGAAAATTTCATCTTTTTGCTACGTGCCTTACGCCATTCCTAAGGCTGGCGATGATGTGTTGATTAAATACATAAGTATCTGACAGCGGTACTCAAGTATTTGGTGCTTTCTCCAGCTAAGACTGCGTCCTACGGGTCAGTATTTTAGCCAGACCCAATGGCGCACTCTACTGGCTGCACTTAGTCATGACAAGCGCAGTTGCTCATAATGTAGACACCGTGCGTCCATTAATTTGCAAATGGTAAATGGACTGCATTTATATAGCGCTTTTATCCAAAGCGCTTTACAGTTGATGCCTCTCATTCACCCATTCACACACACACACACTCACAGACCAACAGTGAAAGGCTGGCATGCAAGGTACCAATCAGCTCGTGGGAGCAATTAGGGGTTAGGTGTCTTGCTCAGGGACACTTTGACACTCCCAGGGCGGGGGATCGAACCGGTGACCCTCAGACTGCCAGACAACCGCTCTTACCTCCTGAGCTATGTCGCCCCTACATTTGCAGAACATAACATAATTCAGTTCCATTTGGATTTCTTTTTACAGAAAAGATGCCAAGTATTTTCAGTCAAAATCCACAACATATTTCTCCAAACAAAAAAAATAAAAAGCACAGACTTCAATAACGAAAAAAAAAAATCAATCAATTAATTCATTATTTGGGAAAAATATAGACAACTGGAGGAAATTAATTAATTCACATATTTACATGCAACTGAAAACAATGTAGTAACCTACACATCCAAATAAATCATATATATATATATATACTTCAACACAAAATGAGGTAGTGGGTGACACACACACAGACACACACACACACACACCCACGCACAGTGGCGTAGGTTTTGTTTGAACATTGGGGTGGGAAGAATAAGCGGGCGGTCTGGGGGTCCTCCCCCAGGACATTTTGAGCATCAAACACTTCATTTCCTGCATTCTGGTGAATTTTTATGCACCAATTTGTGCCTTTTCTACATGAATTTATGGTGGAAATGCTTCTTTCATGTTTTTATTGGGGGGGACAAATGCACATGTTCTAAATGTTGAGGGGGACGTATCCCCCCCAAAATCTACACCTATGCCCACGCATTATCCTGCAGGAGACCCCCCCCCCTCCCATTGGAGACATAGAGGAGCCTATTGGAGCCCTTACTTCTGAGTGTGTGATATGTTCTTTGTGCTTTTTTGTGTTTCAGGCTGATTATTAACACCACTGTTGTACAGTCAAAACATTACACCTACACTTCGGGCTACAGCACAGTAAGCTGGCAGGCAAGGTGGCAATCAGAAATAAGTCACACGTCCTCCTACACACCAGTCTAAAATGGATCTTATGCTGGAGGAAAAATAATCACGGGCTAAAAACATGAGTGAGTGAATAATAAAACCGCAATGAGTGAGTGAGTGAATGAATGTAGTGTGAGTGTGATGAGTGAGTGAGTGTTGTGTGCGTGTGATGAGTGAGTGACTTTTGTGTTGTGTGCATGTGATGAGTGAGTGAATGTTGTGTGTGTGTGTGATGAGTGAGTGAGTGTTGTGTGCATGTGATGAGTGAGTGAGTTTTGTGTTGTGTGCATGTGATGAGTGAGTGAATGTTGTGTGTGTGTGATGAGTGAGTGAGTGTTGTGTGCGTGTGATGAGTGAGTGTTGTGTGTGTGTGATGAGTGAGTGAGTGTTGTGTGCGTGTGATGAGTGAGTGAGTTTTGTGTTGTGTGCATGTGATGAGTGAGTGAGTGAATGTTGTGTGTGTGTGTGTGATGAGTGAGTGTTGTGTGTGTGTGATGAGTGAGTGAGTGTTGTGTGAGAGTGATGAGTGAGTGAGTGTTGTGTGAGAGTGATGAGTGAGTTTTGTGTGCGTGTGATGAGTAAGTTGTGATGAGTGAATGTTGTGTGAAAGCGTGATGAGTGAGTGAGTGTTGTGTGAGTATGATGAGTGAGTGAGTTTTGTGTTGTGTGCATGTGATGAGTGAGTAAGTGAATGTTGTGTGTGTGTGTGATGAGTGAGTGAGTGTTGTGTGAGTGTGATGAGTGAGTGAATGTTGTGTGAAAGCGTGATGAGTGAGTGAGTGTTGTGTGATGAGAGAGTGAGTTTTCCACACCTGTGACATTACATGGCGTGAGTGCATATAGCCAAGTCACACACCTCCAGTCCCGGAGGTCAGGTGTGCAGTCTGTTTTATGTTCTAACCAGTTATTCTAGTTTAATTTTCCATACGGCTGTATGCACCATCTTGTTCACTCCTACATCTGGCCACATGAAAACATTTTCAGCAAGATCAGATGACCTGTTCAGCAGCTGAAGCTCATATATATATATATATATATATATATATATATATATATATTCCAAAATCTCAGATCCAATAAACGTGTGTGCTAACTAACCCTTTGAAGGTGTAAGATCGCAAATATGTGAATAGAATGTTCTTAACTGAACATTCTAATTCTGATGTAACAATCACTGCTGGTAACTGAAAGCAATGGAGTTCTAGAACACGTAGAATTTTGAAGAAAAAAAAAACATTCCAAAAAATCTGCTCTTCATAGGGATAAGTAATTGAAGGGGCAGAATCCTGAAATCCACCAGGCTTTGCAGTGCACCCCTGCCCTAAAACAAAGCCAGATGCGATTCTTGAGAGATGGAAACATGAGCAGATGCTGGAACCAGGCAGCTGGAACCAGGGACGACCTCTCACCTCCTTGCCAGGTGTGCGTCAGTACTGACCGTTCTGGTCCCGCCTCTGCAGCAAACTCCACCCTCACGCATACTGCGCGAGCACACCTCTGGCCCCACCCCCTCTGAAACAGGGACAGGAAGTCACTGAGTGTCTGTGAGGGACTCAAAGGTCACAGACTTCATTCAGTCACAGACTTTCAATTTAAGTTTCTCAACATATCAAAGTTAACTGGTTATAGAAAACAATATTTGTTTTTAAAAAAACTATTTGCCCTTTCAATATTTTCAGCATGTAGAATAGTTCAGTGAATGAACTATAGTTCAAATATTTACACAACAGTTAGCCTCTGTACTTCCCAGTCTCCTACTGACAAATAGAAGCTTACCTCGGGCAGAGTTCCTTTCTACTGTTGCGCTGCAGCCATAAGAAAGGTCTCATCACAGACATTGAGGACACAAAAGATCTCATTGACCAATCACAGCAAACTTTCAACACTGCCGTTGCTGCCACCTATGGGTGAAAAAAGGCATAACAATTTCCAGCCAAAGTTTTTTTTCGCTCAATACAAAGCATTCATTTCACAACCTTTGTTCTGTACTTTCTCACCTTGTCAAGAGTTAAACGTGTGCCCATTTTATCAAGGAATGGTCACTTGCATTTCTTCAAGAAAGGATTTAAAATACCAATCGTAGTCTGATTTGAACAACAGAAAAAAGGCTCTTTATTTTCCACCAGTGTCAGAAATTTATGGAAGGTATATGAAAGTGTGAGCACTTGCATGTGTGCTTGAGTGTGTGTGTGTGTGTGTGAGAGAGAGAGAGATGAGTCCAGTGTTCAGAGTTGGCTCAATGTGGTATTCTTTCTTTGTAGTTTTCAATGTTTGTAATAAAATATAGTAATTATAATGGAATAATATCCAAAAAAAAAAAAAAAAAGCCAAACAAACAGCTACAAAAAAGTTTAAAAGAAAGGCAGTCCCCTCTCCCCTCTCTTTCCCTCAATGTGCCACAACACTCAAACTCCTCCTTTTTTTAAAGAAAGTACATTACATTTAAAATATTCCAGAGGACTTTCAAATGATAACAAACACCAACAAAAAAATCAGCAAATAAATAGGGTCCCTCATACAAAGGCTGTAGGATTGAAGCTCTGGCCCGACCATAGAAGAACTGAACGCGCTGAAAACCACTGAAGCTGGGGTGGGCCTTCGCAGTGACAGCGCCCCCTAGCGGCAGAAAGACGCAATGTCACTGACGCCCACATCTCCCGTACTGTGGCACAATCTTGGCCCAGTAGAATGTCTTTGGATGGTTTCAGTGACTTTCAGTGAACACACTTGCTGCAGAGATATATACCCAACTTCTTCACACGAACAAATGGAGATACAGACCCAGGAAGGATGCCAAGTGGAACAATACCTGAGTAACTGTGGAAAAACAGCAAGTCACCCAAAATCAATTTCCACATTAGACACAGTCTTACCCGTTTTCAGAGGTCAACCTGCAATTCTGGAACAACTGCGTCAAAACACTAATCATTCAAATACCCATACGTTTATATCTCCAGCATGAATCGGGCTGAGAGATCGCACAGGACCAACCGCCTACACTGTTTCTACACTCCCAACGATCATCGTACTCAAGCACAGTCTTCAAACATGGAATAAGGACCTAAAAGAGAGAGAAAATATTAAGATGCTAATGCCCTAATAGACTGGTAATATTTCATATGAAGCCATTTTAATGGGTAGGCTGAAAAGGTAAGGGCTTAGGAACAAGGACAGGAAAATTGGAAAAAGCTGTAAAACACTAAATGTACGTAACAAAGAGAAACTGATGTTGAACGTACGGTGCCTATAAATTTTCTATAATTGAGGTAGTGCACAGCTTATGTATGTCATGTATTGTGTGAAGCAGTTCCAAGAGGGCATAATGGACGGGCGAGAAATTTAACTTTAAAATTGTAACAAAACAAAAAAAAAAAAAACTTTTCATGAGGATAATTTGAGACGCTTGTGTGACCTTGCTTTTTAACCTTCACTAGGGACAACATTTGTCCGACAGTTTTCATTCAAATATCCTTTTTTTTCTTTCAAGTTTTACTCAAAATCTTTTGACACAGCCCATGGTTGCTGGGGTGAATAAAGGATGGAACTACGAAACAAACAAACAAAAAAAAAAAAAAACTGAGGAAGGACGGAAGAACGAATTCTGGTTTTTCAAGCTTCCTTTACAAATAAGGTGCACTCTATGGCTAAAAGACCACACAGCATCATAAAAAAAAAAAAAAAACACGATCAGGAAAGGGAGAAGGGTTCCTCACCAGGTTTCACTATACAACATGTCCAGTACATACACAGCATATGTCCAATATGTGAAAAAAAAATGTCTTTGTCGAGAGGAAATCCACAGAAGCTGAGCAGCCCTCCGGTGGGGGGGAAACTCGATACAAACGGTTGCGCTGGTAAGCTGCGGTAGAACCGCAAGCCAGGTGTAACCGCGGCTCCTGGTTTTGCCACGGACGGTCTGACCGGTATATTAGGGGGCTTCTTGTCCTTCTGGAGTGTGAACGGAGCCACCGATGACTTGGGACAGGTGTCACCTTGCCCCCCCCCCCCCCCCCTTTGCAGCAGCACAAAGGATCCTGTGCTGCCCATGCCACAGTGAGACACTCAACCCCCTTCCCCCTAACACCCCCCCCCTCTCCAGCCCCCCCCCCGTCACACATCCTGGCCAATGGCAGGTGCTCAGACCTTCTCCCATGTCTCCCAGTGAAGAGCAAAGCTGGCAGGCTCCTGAAGAGTCTATAACCCAAAAATTGTGCCTTTGATACCGCTCCCCGTCCCCTGTCCCCCGCCCGTCACTGTGTGAGGGGGCGCGTGGGCGGGACGGGGGGCCGCAGGAAGCTGCTGAGGGCCCCAAACTCCGAGGTGGCGGAAACCTCGTGTTCGGGGGCCCCCGCAGCGCCGTCCCCAAGGAAGGGCCCCAGCTGCAGCCGGTAGAACCCGGGGCCCAGGAGCTGGGGGCCCGCGGGGCCGCTGAGGGGCCCCTGGGAGGGGAGGAGCTGGGCCCCCGGGGCAGTCACAGGCCTAGGGCAGCGGGGGCCTTCGGGGCAGTTTGTAACAGGCTCTCGGTGGTCCTCCCGGGCGGGCGGAGGGGGGCGCTGTTTGACGGGCGGTGCCTGGGGGGCCGTCGGGCTGGGGTGCGTCGGCAGGCTCGATGCCGCCCCTCCCAGCTCCGCCCCCGCACCAGAGCCAGGAGACGCTGCAGCTGAACAAAAAACAAGGAACACATTCCCCTTCACTCAGACATGAGCAAGGCAACGCGCGTCAACATTCCCATTACAATGCTCACTGCTGCCCTCTGGTGGTGCAAGACCACCACGCCCCTAGTGTCCACCGCAAAGCTGGAACAAGGCTGCCACACCCCCAGAGCCAAACACAGCCATGGCAGTACACGACTGGGCTGTGTTTTCATTACACTGCCTGTAACCACCACTGTGGCACATGATGTCTGAATCACTGGGGAATGCATGTCACAGTGGACACTATTACATCATTTCCTCATAAGCTGCAGGAAGTCATACTGGGCTATAGATTTGGCAGAGCTCAATTTTCCTTTTTATAAGCTTCAGAGTTTCATATTTTTCACATCCACATTACATGTCCAGTGTTAATTAAACTCACAACAGTACACATTAGTCTGCACACAAGCAAACACACATACAAACCCACAAGCACACACACACACGCACACACACACACAGCAGCCATATGTACTCTGTAAGAGTTGAATTAACACTTCACTGTATAACAGGGCAGAAATAATAGATAACAAATACACAGCTTGTACACAGCTAGACAGCGGGGGGAAAATGGAATTTGAGGACCTGAAAGGACGCTGACAGGAGAATCAATGAAGGTCCTTTTCCGCACACTCAGGCCTACAGCAGGGTTAGTGTGTGGTGCGCATCTCCCCAGAGGCACACTGGCCTAGAGGGTGTGGGTTAGTGAATTTTGCCCCCCCCCCGCCCCGGCCCACCCCCGGTTTCCTCCTCTCTTTACCTGTCGGGACCTGCCTGCTGAGCGCGTGCAGTGAGCTCAGGGCTTTAAGAGAAAGCGCGGAGTCCGTCTCCGACGCGGCCGACCGCCAAACCTCAGCCCGTCCTCTTCATCACAGTGAGCACAGATACACACCATACACACGTATATACACACCATGCACACACACACACGTATATACACACACACACACACACACACACGTATATATACACACACACATACCATACACACACACCACGCACACACACACACACGTATATATACACACACACATACCATACACACACACCACGCACACACACACACACGTATATATACACACACACATACCATACACACACACCACGCACACACACACACACACGTATATATACACATACACACACACCACGCACACACACACACACGTATATACACACCATACACACACACCATACACACACACCACGCACACACACACACACACGTATATATACACATACACACACACCATACACACACACCACGAACACACACACACGTATATACACACACACACATACCATACACACACACCACGCACACACACACACACACGTATATATACACATACACACACACCACGCACACACACACACACGTATATACACACCATACACACACACCATACACACACACCACGCACACACACACACACGTATATATACACATACACACACACCATACACACACACCACGAACACACACACACGTATATACACACACACACATACCATAAACACACACACAGGCATGCACGTATATATACACACACACACACACACACACACACACACCACGCACACACACACACACGTATATATACACATACACACACACCATACACACACACCACGCACACACACACACACGTATATATACACACACACACACGTATATACACACCACGCACACACACACACACGTATATATACACATACACACACACCATACACACACACCACGCACACACACACACACGTATATATACACACACACACACACACACACACACACACACACACACCATACACACACACACAGGCATGCACGTATATATATACATACATACACACACACCACGCACACACACACACACACACGCGCGCACGCACGTATATATACACACACACACACACACACACATACACGTATATATACACATACACACACACGCATGCACACACACAGACAAACACATGTGCACACACAGACACACAGACAAACACATGTGCGCACACACACACACACACACACACACACACACACACATGCACATACACACAAACACAGACACATACATGCACGCGCACACACACACACACAGACACATGCAAGGACACATGCACGCACGCACACACACACACACACACACACACAAACAAACAATAAAAAATAAAAAGACATAAACAAGTGGGTAAAACACAGAGATGAGGAAACGCATGCAGCCACAAAAACTTCACGCTTCAAATAATGATCCACGATCAAAATGAGCACAAACACAATTAAAATACGAAAACAGAGGAGCCGCAAAAAAAACGACAACAACAATGAGCTAAAATGGCAACACAGGCTGGTGGAGAACGCAGCAGAATGCAGGTGAACAAAACAGCTCTGATGGTGAGCGGCAGCGGGTTCGAGGTCGAAGGACAACGTTGGGAAAACCGATGCTGAGTCACACAGACGGCCCCGTTCGTGACTGACGTAGCCGCAGTCCCGCGGGCACCAAACACGCCCGTACCGCACGCAGGTACCGTACCTGGCTTGTCCAGGTCGAAGAGGTCAGGCGGGGAGGGGGGGGCACCCTGCGGCATTGTGGGTAAGGCTCCGCAGGGGAAGCCGTGTGAGTGGCTGCACCCCTCCTCCAGCTCGGCTCCTTCCGCGTCCTGCTCGCCGTCCTCCCTAAAAAACACAAACCCCCCCGCGCCCCCCCCATGCCCATCAGCACCGGCCCCCGCTCACACACCTGAGGTATGACTGCATAGGACACGAGAACACAGGAATACACAACAACACACACGGGCTGCGCAGCCCATGTATTCTAATGATGTGAGTATGACATTCGTGTCAATTTTAAAAAATGAAGGACAGCTTCACCCAAGTGTTTTAGGTTTCTATACTTGGGGTAAAAAAAAAAAAATACATTTGCCAGATACAATTTCAAAGGAGTCAAGATTTCATCCACAAATTCATCCTTTCTCATAAATGACATTAACTGAGAAAGCAAGTTTGGGAATCCTTATATCTTCAAAATATATATGTACATAAATATATATACATACAATTCCATCTATATTCAATAATGATGGATATTAAAAAACTTTATATGCACGAAATTCTGTTGATTATCATCAGAAAAGGCCCAAAAAAATAGTCTCAATGCACTGAGCTTCCATGTACCTCCATATGCAGAGAGGTGCCCAAAAAAACAAACATTTAACGAGTCATGTTTTAATCGGTTTCAATCCAACGCCAAGAACATATGAAAAGTCGCTGCTCATCAAGCAGTCAGGCTATTTGCATGGCACGAGATCAGGTGACCTTGGAACTGTGAACGCTTCACGATATTCAACAGAACAAAAAACAGATGCACGTTCTCAATCATGAGTACCTCCAGGCCTAGCAAGTGCTTAGCGTGTTCTTAGCATGTGCTTAGTGTGTGCTTAGCGTGCACTTAGCGTGTTCTTAGCGTGTGCTTAGTGTGTGATTAGCGTGCACTTAGCGTGTTCGTAGCATGTTCGTAGCGTGTTCTTAGCGTGTGCTTAGTGTGTGCTTAGCGTGCACTTAGCATGTGCTTAGCATGTTCGTAGCGTGTGCTTGTACTCACATGGGCTCTGACTGCAGACTGCTCTTCTTGCGGCCCAGTCGGGTGGTCTGCTGAGTGAAGTACTCGTGCCGGTCCGACTTCTTCCACAGGTAGTAATACCCCACACACTCGCCCACTGAGCGCGTGCGCACCTGAGGGACGGAGAGAGGAGAAGAGGCATCCATCCATCCATCCATCCATCCATCCATCCATCACCTAACCCACTTACTCCTGGGCTGGAGTCTAACCTACATATGTGGGTTCTGCAGTAGGTGGGTTCTGCTGTGTGTGGGTTCTGCTGTTTGTGGGTTCTGCAGTATGAGGGTTTTGCAGTAAGTTCTCACTTTGTTGGCCTGGATAAGGTGGAAGTTCTTCCCGTGGACCCGGTATCCGTGTTCGAAATTCCGGCATTCCTCTTCACTCCAGGCACACAGCTCCTCTGAACAAGGAATAGCGCAGTTAGAACCCCCAATCCCAGCTAGGACCCCAAAATCCCAGCACAGTTAGGATCTCTTAATCCCAGCACAGTTAGGATCTCTGCATCCCAGCACAGTTAGGATCTCTGAATCCCAGCACAGTTAGGATCTCTTAATCCAAGCACAGTTAGGATCTCTTAATCCCAGCACAGTTAGGATCTCTTAATCCCAGCACAGTTAGGATCTCTTAATCCCAGCACAGTTAGGATCTCTGAATCCCAGCACAGTTAGAACCTCCAACTCCTGGGCATTGCTGAGCTTTTATTTATTTGTCAATTATTCATCCAGAAAGTCCCGTATAAGAAAAGAGGAAAAACCCAGCCAATACTCAAGGTCTGAGTAAAAAAACAAAAAAAAACAAGTAATACCACAGCACAGCAATGCATACGAACACACAGCGAAAGACTATACAAGCGTCTAAGACCAGGGCATTGCAAGGATTAAACATTTACATTTCTCAATTAAAACCATCACATTGCATGACATAGTTTGTAGTTCCACCTTTTTTCCTGCAGACAGGACGGAATGGAGGGCATGCATGAGAGTTAATACACCCTGTAGGCTCAGTGCACTGTGTTTGTGTCTAAGCAGAGGATTAACCTTCAGGGAACACAGTGATTACCTGCAGCTCCATTCATTTATATTCATCACTTAAGCTAATCCACAATCAGACCACCGGGAAGCCACTGATAATGAGGCTAAGAAAACAATACAGAATGCTAACGGGAGCGCAGTCAGTGATCTCTCCCTCTTGCGCACACACACACGCACACACACACACACACACACACCTACACACACACACACACTTACACACACACACACACACACACACACACACACACTTACACACACACACACACACACACACACACACACACACACACACACACACACACACACACACAGATGCACACAGACGCACACAGACACACACAGACACACACACACACACACACCTACACACACACACACACAGACGCACACACATACACACACACACACACACTCACCTACACACACACACACACAGACACACACACACGCACACACACACACACACACGCACACACACACACACACACACAGACACACACACACGCACACACACACACACACACGCACACACACACACTTACACACACACACACACACACACACACACAGACGCACACAGACACACACACACACACACACACCTACACACACACACACACAGACGCACACACATACACACACACACACACAGTTCCCCAGTTTCTGGCCCAGTTGACATGGACTATCCAGCTACCAAGTGCTTTCAACCCCTGGAGTATCGCAACAAACAGAAAGATTTGCTCCAGAGCAAAACGACTGGTCTGAAATAAGCCAATCACTAATATTGAAAGTGACATCACAATGACAGGTCCCTCCCATTCCATAGTTCCGGAAGGTTCGCTCATTCACAGGCCCATAAATGGCCTTCATTGCATCCAAGCGGCACTGGGATGAAATGGCACGTTTGTAACAGATAGTCTCTTACCGCTGAACACCTTGATGTTGAAGTGTAATCTTCTCAGCGCCTCTTCTGCATTGAAGTTGCATTTGACCAGTTCATACAGAGCCTGGGAGAAAGAAAGAGGACAGAGAAAGAGAGAGGTAGGGAGGGAGGGAGAGAGGGAGAGGCATGGAGGAAGGGAGTGAGAGAGAGAGACAGGAAGGTAGGGAGGGACAGGGACGATGGGAGAGAGGGAAGGAGAGGGATGGAGGGAAAGAGGGAGAGGGATGGAGGGAGGAAGAGAGGGAGAGGGATGGAGGGAGGAAGGGAGAGGGGGAGGGAGGGAGAAAGGGAGAAAGAGAGAAGGAGAGGGAGAAGGAGAAAGAATGTTTGAGAAACAGAGAAAGAGAGACAGAGAACATGGATCCCAGTAACATGTTGCTCAAAATGACGAAAGAAGTTTTTGAACCCCAACAGCTCTCTTAAAATACCACTGGCCTCTTGACTTCCTGCTCTCTATCCAAACAGGTCAGTAAGAGTGGAAGTGAACACACTGATATACCTGCTCATTGTCCTTGATAATGTCCCCAGACATGGGGGTGTCAGCAACCCCCTCCTCACCCCCACGCCTCTGAGCCTGTAGCAGGAACTCCTCCACCACCTCTCCCGTCAGCCTACCCGGAGTCCACAGGAGCTGGTCCTCATTCTCATAGGCTGTGGGCGGGAGGGAGGTAGGGGGGAGGGGCCAACAGTTGGGACAATGGAATCATGGGAAAGTGAGTCCAAGGAAGGACAGGAGGGTACATAAGGCTGGCACACAGCGCGGAGACGGTGGTGGAGGAGGACTGACCCACACTTGAGGTCAAATTCATTTCAATTCAGTCCATTCAGCAAATGAACTGAAGGGCCTGCTTGGCGGCTCATCCCGTTAAGGCACTGTTCTAATGGAAGGATGGGTCACATGGTCTGGTATGAAATCTAGACTGCCGCCGATGCTGATTGGCCGGCAGCCGCTGTACAGTGACGCATAACTGGCTCTATGTGCCTGGCTCTGGGGCGACATAGCTCAGGAGGTAAGAGCGGTTGTCTGGCAGTCGGAGGGTTGCCGGTTCGATCCCCCACCCTGGGCATGTCGAAGTGTCCCTGAGCAAGACACCTAACCCCTAATTGCTCTGGTGAATGCGAGGCATCAACTGTAAAGCGCTTTGGATAAAAGCGCTATATAAATGCAGTCCATTTACCATGTGGGATGCCAGCATTTAACTGCGCAAAGGCGGCCCCCAACTGCTCTAAGGTCAATGGAGCGCCTTCGCATCACACCAATTTGGGTGCAGGACCGCGTGATGTCACAAGCTCCGGAGAACAGCACACACTCGCCTGCCTGCTCTCTCCCCCATTGACGGCAGAGGACGCGCCAGTGGGTGCTGAGTAAATACGATCGGGCCGTCCCAAATTGGGGAGTAAAAGGGGCGATTAAGCAAAGGCATTTCCGTGAGGCCGTTTCCCCACTAGTGAGTTTAAATTTGAATTAATCTGCTGAACTGACTGACCGGAAAGTGAATTTGACCCCAAGCCAGGTGGACCAGGAGAGAGAGAGAGAGAGAGAGACAGAGCTGAGAGGAGTGGTGAGTCACAGAAAGAGAAGGAACGTGTCTCTGATGGCACGGGAAGGAGATACCATGGATGGATGGATTAGGAGAGAGAGAGAGAGAGACAGAGACAAAAAGACGAAGCTGAGAGGTGTGGAGAGTCACAGAAAGAGAAGGAACGTGTCTCTGATGGCACGGGAAGGAGATACCATGGATGGATGGATCAGGAGAGAGAGAGACAGAGCTGAGAAAAGTGGAGAGTCACAGAAAGAGAAGGAACGTGTCTCTGATGGCACGGGAAGGAGATACCATGGATGGATGGATCAGGAGAGAGAGACAGAGCTGAGAAAAGTGGAGAGTCACAGAAAAAGAAGGAACGTGTCTCTGATGGCACGGGAAGGAGATACCATGGATGGATGGATCAGGAGAGAGAGAGACAGAGACAGACAGAGCTGAAAGGAGTGGAGAGTCACAGAAAGAGAAAGAACGTGTTTTTAATGGCATGGGAAGGAGATACCACGGATGGATGGATAACACACATTTTGGGGGGGAACACAAAAAGGACATGGAACGGGTGAGACGAGAAGGCGAAAAAAAACGAAAAAAAAAAACGGGATTACCTCTGTCCTGGTGGGAGTAAGCACTGAGGGGCGGGATCAAAGCCTGGTACTGGGGGCCCACCATGATCTCCTAAAAATCACAGCCACAAAGGCCGGGTCACATGACCACTTTAACTCCGCCCTCCAATAAGTCAAAAAAAAAAGTTTTTTTTTTTACCCCCCTGAAAAGTCGGAATGCACAACCCATCTCAGGATTCCATGCCAATATCATATTCAAGTATTTCAGACAACAAAAACGTTGCAGTGAAAAATTCTTCTAAAAATATAATATAAAAAAAAAATGTCCCTTGGAGTGTATAGTAGAATACATACAGTAGTTCTTCAGATTAAGACCAGAGACTCATGCCTCCTACAGGGGACGAAAATGAACTGGTGAGTCTTAGGAGGATATCTGTGTCTGTGTCTGTGTGATGGTCAGGTTCCACGCCCTTCATCTGGCACTCACCTTGCTGCCATCGCTGGACTGGAGGGAGGTGCCTTCGGAGTCTTCGTCAGAGCCACTTCCCGTGGAGTCTCTCTCTCCGTCTGTGGAGAACGAACGAGAACGGCATCACTCAGACATGACGGACTTCCACAGCACAAACTAACGACTGGACTAACGTTCCAATTAAGTTCCACTTTCAATAAGGAGAAAACAAGGTGATGTCTTTCATTTCAAGCAAGAAAAAGTGCACGCAAATCTAAAAGTCAAATTGGTAAGATGTTTGGAAATGCTGTCTACATTTTCCTCTGTACCATTACTACACTTTCACATCGCTTATAAACATTTTCAGGTTTTTTTTTGAGTTTTAAGCTTCACACTACGCTTGGGTCAAATGTGAAAATCTGAAATACTCTCATGGAAACACTCCTGAGGATCCTTTAAAAGCACCGCTGGTTTTTCTTTTCTACCTGATAGCGAGCGGCACCAATTGGCCAGAGATTTAACTCACTTGCTGTCCCAGGTCTAACTCAGTCCTGAGCAGAGGCGACGAATCAAAACCGGCAGCACTACTGGCCCCCGAGGGCCAGATCCCTGGACTACACTGTTTCCTGCCTTTTGCCCACAGCATGCTGGGATAGGTTCCAGCCACACACCACCTCCCTCCCCCTCAACAACGCGGACCAGGAATAAGTGGTTAAAAAAATGGATGGATGGATGGATGGATGGATAGATAGAAGGATGGATTACACTGTTTAAGGACAGAGTGCGGTAGCGGTGTGGGGCGTGTCATACCGCGTAGATGGGGGTGGAAGAGATCGGAGGTGTGCGAGGTGACGGACGGCGTGAGGTCATCGGCCGATGAAGGAGCCTCGTCTTCCTCCTCCCCTGAGAGCAGATCCTTCGCAATCTGATCCTGTCGAGAATCGTCGGTCAGTGCTGGGAATATCAGCCAATCAGAACGCATTTCTAAAATACGGGCGGAGACGATGTCCAATCAATACACCTTTTTAAACATACAGGCAGTGAAGACGTCCAATCAGCCCATCTTTCCAAGATGAATATTAAACCAGATTCACTGCAGCCACTAAAGATCCCACAGCACTTACGGTAAAGTTTAGGGAGCTTTCCCCAGTGTCTTGGTAAAAATCCTCAACTTGGCCCTTACAACCTGCCACCAGATCATCCCCCAGTTTAACTGGCTCGATAATTCCCTCCCTCACCAGCTCAGCTGGTGTGAGGTGAGCCTTCTGGGCTGGCTAATTTACTCACCAGGTGGGTAAACTGTAAAATGCCTTCAGGCCACGACGCAAAGGGCGCTATATAAATGCAACGTATATTTCCAAATCCTGACCATCCCAGTGCCCACTGGCAGGCAGGCAGCCCCATAGGGCACTACACAGTGTTCACGCAACAGAAAACAGAACCTTTATACCAGCCTGTTTCCCGGTCAGAGTTCCACTGCCCCAGTGTAAAACTGTGCCCACTGCAGCATTTAAGTACCCTTTTAAGAGCCACCTCCTACATGGGGGTGGTAGTGTAGTCTAATGGGTAAGGAACTAAATATCACAGGTTTGATTCCTGGGTAAAACACTGCCGTAGCCTTGGGCAAGGTACTTAACCTGCACTGCTTTAGTATATATATCCAGCTGCATAAATGAATGCAAACGTGAATGCTATGTGAAAATGTTGTGTAAGTCACTCTGGATACGAGCGTCTGCTAAATGCCTGTAATGTAACGTACGTCACCTCTTACCATTGGTGGTGAGCAATGACGTTATGCGGAGAGGAATATACAGGTGGATCACCAGCATCCGTCACAGTCCTACACTAATGCTTCACAAAAAAAATAAAAATAAAAATAAAACAACAACACGCGGACTTGTTCTAATCTCAGTGCTGTAAAACCACCTCTGGCACTTCCTCAACAAGCCACACTTCCCTTTTCTGGGGGGGTTAAAAAGGCCCCTGGCGTTCACGGCACAGATACGCTAATTAGCTGCAGCCTCGCTCAACAGGCCCCAGCTCATTTTATGCACAATTAACTGTAGCTGTTGCAGGGATCTAAATAATAATTCTCAGAGCATAAATTTGGGTTAAGCTTGACTTAAGCGCTTTCATGCTCAATTTAACTGAAAAATTATTTTAAAAAAAAAGAAGTGTTTTACTGCTTTTTATCTCGTTTATCACTTCTGTTCCATTGTAACTGGTTAACCGTAAAGAAGAGAACCGTCGAAAGACTTATTTTAGCGTTAAAACTAGAAATACCGCCTCGCGGTTGTATGCCTCCGCCAACCAGTAGCCAGTTTGGATATAAAATGTCATCACCTCATCATTTAATCATATTAGATATTTGTGTGAAACTTTGTTATAATTAGCGTATGAATTCTTGAGCTATGGCCAAAAACGTGTTTTGAGAGGTCACAGTGACCTTGACCTTTGACCACCAAAATCTAATCAGTTGATCCTTGAGTCCAAGTGGACGTTTGTGACAAATTTGTAGAATTTCCCTCAAAGCATTCCTGAGATATTGCATTCACGAGAGAATGGGACGAACATGAGGTCACAGTGACCTTGACCTTTGACCACCAAAATATAATCAGTTCATCCTTGAGTCCAAGTGGACGTGTGTGCCAAATGTGAAGAAATTCCCTCAAGGAAAAAACGTGTTTTGTATTCTCTCAAGACAAAAATGTGTTCTGTGAGGTCACAGTGACCTTGACCTTTGACCACCAAAACCTAATCAGTTCATCCTTGAGTCCAAGTGGACGTGTGTGCCAAATGTGAAGAAATTCCCTCAAGGAAAAAATATGTTTTGTATTCTCTCAAGACAAAAATGTGTTCTGTGAGGTCACAGTGACCTTGACCTCTGACCACCAAAACCTAATCAGTTTATCCTTGAGTCCAAGTGGACGTCTGTGACAAATTTGAAGAAATTCCCTCAAGGCGTTCCTGAAATATTGCGTTCACAACAGAATGGGATGGACATGAGGTCACAGTGACCTTGACCTTTGACCTATGACCACCAAAAATGTAATCAGTTCATCCTTGAGTCCAAGTGGACGTTTGTGCCAAATTTGAAGAAATTCCCTCACGGGGGTTTCTAAGATATCGTCTTCACGAGAATCGGGAAGGACGGACGGAAGGATGGACGGACAACCCGAAAACATAATGCCTCCGGCCACGGCTGCGCCGTCGCAAAGGCATAAAAAAATCAGGGTAGCATATTCTGTCAGAAGAACTGACAAAGGCTCTTTACTTATTTAGTTATTAACAGCTTGTATTTATGCAGGCCAGGCTGGCTGAGCACGCACACTCTTTCACACCAACGCCCCGTTAAGGCCTGCACGTCTTCGGACTGTGGGAGGAAATCGGGAGTACCCGAAGGAAACCAGCACGGGCACGGGGAGAACATACCAACTCCACACGGGAAGGCCCCGGCCGGGACTCCACCCCCAGGACACTGTTGCTGTGACTTCTTGTGGCGGTGCCACCTACTGTGCCACCCATTTTTGAGTTACAGTTTCATTTTGCGTACAATAAAACAAACAGATTTACATTTTGGCTTATCTCATCACATCAGAGATTCAACGTGACTAACAGCGCCAAAAGGTTATAGCGCTGTGACTGCAGTCTCACCCATAACAGACAGTACTGGTGTGAGTGCTGGGATCAGGGCTGGGATCAGGGCTGGGATCAGTGCTGGGGTCAGTACTGGGGTCAGTGCTGGGGTCCGTGCTTGGGTTAGTACTGGGGTGAGTGCTGGGATCAGTGCTGGGATCAGTACTGGGGTCAGTACTGGGGTCAGTACTGGGGACAGTACTGGGGACAGTGCTGGGGTCTGTGCTTGGGTCAGTACTGCGGTCAGTGCTGGGGTCAGTACTGGGGTGAGTGGTCGGCTCTCACCTTGTCCAGCGTCATGTCCGGCAGGCTGGCTGGCGGCTCGCTGGGTTGCCCGCTGTGCCCTAAGATGGGGTCCGACACCTCGTACCCGTACAATGCAAGCAGCTCCCCCAGGGGCATCTCACTACCCTACAGAGAGGGAGAGAAGGTAGGGGTTCCGCAAGGGTCCATCATTGGTACAGCGTCCTCTTCCCACTCTCTCTCTATCTCTCTCACACACACACATGCATGCACACACACAGACACACACATACACATGCACACGCACGCGCGCACACACACGCACTCACACAACAGGAAGGATGAATAGACAAAAATACATTTTGGATTTCCCTCTCAAAAAGTGCTAATAACTTTATTTCAAAAACATTTTGAAATTCCACAAACACATTCACAATGTCACCCATTCTACCACATGCAGAGCGATCCATCTAAGCACATGACAGAAACTGGTTGGCAATGCTTGAGCAATTCTAAGCAAATGAAAAGGAACGAGAATGACATCATACTGACCACTTCCCTGTGAGCACACAGTTCCGAGAACAATATGGAGGCCATATTCATTTTCTGCATCATTAACACATTACTGCTTTTCAGTAAGCATCTTTGATTTCATACATACAACAAACAAAAAGCATTAATTAAATTCCTGAATAATTAAACTTCACAATCAACTGCCCTGACCATGCATAGAGTATATATTTGAGTGATGGGTCACAGAATTTCTACGTTAGCTCATTAAACTGGTAGTGGATCAAAAAAAAAAATCAGGACTGAATAAAAGAAACTTACAGACGCTTACAGTGGCCTGTACGTTTAAGTTGACTGAAGTTCTTTTATTCATAAACAATTTAAATTCCTGTTGCCTCCGGACTATAACTACTGCTGGATGTTCAGAAGTTCCCTTTCCTTAAAAAGTTTGAGATCTCGTGTTGGGTATGGCGTGTGAGACTGGGTAGGGTTCTGTCCAGGCAAAGTGGAAATGGGGGTCGGATTTGGGGGTACCCATACCTGCGTGGGGCCCAAGCTCTTCTCCAGCTCTGTCAAGGACTTGGCCCCCTGGGGACACTCCTCTTCCTCCTCCTCCTGCACTTCGTCGTAAGCATGCCTGAGGATCCCCGCTAGGCCGAATCGGTGTTCCCCAGAGCCCATTGAATCAGCTGGGACACAGTCAGAGAGAGAGAGAGAGAGAGCTGAGCCAGCTGGGACACAGTCACAGAGACACAGCTGAACCAGCTGGGACACAGTCACACACAGAGAGAGAGAGAGAGAGAGAGAGAGAGAGAGAGAGAGAGAGAGAGAGAGAGAGAGAGAGAGAGAGGAAACAGCTGGGACACAGTCAGAGAGAGAGAGAGTTTAACCAGCTGGGACACAGTCACAGAGAGAGAGAGAGTTTAACCAGCTGGGACAGTCACAGAGAGAGAGAGCGAGCTGATCCAGCTGGGACACAGTCACAGAGAGAGAGAGAGAGCTGAGCCAGCTGAGACACAGTCACAGAGTCACAGCCGAACACTTCTCATCATCAAGAAGATTTAAGAAATTTGGGCAAATTTCTAATTTTATAAAATAACACCTCTCTTTCTTTTTCTTATTTTGTGCATTTCAATAGGAAGTGTTTCTCTCTCTCTCTCTCTCTCTCTCTCTCTCTCTCTCTCTCTCGTTTTTATTGGTTCCAGTGTGTACTGTTTAGGTCTACTTTTAGTCTACAGTGTAAAATCAACAAATAGAAGTTAAACAGAAAAGGTAAGAATACCATTAATAGTATATGTTTCCAGTATTCAAAAAAATTAAGTTTTAATGTAAGTTTTTTTTATTACTGGAAAAAAAATATGTAAAGGAAGAATTCATTCTTTGATTATATGCCATGAAACTTCATGAAGTAATAAAGTCCTGTATATCATTTTGCTGCAGGTCTGATCCAAACTTCTGTAAATTCGCAGAAAACACCGAATGTGGAACACTGAGTAGATGACCTGCAGTCTGTAAATTGAGGTTCTGGCTACACGTTCAGACTTCATTACTGGAGGGAAGCTGGCCCGGACTGTACAAACAATGTTGGGCTACAACTTTATACGTGCCTACAATGCGCACATATTTACAGAAAGACCTATTTGATTACTTATTTAAATATTTACCATAATTCTGACGGGGATAAACTTTATAACGTAAATCAGCTAAACAAAAACGACGCTAAGCCACTAAACTGAATAAACTATTGTGTGTTTTAAAAAGCAAACAGCACAACAGTAAGATATGCATTAAGCCACATAAGTGAACCGCAGGAATTGCAACACCTTGGAACCGAAGAAGATACTTTTTGGGCAGAATATATGTAGCACCGGAGGCGCTAACCTGGACTGGAACTTATGCTACTATGGCTCGCCCTGCACCTCCAGCACACAACACAAGCAAGTGTTATCCAAGTCGCTTTCCTAAATCACCGGGTGCTGAACGTGTTTCCTAAATCATTCTTTTCGGCGAAACAAAGATTCCTCGAACCAAAGACAGATGCTAGCAGCTCGCCGCTGCCAGTCGGATGCTCACTGAACAGGCGATACAGCCAACACGCATGCTTGTCTGTGCGCACCTGGGACACTATTCCGCACCTATGTGGAACCGATCTCGCATTGTTTCCAGTAGAGCACTATCTGGCAGACAGGGGATGGTTCTTTAACGTGACGAACGCAGAGAGGCGAGCAAAAAGAGCACGTACACCCATCTCTACTGCTTTCGATATCACAAGAACGGGTTTACATGCTTCCTTGTAACTAGCCGGTACGATGGAATAAAATGTAATCGACAGCTGTGTTTGCCACACGATCTCAAACGTAGCGGTGTTTGAAAATAATTCAGTGATTATATTCCTCCCCAACCTTTTTTTGCTCTTACCTCCGCCATTCCGTTTCTGCGCAGGCTGAGTGGAATGCCCGGATGTTGTAGAGGTCTAGCCTACTCTACGAACCGCCTAGTTTATTGCTGTGCGACGATACAGTTAAAAACACTACAAAACTTCACAGGATAATGACGAACATAATACGCACACGTCACATACTCAGGCGTATGAAGCAGTATTGTGTCATAAACTACAACATGGAAGTATACATTTTTCTACATGCGGAAACACGCTAAACTTTTTATGACAGGTTTTTTTTGTCAAAACTTCTTGTTGCCTATTTAATTTATTCCTTAGTTTTTCTCTTTCGCTGAAGGGCAATTATCAGAAAGTAGTGTCCCCACATATTTTTGAAACGAGATGTATGGCAGTGATCTTCAAATAACTTCACATTTTCTGTGGGAAACCAAAAGCAATTAGAAATAATCAAGGAGCTCAAAATATATGTCCTCTTTTTTATTTAAATGTTTTTTTGTTTCAAATACTCATTAACATTAGCATGGGAAAGTTGTAAGGTTAAAAGGTAAACGGCAAAAAATAGATATAAGGAACTGTACATGCTAAGAACATCCAGCGGGGGGCAGTAGCCAGAAGACATTGCATTTATTTCTGCTGCGGAGACAACAAGAGAGAGAGACAGCCTGTACCACTGTACAGATAAACAATACCTGTGTTACCTGTTCAACTTGCAAGCGTTATAATTATAGTTAACAACAAAATTCTTTCAATAGTTTTTTTTGTCTTCCCTTCTATTTGTAGTCGTTTGCACTCTCTTATATAATCTTTTGGCAATATTTACTGTATGTATTTCATCTATAAAGCATATTGAATTGCACTGAATTGAGAGCGAGAAAGAGAGAGAGAGAGAGTGAGAGAGAGAGAAGGAGTGATAATACAGCGGAAGGTGGGTGTCCTCGTCGAGTACGAGAGGTCAGTGGAATTTCCCCCCTCTCATGCATTTCACCCTCCCCCTTCTTGACTCAAAAATGCACCACTTTTACGTTCACACCCATCACCTGCTGCCGAAAACAGTCATTAAAAGCTTTACATCTGAGGCTGTTGGGCAGATGGGGGGCTTCTGATCCAAGCACAGACCAAGCAGACAAGAACTAGCTTCTATCAATTAAAAAAAACTATTAAAAATCACACATCACTGTATATCCACATTTTGTTTTTGTTGATATGGCGCCATGGATTTTGAATAACATTAAAAAAAATAGGCCAAACAAACATCAAACTGGTAGG
>CM077287.1:7618286-7640786 GCA_039654925.1 Anguilla pacifica | reverse complement strand
AGGTTTTTACGCGGCCGCCATGCAAATTACGAGGGGGGCGGAGTCCCTCCGTCTCTCCCGCCGTTTCCGTGAGACGGAGCGCCCGGCGGGAAAAAAAGGGGGAGGGGCCAAGCGTCGGCACGGCGACGGCTAAATTAGTGGGCGTTACCCGGCGGGCTGATCAGCATGTGGTGCTCATCAGCGCTGTTTTCTCCTCCCTTGCCCTCCGGTGTCTTTTAATTACTGGCAGTGGGTGGGGGGGTGGGGGGGGGGGGCGGGGAGGGGGAGTTTGGGAGGTTGGGTGCGGACACCGAGTGGGCCGTCCTCTAGCTTTCCGGGAGTCCCTAATTAATTTTGTTTCATTATAGCCTGTGTTTGTGTTTGTGAAGATAGGGATGGGGTCTGTCTTTTGGGAGTAATTTCCTTTTGTTGCGGGAAAGGGGGGGTGGAGGGTTGTGGGTTTGGGCTGGTTCATTGAAGGGGAGGGGTTGGGGGTGGAGGGGGGGGGTGGGGGGTCATAGGATCTATTTGTCAGTATTTGAGTATTGACCAAATTTGGGGAGAAAATTGCACAAAGGCTACATCTCAACAAGTCACCAGACCCCGCCCCACAGACAGGAAGTTGGGACGTTTTTAGGAAAGGGGACTGCCTGAGGTCACTACTCAGGCCTAACAGTACAGACCAAACCCGGCGCTAGAGAGAGGTGTGACGTAATGACTTCCAACAGGGCACAGTGGAACATTATTCACAGTATACCAATTCGTTAAATCTCAATTAATATATAAAGCACATGACTGTTTTCAGCCAATCACGATCTGCTGTCAGAGTTTTCTATTTAAAAGGCAGAAGAATGTATCAATAAAGAAATTACACAGGAGAAATTAACCATTAAAGCAAGGGAAAACAGAGTGGTGCTAAAAAAAACTAGCTGTGTGCATTCTGTTTAGAGCAGTGAACAAATTAGCATTTAGGAACACAACCTTCACCCAACAAAACCTTGTCTAAGAAAGTACTTTCTCGGTGCTCCAAGGATTCAGCGAATGAGCATGTGTTCTCCTTAAGGGTGAATAGTAATATTAATTTTTTTATTGTGATAAAAAAAGTGTTCATATAAGTGATAGCATTATGCAATGTTAATTAGTACACAATAGATATGAGTCAAGCACTGAACAAAAGTAAAAGTCTTATTGGCTTATTACCACAGTTTTCATTAATGATCCATCTAGATATTCAGCTGGGAAATATACAATGGAGTGAAGCATAACTTCCTAAAATATATCAATTCCTTTTTGTCCCCTGTAGGGGACACGAGTCTCTGGTCTTAATCTCAAAAACCATATATTCTTCTATGTTGAAGCCTACACAAGGAGGGACATTAAAACAAAACATTTCTGAAAATATTTTCACTGCAACATGTTTTTGTCAACCAAGACAATAGTATCATGTCAACAAAAAATAATGTAAATATATAAAATAATTCTTTTTTTTTTTTTAGTTGGCTCAGGGAGGATATGTTGAGAGGTTCTGTCAGCGTTGGGTAAAGTTCTGGAGAGGCTGACATTGGCGTTCTCGCCTTCCTTCTTCCCTCTCTCCGCCCCAGCCCCTCCATCCCTGTTGTCCGTCGTTTATTTATTTATTTATTTTTTATCCTCGTACAAATTAGTTTTCATTTTGATTACAAAGGAGGAGGAGCGCCTTGCAGTATTTCCCTAATGAGGAGGAGTGGTGTTCGCTGTCGGGTTAATTTAATAGATTGGGGTGAGCGTCTGTATTTGGCAGGTGTGTGTGAGTGTGCGTGTGTGTGTGTGTGAGAGATACACAATGGGGGGGGGGTATGAGTATATAAAAGTGACTCTTGTCTATGGCCTTTATACTCAGTCTGGATGCTCTGCCAGTGACTGCCATGTTTGCTGGACAATCCCATCCCGCTTCCCTTTCCTGTTCAAATTAAAAATCGGGAGGAAAGGAGCGAGGTTCGTCCCAGTAGCAGCAGCAGACCTTTTTTTTGAAGCCCGGTCAGTTTTGACATCGCTGATGGTCATTCGCTTTCAGGCCCCCTACAGAGAAGCCATGGAGGACCCGGGCGATTCGGACAAACGTGAGCTGACAGCTTTCAATCGATTTGAACCTCGCCTACCTGCACTGCAAAACTGTTTTATTTAAAGATGTCTTGTCTTGTTGATCTTCTTGCCGTGCATTATTTGTTGTTTTAGCGTCAGTTAGCAGACTTCGGCAATAAGTTAATCTGATCAGAACTGAGTCTGTCGCTGCACAGTGAACACCTTATGTAAAACAATATTTCATTCTGTGATTTTTATGTTGATTGCACATACATTCAGTCCCTGGCAGTAATGTTTTAATTCATTTCTGTTCTTATATGAACAATTAAGACAATGGTTGTCACACATAAATATGTGTGCCATTTTTGTAATATTTTTCTGTCTTATTTTAAGGCAATAAGAGCTCAGAATATGAGAAATAGCAGTACTGTTTATTTTATGAGCTAAACTTGAGTTTTTGTCAAGGCGCCTCTGAACAAATAAAAAATCTCAGGAGTTCAACAGCGTAAGAAAACCAAATAAGATGCACCGCATCGTGAAATATGTTTTTTTTTTCATTTTGGGTTGAGGGTTATCGATGTGTTACTTTTCCATTTTTGAGCGGGAAATAACTTTGACCAGCGTCGCGATGTTTTATTCAGCCAAGTCAAGGTCCATGCACTGCACACAGGCACACTGGAGGAACACACACGCGAGCGCGCATTAAAGTTGCATGAAACGGTATCGATATCACCGTCACGGTGCACGGAACAACGCAGGGGAGAGCGGACGGAGGGTTCCGGGGTCCCGACAAGCACCGCAAAGCGTGATTTGACATGCACAACGTGTGTACGCTCCCGCCTAGGCTGCAGCGGCCGAGACCGTCCAGCGGGGGCGCTGTGGGTGTGCGCCGGCTGCGGAGGGACCATCAGGGACCCGGTGGTGCTGCGCGTGGGGTCCGACCAGCAGTGGCACACCAGGTGCCTGCGCTGCGCCGAGTGCCACTGTCCACTAGAGGGCAGCGTCAGCTGCTTCTTGAGAGAGGGGAGGACCCTCTGCAGGGGGGATTACACCAGGTAAGGGAGGGGTTTGAGACGGGAAAACAGACAGCAGGATTGCCGGGGGATCTGTGGTCCGGGTCGGCAAATCGGGCACCACCATCCTGGTGAACAGGGCCGGCCCTAGGATTTTGGTGGCCCTAAACAAATCTGCTCGAGACAGGGGGGGGGGCTGGGGTCGCTTGGTAAAATCCTTCTTACATTACATTGGTATGAAATGTTCTATTTCCATTCCATTTAAAATTTATACCGCTAGTTCCGCGATAGAGGATGAATAACGTAATTACGAAAATAACGTTATTTACCTTAGATAAACATTGGATCGTGTGGCCCCCCCTAGCGGATGTGGCCCTAAACAACCGCATAGAGCGTTTATGCCACGGGCCGGCCCTGCTTGTGAAAATCCTACATAAAAGAAAAAAAAACAATTAACGATTGTTCCATTTTTAATGTATTTTTAAAACACATTTTCTGTGTATTGTTAATGTTTTTGAGCATATTAATGCCTGCAATGTGTGGTGAGGTACAGTACATAGGTTTTTGGAAGGAACTGGGTAGGGCACACCCAGAAGTCCTGCGTCTGTCCATTTGTCCATTTGAGGTTTTTGACTGCTGGTACCCGTTTGGTCACCCATGTGCTTAACTGAAGATTCGAATGCTGATGTAACAATAACTACTGGTAACTGAAAACAGTGGAGTTCTAGAACACCGACGTAGAATTTTCAAAATGAAAAAATTCCAAAAATCCTTCACTTCAAAAGGGTTAAATGAGTGAAGTCAGGTGATCCGGTGAAGGCAGAGATGCCTTGTGCCAGCCATGCCTTCCCTGACCACACGTCACCATGGAGAACTCATGCTTCTCACACATCGGGCTAAAGACAAATGAAAACTAACAATGACAAATGCGTTTTTCATACATTAATCTCATTTAGATTATGGTAAATCTATAGCTGTCTAAGTATTGGTGAAAATAGCTTAAAATCCTCAAAAATATGCACGACTTCTACATGTGTCTAGAGGGCACCTAGGGCATTTCACATAAAGTACTCAACCCGGGCCTGCTCTGAATGGCATTAGTGTCACATAACATTGCATTTAATTGAGGCCCCTCAGGGTAGGCTGTGTTTCAGTTAGGGCCCCTCAGAGTAGGACGTGTTTCAGTTAGGGCCCCTCAGAGTAGGACGTGTTTCAGTTAGGGTCCCTCAGTGTAGGGTGTGTTTAAGTTAGGGCCCCTCAGTGTAGTGCGTGTTCAGTTAGGGCCCCTCAGTGTAGTGTGTGTTTCAGTTAGAGCCCCTAAGAGTAGGGTGTGTTCAGTTAAGGCCCCTAAAAGTAGGGTATGTTCAGTTAGGGCCCCTCAGTGTAGGATGTGTTTCAGTTAGGGCCCCTAAGAGTAGAGTATGTTCAGTTAGGGCCCCTCAGTGTAGGGTGTGGTTCAGTTAGGGGCCCTAAGAGTAGGGTATGTTTCAGTTAGGGGCCCTCAGAGTAGGGTGTGTTTCAGTTAGGGCCCCTCGGTGTAGTGTGTGTTTCAGTTAGGGCCCCTCAGTGTAGGGTATGTTCAGTTAAGGCCCCTCAGTGTCAGGTGCATTTAACACACCAGTGCCCACTATTGCGGGAGAGAATCACTGGCTTGTGGATGAGTGCACGGGAGTGTGTGTGTGTGAGTGTCCATGTGTGCGTATGTGCGTGTGTGTGCATGTGTGTGCTTGTGAGTACACTTTGTCTGCAGTGCTTTTTGTATGAATGCACGGGGTGAAACTGTCGATTTTTAAAAGTCATTTTCAGAGTTGGTTAATTTGTTAATTTAATCTAATGGCTTCAACCTTATATCTAAAGTTCTTTACATATTAAAACTTCACTTGAAGTAACCTGTTAGCGTACTGCCAGATGACATTTTCAAGGAAGCTGTTTCGCTTATCGTTGCCTCATGTCTGCGAGACAGGATGTTTGCAGTGAAGTGTGAAGGCTGCAAGGAGGCCCTCCTCCCCTCTGATCTGGTTCTGAAGGCCGGGGGACACGTCTACCACCCCAACTGTCTGTGCTGCTCACTCTGCAATCGACTGCTCATGCCTGGGGATCGCTTCACAGTGGGGTCCCAGGGCCTGTGCTGCCAGGCAGAACACGAGATGCAAGAGCCCCAGATCCGCTCGGGGGAAAAACTTGTGAGATGGAAGGGAGGTGCGTTTATTCAGTTCAATTCAACTCCATTTTGTTTGTTTTTTCCTCACCCAAAAAACTCTGAATAGGGTGAAAAAACAGATAGAGGGGGAGCCCATTCTCTGATACCCAGCATGGTGTCAGTAGTTATCTGTAGTTCATCAGCAAAGGGTGGTAATTAAAACCTCACCTGTGTGTGTGTGTGTGTGTGTGTGTGTGTGTGTGTGTGCAAAAATGGACGGTGTGTCAAATCAAACCGTCACACTGTACCTGTGTGTGTATGCATGTGGGGGTGAATGTTTGATTGTTATTTTATGCTAAATATAGGTAACAAGCGTGTTTCCACACAACGCCTCCTGGTTGCGTGCTCTGTCACGAAAAATCTAATCACTGAGGAGAAACAGACCACACTATGCTAAGTTCAGGAAATGGCTGCACGCCAGGTTTAAATATAAAAAAGGGACGTCACTTCAAAGAAACCTTTTTATTTTTGGTAGTGGTTAGCGGGTTAGAGTTAGCCGTCAGAGCACTGACGATGGCTCCATGTTAAAAATAAAAAGGTGTCTATGATAAAAAGGTGTCACAGTCGTCTAGGTGTTTCTTCTTTATATTATTATTACCATTATATCACTTTATAGGATATGATATCATCACAAAGATAAATGGAAATATTGGCAAAAGCTCATTTCAACTGTGAAAATAGTCTTGACTTGTCAAACGGAAAAGTAGTTGCTACACAGTTACACGTGCAGCTCTTTGTCCTGCATGTGCCTGTTCTGACCTCACCCCTCGCCCCACCTGAACCAGGGTCCCGGGACAGCGGGAAGGGGGCGCTCTGGGACAGGGGGCGGAGCAGGGCCGGAGGGGTGAGGGTGCGCACCGTGCTGAGCGACGCCCAACTGAGGGCGCTCCGGTCCTGCTACTCCCACACGCCCCGACCGGACGCGCGCGTCAAACTGCGCCTGGGTCAGCTGACCGGCCTCAGCCCGCGGGTCATCCGCGTCTGGTTCCAGAACAAGCGCTGCAAGGACAAGAGGAGCAGCCTGAGGCCGCGAAACGCCGGGGAGCACGGCGCCACGGTGAGGGGGGGGGGGCACACCGTAGCTCCATGGTGACGGGGGGAGCACACCTCGGGGGGGGGGGGGGGGGGGGGGGGCACAGCTCCGCGATAAGGCCAGGGGGTGTTACTATGAGAATCTGAAAATTCTTGCTGGGTTCCATATCCCTAACACTGAAGTTTCTGTCTCTTTGTGTTTGGAGTTGTTGGAGGGGACGGTGGGGGGTGCTCCTGTATGGACCTAAGAATTCTTGCTGAGTTCCGTATTCCTAACAAAAATGTTTCTGCCTGTTTATGTCCGAAGTTTGAAGTGGGGGGGGGTTACCAGGTTACCACAAAGACCAGAGAATTCACGCTGGGTTCCATATTCCCAGCGCAAAGGTTTCTGCCTCTTTAAGTTTGAGTGGGGGGGTGGGATTGGGGGTGCAGTGGGGGTGTTTATGAGATGACTGGCTCACAGTATCAGTACAAAGGACTGTGGTATTAACTGCCATCCAATTGCACGCGCCGAAACTTAGATCATAGATTCTTCACGCTCCCCACATTCCGTATTTTTGTAACCGAAAATTTTTTGCTCAACTCTGGCTCTCCGTGCGCAGACGCTGTTGTACGCCACAGCCCGGCCCATGGTCGTGGTGCCCCCGGAGCCTCTCGACCCCGCCCTTCAGGTCTGCGTTTACGAATCGCCCTGGCAACCACTGGAACGGCGCCCGCAGCCAATAGCGGCTAACGAGGAAGGGTCACTCCCCAAGACGGTAGAGACTGTCATGTTTGACTTACCAGTCACACGAAATTGAGTCTAACTTATGAGTCACGTGAAATTATGATATGAAAAATAATATATACTTGCTTTATGATATATATATATATACTTTATGAGTCTATACCAGGGATCATCAAATCAGGCCCTTGAATCCAAATCCGGCCCAGATTTTCTTTCCTCCCAGGTAATTGACTGAACAATGAATTCTACTGATTGGCCAGATTGTCTTCACACCTGACTCCCAGGTAAAGGGACGGTGCAAAACCAGCAGTTCTTGGACCCTCGAGGACCATGATTTTATGATCCCTGGTCTATACTGCCCATTTTAAAATGTACAAAAATGATCATTTTTACACCTTCAGAGCTGCAATAACATTATAATTCTAATAAATTCCTCTTACTGGCTTCAGCTTCTGACCATAATCATTGCAGGTTTTTTTTCTTCCATTTCCTTCTAGGGCATGTGTTCCACGGACGAGGAAGATCCTCTCTCTCCAACCACATTACCCTGACCCTTCCAAGAGCCTACGAACTTGCCTAACCACTAAATATGTGTTTGAATGATTTATGAAGAAATGCTGGACTTCACCCTCTTGCATATCTGTCCTCGGTCATGGTGGAGTTTTGTTGCTTCCGCAGAACTGCATATTTCAGTGAGTTTATGCAAGTTCTCAGATCAGACAAGATTCATGTTGATAGATAAATCTCAACATAACACAAGATAAGAAATCGTTGTCAGTAATGCAGGAATTAGAAAAGTAGAAAGCTCTAAGCACTGAGAGCAACTCACGAGCAACTGACCAGCTTAATAAGCTTGCTTCCCAGCTAATTCTTACTTGAAGTGATTTATCATCCGAAATAAAATTGACAAATGAATTCCAATAAAAGGTTTTTATTAGGGCCTATTCTCTTCATTTTATATTGTTAAACTGTGTGTAAATCAATTAATGCATGAAGTAGGTCAATTTTTATTTATTTATGCAAAGCGTTCTGAACTGCTCTGACAAATATACAGAAGAAGATTAGGAGTAAACAAAATCCCATGGATTGTTATTCAAGTGTGCGAGCACTTCGTCAAAAGGAGAGTAAAACCCCAGAAGAGCATACGCCGGTCCGCGCGGGTACGCGCGCTCTTCCGAATCAATGGCGGAAGTAGCACCACTGAGTACAAATAAATACTCGGGGAATCACCTTTAAAAATGATTGATGACATTTACCGCAAAGTACAATACGTCATGGAAATGAACGCAAGTGCAAACGGTCAGCTTGTCGTGGGGGGTGGGGGTGGTATTATACGTAAGGACACGAGATCAGACAGCTAGTGGAACTCATGGGTCTGTGGGATTGTGGTCACTATGAGCGACGTGCATTGCAAGAAAAAAAAATTACCAGAACTCTTGTCACACACAGTGAGATGTCCGGTGTTAATTCAACTCTAAAAGCGTTAACTCACCTCTTAACAGATAACATTTGGTCTCTACGTTATCTGTTAAGAGTTTAATTAACGCTGCTAGAGTTGACTTAATAACGGGCATTACACTGTGCAGCATGTCCCGAGATTGATCTTGCTTCAGAATGAAAGTGAATCTCAAGGTAGCTTCGGTATAAACCTCCATTCAATCCTCGTAAAGAAAATTACGTGTAGCCGAAGCATTCAGCTTCTCATAACCTTCAGACCAGACGTCCCGTTTTCAATTTAATCTCCCTGTGTTCATTTCCTCCTCTCGCGGTCCATTTTGTGTTCCGCTGTCCATTCCCCTGATACATTTCCTCGCCTCGTGTCTTATAATTTCTCTGGTGTTTATTCATTTATTTATTTATTTTACTGCGAATATGAAATAATGCTGGACAGCATTTT
This sequence comes from Anguilla pacifica, assembly GCA_039654925.1. Classification (NCBI taxonomy): domain Eukaryota; kingdom Metazoa; phylum Chordata; class Actinopteri; order Anguilliformes; family Anguillidae; genus Anguilla; species Anguilla pacifica. The sequence continues at coordinate 7,631,877 of CM077287.1, read as the reverse complement.
TCAATGATAAGTAGTTCTAGCAGTACCGATACTTTGGAAGTCAATCCATATTACAGTGACCCACAAGGAGGCGACATTGCTATATGGGGAGCAGATGAATGGGCAGGTTGTCTTCAATGATTGCAGAAGTCCAAGGCGCAGCCACCTCGACATTGATTGACAGAATAGGCCCATCGTTAAAACAATCCTTGCTATGAAGTACCATCATAAAGTTTCTGCCTGTAAGGGAAGGGAGATGGTCAGCAGGTTTCACACAAGTTTTTGTTTCCAGCAACAGACCGGAATCGTAAAGAAAAGAAAAAAAAAAACTCTTATTGATTTCGGTCTTATAAAACATCGCCTTCCATCTCCTGATCCCTAGTGCAAAGGTACTACTTCTGTCATATTTCCTCTTTTTTCTCGCCCCGTTCCCTAGCGACTCGTTCACTCGCCCCGATCCTTTGCCTTTAAACAGGATGTTTACGCGGTCGTTAACTTGCGGAAAAGTACACCGCTGACGATCAGATAAGGTCACAAAGCCCCCTTGCACCGGCCCAGACCCGATTAACTGGGATTTCAAAAACCGAAAGGGCTCATCCCCGCTGTCCAGTGCTAAATAAACACACAGCCTCGCTGCGCTGCGACCATACGCCGTATAAACAGGCTGGGACGCACGAAGCAGGGGTCCGCTCTGTCGGGTTCTCTGACACCGCTGGCGCGGGGCCGCGGCGTGAAAGATAGCAATCAGATGCCTCGCGCTATTTCAGACAGATCTTTTCAAACTCGTACTTGCAACCGTGTCAGCTGCAAACAACAACGGCGCCAGGATTCGCTTACGTAGTCCAGGCTCGGAAACGTTTCCCACGACTTACTGGACACGACCCTTTCACACTGGCCAAACACCAACCTTACATACACCCGCCACAAACAACCCGGGGATCTGCTAACAGACTGCAGGCCCGGAAATAACTGACAGGCGTCACTGAATGTTACATTCTTTGTTATATGCCAGAAAGGGTAGAATATTTTAGGACTAAAGGAAGCGGAGGGGAAAGAGTTGCTGGGTGACTGGTACTCAATTAGGGTGTGACGCGAGGGTAATGACGAAAGCGGATGAATGGCTTCAATGTGTTTAATGAAATAAATAATAGGCCTAAATTTGAAAATCATTTCGTGGAAATGACATCGTTCAAGGAAGTGGCTTCATGACGTTAAGACATCCCAACCACGGTTTCCTAGTAGCCTACTGGTTCAATGATCATTCCATGTACGATGTTATTTCCTCCAGTGAAAATAACTGGGTTTGAATTGAGATTTTTCTCATTTGATCAGACACATTAACATCTATTCTGTTGCAACTTGATTGAGACAGAAATTCACTGTTGGACGTGTGAGCGAATAGTATTAATAAATATATGAGCAAAGAAAGTTTTAAAAAATACATAAAAGTTGTTCAATCTGCTTATGTGTCTGGTTATCGGCATGTTCTTTTCTCAGTTGTTACCGACTTGTTCAAACCCCAAGTGAGCAACTCATTGTTCTAAAGAACAAAAGCTAAATACCCATTTGTACTCTTTTTTATGCTCCAATGAATACAGTATATTTAAAATGATCTACATTTCTCCCAAATAGGCTATAGACAAAATTAGATCAGTGCCAAATAGCCTATCCCACCAAAAACCTTTATCTGTAAGAACAGAAATAGCACATGTGCACTGTACACTCCGAGAAAAAAAGGTGTGAAAACCTTACTATAAAGGTACAAATGCTTGTCACTGGGGTGGTAACCAGTAGGTACATAACATTGTACCCGTGGCCAGTAATACATGATTAATTTGTACTTTTCTGCTTGTCAAAGGTGCTTTTGAGCACCCAAATAGAACATTATTATAACTTTCAGGGCAGATTTGGCAAATTTGTTCCCAAAAGAACAAAAAATGCACCTCCACCATACTTTTGCATCTGAGAGTCTATTATTTAGTGTAATTCTGATCAGTAAAAGTTACAGCTCAATCAAACACGATTACATCACCAGGGTAATATAAGGTTAAAATTTCTGGGCTTCCCTGACAGAAATAATACGCTGGGCCTCTCCCTGGTGCAAGAACCATACTGCAAATAATTTGTAGGCCACCCCCAGCTTTGGGCTCTTGGAATTATTGAGCACCTCTCTCCCCACATAAAACAGTGCGGTACATTAGCGCATTAGAAGGGAAGCGTCAATGGCGCAACGTGGCCCCCCCCCACCCCCACCTCCGCAACACGTCTGTCACCCCCCCCCCACCCCCGCAACACGTCTGTCACCCCCCCCCACCCCCGCAACATGTCTGTCACCCCGCCCACCCCGCAACATGTCCATCAGCCCCCCTACCGCCGCCACGTTCTGTCACAATATTTTGCACGTCGTCGTCCACAAGCAACTCGGCTGGTTGTGCATTCCTGTCACATCATTTGACATCACATGGCAGGCTGGGTTTTTAGTGGCTAACCACCGTGATATTGGCTGTGCCACAGGATCAGCTGTCTGTGGTTTTAAGTGACCGGTCAGGGCGTCCTGTTGCTCTGGTCAAAACTGCAACAAACGTATGACGGGACATAATGAACTACGATGCCATGTTTACGTTACATTTAGCAGATTTTGCCTATCCGGACCAACTTAAAGAGCTTAGATATTTGACAGTTGGACCTTCACAGTTGGAGCAATTCAGGTAATGTGCCTCGAAGTGCCCCTCCTGGGAATCAAACCTGCAACCTCTCAGTTGCAAGACCAGTTCCCCTCGCCATTACACTGTTCCGCCAACCGTGATAAAGATGAAGCTTCAAGTCAACCGCGCAGAGAAAAAAGGGAAACGCAAAACCGCAGTACGCAACATTCCTAGAAGTACAGACTTCAATGTAGAAATGACATCACACGTCTCCAGGTTTCCAATTGTGAAATTCTCTCGAGTCAATCTGAAACCATGTGCTTTAACTGAAGCCAATATTCCGTCATTGACAATTAGGCGCAGATTGTAATTATTGTTATTATTTTTTGTCATTATCCTGTGAACATATGTTGTGCATGTCCAGCATATTTCAAGAAAAACCACAATAAAAATAGAAGACAGCAGGATATGCTCTGAACCCCCAGATGTACGGACGGTGGCTGTGTTGGCCTAACACACTAACAGGCTGCCTCTCCAATCAGAGAGCCCGAATCTAATTCCTCTGATATTGCAGGTGTGACACTCACTGCATCATCCTCAACAGAACAACATCCTTGCACTGAGATAAACCGAATGAGGAAATGTAGATGTATTTAGTAATGTCTGTGCCCCGTGGTCCAAAAAAGGGGTGTGTAGGCTTGTTTGGTTCTGGCCTGTTTCCTCTATATCAGTGAATAGAATAGACTGTTCAGGGTGGGGTTGGGGGAGGAGAAGGTGGAGGTCTGGGGGGAGGGTGGGGGGGCATGGGGACTTTACCTTATAAGCGCACAGTGGAAAGTCTGATCCTACTGGGCATTTCCTGTGTGGCTGTAATCTGCTGAAATAAAAACAACCGTGCGGAAAAAGAACTGTGTGCCTCGGCCATGACCAGTTCATTTTTCCCTCTCCTCCCTTCTCTCTCTCTTTTTCTCAGCTTCTTCCTCCTCCTCCTCCTGCCATCCTCTGCCTCTCTGCGTTCATCCCTACTCCCTCCCTTGTTTGTCTCCTCTTTTAAAAAACAACAAAAAATATGTCCGCAGCACCGCTGCGTGTTTTCAAGGATCTTGTTAACGGTACCACAGGGGCATGAAAAAGAAGGAATTACGGAAGAAGAAAAAAGAGATTCTAATGAACGTTGATCTTAAAGACTCAAAACTCACCGCACATAACGTGTACATTCACCTCCACACAGTTTGCCACAACGGATTCTGTGTTAGCAAAATCCCTGTGTTATTTTTTCCAAATTGGCAACATAGCCTAAGTCTGAATTAGGCAGTAAGTAGTATCATTAGACACCAACTGCCAGACACACACGCGGCTTTCAACGCGCATTTGAAGGACTTCTACATTCACGTGTATTTAACACAATTGCCCTCTTGTCGGGGTCATTGCTCGATCTCTTCTGACCCCACATTTAGTGTGCCGGCGTGGAACAGAACGTTCAGCTATAAGGGAGTGTTGCCTCAAAAACTCACAGACCAGAAAACGCAGGCCATCAGGAAGCAGGAATGATCACAGACTACATGCTGCACTCCCGGCAGAGTCAGGAACAATGAGAGCTGTGAACATGAGTGAGTGTAAAAAAAAACTCACGGGACGTTTTTTTAGGCTATTGGGCCTATGTTTCACACTGCACTGCCCGTGAACCAGGCAGCATATCTGTCAGTCTCAGAACCTAAAAAAGAAGTGAGGTATCGCTATACAGAGGGAGAGCCTGCAGGTATTAACCACTATCTATGCTTCAGAAAAAGGTGTGTTGGCATCCTAAAAAAAAATAAAAAAATTTTTAAACATTTTAAAGAAGTACATGGGTGTCTACGTTCAGACCACCAACTGATGTTCGGAAAGAGCGTATGTCAAAGGAAACCATTTTGGCTTATTTTATTTCAAGGAACCATTTATGATCATTCCCGAGTAAGCACTGCATACTGCAGCAGCCCAAGCATGTTAGCCCATATGAGTTAAAACACTTAGAAGCTTTCTCAGGGCATACGTTTTTGCTTAATGAGCGAGCTGGGGGGCCGGAATCCACACACCTAGCTCCTTATCTGGTACGCGTAGCGGTATACCGTAATGGTGAGGGAACAAGGCTCACAAGCGCGAGGAGGCGTAGGTTCGATTCCCGCGTGCCTCGCCTCTGTCGTACCCTTGTGCGAGGAGCTTACCCGTAACTGCTTCCGTAAAATATCCAGCTCTATATACGGATTGTGTTTCGGTGCCGCACGCCAGCTCGACCACTCCACGCAGCCGCAGCCGGGGAAGATTCGCACTTCCTGACCATCCGGGTGATCGGCTCTCGCCCGTTCTGACCGCGGAGCTTCTCCACCCTTCGCACCGCAATGGTGGAATTAACTCCCCGTTTCTCAACGAGCCACTCGGGCACTGCCCATTTTCCGCCACCGGTGGTCTGAAGACGCTTCTCTTGTAAACTGTAAACCCTTTTAACTTAGATCGTGGCCCTGGAGGTCCAAGAACTGCTGCTTTTCCACCCCCCCCCCCCCTCCCTTAAACTGGGAGTCACATGTGAATGCAGTCTGGCCAATCAGTAGCACTAATTGTTCAGTTGATTACCCGGGGGAAAAGGAAACCAGGGTCAGATTTGGACTTGACGTCCGGATTTGAGTATCCATGCTATAGACCAGGGGTCCTCAATCCTATCCAGAAAGGGCCGGTGTGGGTGCAGGCTTTTGTTCCAACCAAGCAGCAACACGCCTGCTTCTACCTAATCAACCACTAGAGTCTTTGCTGAGAACCTCAATTAGTAGAATCAGGCGTGTTACTGCTTGGTTGAGACAAAAGCCTGCACCCACACCGGCCCTTTCTGGATAAGATTGAGGACCCCTGCTATAGACTCTTGACTGTTCAGACTGTTCCTTGACTAACTCTAAACACCACTCCTCCATAGGGCCACGCCGGATCACTGTCTTATATCACTTGTATCTTGATCTTCTACCACTTTCACTTTGCACTTGCATCTTCATATAGCACATTTGTGTTGCACTTGTACTACCATCTTGATGTTGTAGCTCTGTATTATATCTCTCATAATCATGCCTCACTTCTGGTTTGATTTGCCATAACTTTACTGACTTAGTCTGAGCCTATGCTTACTGCGTGAACTAGACTGGCTATGGATAACTGATACTTAATGAGAATTGTACAGCGTCTTATCAGACCTGTGTCCCGTGGTTCACCTTCGGTATGTACTTTTTGTACGTCGCTTTGGATAAAAGCGTCTGCCAAGTAAACGTAATGTAATGTGAAACATAAATAATGAAATATTGCAAACTGTGAAAGTTGCTCTGGATGAGTGTGCCTGAAGAACGCTTAAGTAGTGTTGAAGAAACATCATTAACCGTGTTTTCTCACTTGCCTGCTGCGCTATACAAGTGGAACGTTTGGCAGAGACATGATCCGAAGCATTATCCGAATGTGAACCATCTTAACTGGAGCTGAAAGCTCGCTGGAAAGCTTACCGTGGAATCCCTGCCAATGGCCCCAGCGTGTGGAGTGGTTCAGCCCGTCCCTGGAAGATGAGTCGCGGCGTGCCCAGAGGTGGCGGCCTCGGTTCGGTTCCCACGCACCGAGAACGGCCGTTATTGCCTCGTCCGCCTGCTGCATTTCTGCCGAAGAATTTAGAAATTCCATGACCCGTCTTTTTTTTTATTTATTTTTTTTTAAAGAGTGTAGTGTACGGAGCGATAGTGGTCGGGGTGACATTTAAGGACAGCGATACTCATTTTCTGGACTTCGGTGCAAAAAAAGTACTGCTGGTTTTTATCATTTGGGAATCGGGGACTGATTAGACCTGGGAACAGCGGGCGAGCGAGCGAATCAGAAACATTAATCAAACAATTAACTATGCGGTTCTAAAGAAAACCAGCCCGTACCAATCATAGACATATGTCTATGGTACCAATGGCCTTGAGGGCCAGATCTCAGTATCCCTGGTGTGGCGTAACAGTTGGGAAAATGGGCTTATAATACAAAGGTTCCCAGCTGGAGTGCTGTCATTTCCCCCTTCAGCATGGTGCTTAACTCGAATTGCCTCAGTAAATCTATCCAGCTGTATAAATGGATTCTATGTAAAAAAATGTAATCGGTTTAAATCGCTCCAGATAAGAGCATCTGTTGAATGTTGAAACGAAAACTGAAATTCAGCTCTTGACTCTAGGTCTAGGAAGAGTTCCACCACAGCTTTTGACTGACGCTCATCATGGGCTAAGATTCTATAACACTGCTGGATGAATACAAAGCAGTGACTAAACTAAGTATTACTAAAGTAAAGCTACATTTAATGCTTGGCATGCATTATTTGCTTTAAAACTATCCATGAAATCTACTTGTACTTTGTGCTCGCTCAAACATGCAGTTGGACGCAGCCTATCTTCCAGGCTAATTTCCCAGTAAACATTTCTGAGGTGAAAAGTTTGTGAAACATCGTCTAGGTATTTAGGTGAAACCCCGGCTATGTTCTGTTGAAAAGCGAAAGTTTTCAGTCAACTAGGACACAGCCTGGCTGTATCCGGGTAAAAAACCTGAGATACATCTGGGCCAACCTAGTCTGTTTGTGTTATAACGTCTCTTAACCCAGATTTCCACTCCTCCAGATGTCTACATTCCAGCGTTTGCACACTGGGTTATTATAGGATCCACTCATTTGCTCAGTCATAACACTCTTTGGTGAATTAACCCTTTGAAGAGTAGGGTTGTTGTTCTTTTGTTGTTGCCTTTTTTTAAACGTTATTTTCAAAAATTCTAAGTCAGTGTTCTAGAACTCCGTTGCTATCCGTTACCGGTGGCGATTGTTACATCACCATTAGAATGGTAAGGTTAAGAACATTCTAATCGCGCATTGTGATCTCGCTCATAAAAGGGTTTAAAGTGTACGACGGTCACTCTGTCTGTCTGTCCGCAGTAAATCTGCGCAGGGTTGCTGGGCTGCAGGGTGCTAATGGGGCCGGAGGAGAGGATGAGCTCAGCACAGATAACACGGGTGTTTGCTCAGACCTCCAGGGGCGCGGAGGGGGCCGGGATGGGGGCCAGGACGGGGGGCCCCGGCTCTGAAAGCCCATTGTTCCGCCCCGCTGTCTGCGGCTCCGGGGCCCGTTTATTTTAACCCCACATTCCGTGGGAATCCGCCCGCCCCGTGCCTCCGTCAACAAACGGGCCGGCGGCCTGTCTCAGAGCGGCCCTTTCTCCTCCGCCAGCGGGGCGTTTGATGCCCCCCCCCACCTCCCAGCTGAGCGGGGGACAGATGTGCGGTTTTCGACGGGGAGAAGGGGATACCCCGTTCTCAGGAGCCGGTTCTACTCTCAACAACGAGCCCCCGTCACTAAACACCGCTCCTGTCCTGTAAACACAGGTGAGGCACAGCTGCTGACCCGCACCCGCACAGGGAACAGGGGTTGGAGAAATGTGCCCAACACGTGCCCAACACATGCCCACGAGCCCATCCCCCTGCCGACCGGGACACCTCCCCTGCCCGCCGGGCCCCCCTACCCCCCAGGCACACCTACCCAGCTCATTGTCTCACATCCAGGAAGCATTCAGCATCATGTGTGTCTTAGACATGTTGTCCATAGTTTTCAGGCTTATTCCACACCAGTACCAGATGCATTCTGGTGCTGAAGGTATCCAGCATCGTTTGTGTCTTAAACATTAGGAATGTCCTTCAGTTCTCAGACTATATTCCACACTAATGCTAGAGATTACACTGATCTGATTTAAGGCCAGGGGTGTCACACTGTCACACTGGAAACAAGGTGTGCAGACTTTTTTTTTTTTTAACATAAATTATGCATTTATGGGCAGGATCACATAAAAAACCAGCATAAAACCAGCATAAAAAACCAGCAGACACAGTTATGTGAAATATTCACAACACAAATGCTCACTCGTTCAAACATTGCGAAATGTGGAATTATTTAAAAACTCATCACAAGTAAAGAAAATGAATTGTACATTTCAGTGGCATTCCTCTTTAGCACTGAATACTGCCTCAAATCCCAAAAATACAAGATTATAACCATCTCATTCAAGCAGGTGACATCCACCAATCAGCTTTGCGTTCATGAGAAATAAAAACTTCAGAAATGTTGACTGTAGCAACAGAATGCCAAACCATTCAAAATGTTTGGAAGTGTTCAAGCATAGTTCCTTGTTTTGGCTTGTATTTGGTGGGGCCCATCACACAGCACTCACGGACCAGGGGTAACGAATTGTGAAATGTGTGTTTAGCACGTTAGGGGCGAGAATCTGGAGCCAGAGGGCTTTTGGGAAGCCCCCCCCCCCGCTCGACGGTCCAGTTGTCTTGCTCTTGAGCGTCAGGCGGCAGCCGCCAACTCAGCAGATCTCTATCTCGTCCTTTATGCCGAATTTTGCCCTTCGGTCAGCAGCCTGAACCGGCCCTGTTGAGGTGCCCTTGAGGGCAGCTTCCATTTGTGAAGCCATTGAGTGCAGCCTCCGTTTGTGAAGCCATTGAGCGAGGCCTATTCATCGACCCTGGAGGGCAGCTTCCATTGAACCCTTGAGGCATGAAGACCTCCCTCTGTATTCTCAACACCTCTCTCTCTCTCTCTCTCTCCCTTTTTGGCATTTCCCTCAACTGAACATGTGGGGAGGATAGTAAAAATCTATAACACGTTAACCCTTTGAAGAGTAGGCTTCTTTGGAATGTTTAAAATTTTTTTTTTAAAGTCAGCGTTCTATAACTGCCAATCACCTGTTGTGATTGTTACATCAGCATTACAGTGTTCAGTTCTAATCGATTCTACTCACGTATTTCTGATCTTGGACCGATTCATGCTGATTTTTCAAAATCAGTCTTCACTGCACGCACACGAGGAAACTTCCACAGGGATGCCAAAGTAATATTACAATGGACTGCGGCAGTCGATACACAGAGATTGATCTGAAGAGCTCCTTCAAAGGCAAAAGCATTAAGGAAAATCGGGGAGGTAAGGAAACCAGGGAAAGAGGTGGAAGAGAAAAGGACAGGAGATTAAAGATCAAAAGTCAGGAAGATTAGACTTCAGTAAAACCCATTTAAACAGGACTTTGCATATAACATTTAAGGAACGGCCTGTGGATGCAATAAGGTTGTCTGATCTTTGGTCATCCAAAAATGACCTTTGTTACACCAGCCATAGCCAAAAACCAAAAGAAACCCCCCTTGTTCCCAGCAAAGTCATCACACAGACGAGATAAGATGCAAGTCATGACACACCTCACTCCATTATCTAAAAGGCTGAGAGAAAATTTGGGGGGGGGGGGTCAGGGGGAGGGGGGGAGTCACACTCACACCCTCATGCACCTGGTCTAATTATGGTCGCACCAGTGGGAATGTTGAAACTGAACATCAGAAATTTACCAAAAACCCTACATAATAAAATGCCCAGTGTAAAATCAAGGGTACATGTGATCCCCATTGTACTCATAATGTACTAGAGTTGAATTAACAGCAGACATTTTACTGTATACATGTGGAGAAGCACTGTATTACATTCTATTACAGGTATTTAGTGGACACTCTTATCCAGAGCGACTTACACAACTTTTTACATAGCATTTACATTGTATCCAATTATACAGCTGGATATATACTGAAGCAATGCAGGTTAAGTACCTTGTTCAAGGGTACAACGGCAGTGACCTACTAGGGAATTGAACCTGAAACCTTCTGGTTACAAGGCCAACTCCCAGACCTCTGAGGAAAATGGATCAGCCTCGCTTCACACAGAGCTCTGCTCGAGACATCCCCGCAAAAAAACGGCCCGTCAGCTTCACACCGATGGCAAAATAACTTCAGCGAGGCACCAGCAAAATTTAACCAATCAGAATGCAAAGAGCCCGAGCATGTGACCAGTGGGGGCAGCTGGGCCGCTGGCGGGTTGATGCTCTCTCGTCTGTCTACACTGGGAGGTCCAGACCCGTGAAAAAAAAAAAGAAAAAAACGAAAACCCCAGATGTTTCCAAGGGGGTCCTCCGCACAGCCAGATGCGGGCTGGTTTAGGTTTTCGGGAGACGTGAGAACGGGGACGGGACGAGCGCGCCCACACACAAAAGGAGCGCTTCAGAGTTCAGCGCGGTCTCTCCGTCGGGACGCGACTCCTCAACCTTGGCCCGATGACATTCGCCATGCGTTCAGCCTGGACCCGTCTCTCCCAGAGTGAGGCGTGGAGACGAAGCTGTTTGCTCTTCTCGCTGCCAAGGGAATTTTTTTGGGGAGTTTTGGGGGACATGGGGACATGCGGGTTGCAATGTGCGTGGAAGGTGGTTTCTTCGCAAGTCATCACACAAACAAACACACACATACACACACACACACACACACGCGCGCCTGCACACATACACACTCACATGCACACATGCCCACACAAACACAAACACACAAATAAGCCTATATTCTCATACGCACACACACATGCACATGCACACACAAACATACACACACACACACACACACACATATAAGGCTTTATTCTCATAAGCACACACACATGCACACGCATACGCAAACATATACACACACACACACACACGAGGCTTTATTGTCATAAGCACACACACATGCACACGCATACGCAAACATACACACACACACACACACACACACACACACACACACACACAAGGCTTTATTGTCATAAGCACACACAGAAGTCTGGCTTATACAAGCTCTCGGCTGTCCACCAAATACCCTGGGTAAAATCTGGCGAAATCAAAGGACAGTGCTATTTACATGACTGAGATCCAACACATTTTTCTGTTATTTGGAAAGTCAAAGGCCAGAACTTTATTTAGTGTTTAAACAGTGACCACAAGGAAAATAAATTAAACGCATCCATCCTTTTTTTTAACTTTTTTTTTTTTTGTTATCGAGTACCCTTTACAAGAAAAATAACTGCAGTCATTTTACTGGCACTACACATGCAGTTATATATCAGAATAGACGTGACCTTTAAAAATTTTGTTAAATAAAGTTTTATTGTTTGTTACAAAAATAGTTCCTTATCCCTGAACTTTCCCTCACTATCAACCGAATGCCTCCATCATTCTCTTTCCCTTTCTATGCCATTTTTCTGCTCCCTTCTTCTTTTGATGTCTGTCAGTTTTCTTGGTTAACCCTTTGAAGAGTAAGTTTTTGGAATGTTTTTTTTCCAGAATTGAAGCCAGTGTTCTAGAATTACATTGCTGGAAAATTACCAGCAGTTATTGTAACATTCAGTCAAGAACATTCTAATCACATGATTGTGATCTTACACCTTAAAGAGCTGGAAACCGATCACACAAACAGTAGCCACCCTTTCCAGGCTCAGGAGAGACAGAGCATCTGAAGTTGAGGCAAATGTCCGAATTTCCCTGTGTCCCTATCCCAGTGCTTTCTCTTCCTGCCTCTTCCGAAAGGTACCGCTTGACCCATATTGATGCCCAGACAAAATGGTGGCCTTTCGTTGTGCGAGGCTGTGCTGCAGTCTGCGGAGTGAAAAGAAGCGGCTGGTGACACCGTGTCTTTTTGGAGGAGGACCGTGGACCTCCACACTCTCCCAAATTGACAGTGGGGGTTTGCGCAAGAGCACGGCTGCAGTTGCAAATGAGCGAACGTTCTAAATTAGGGTGGGAACTGCACATGTCCCGCTTTGGGTGCCAAATCAATATACAAATTCATTAATAAACAAACCTGTAAATACCAGACAGAAAGTAGAAAGGTTGGAATTGAAAGCCAGTAATACTGTCACATTGGACTCTGTGTAAATTGCGGCGGAGTTTCAGGAATGCCTGGGACAAAAATTAGGCTACATCTAGAATGCCATCAGTAATGATGGTATTTCTGCTAGAAATACACACTGGTGATCTTGTGAACTAGTATAAATAGCAGATGTGCGTTTGCACTGCACTGTTGAAACGGCCTGACAGCAATCACTGTAATTAGCTTCGCTTCTTCATGTGGAAAGCTGACCTAAATGTTGTGATAATTAAAGCTAGCCAAGTCTTGCCTCTCTCTTTCACACTCTTCCCTCCCTGGAGCCTCTGTTCAATGGAGTGAAGTTCAGAAAGATGAACTCGAGAGAGAGAGAGCCAAAGGGCAAACCACACACACACACACACACACACACACACTCACTCACACACATACACACTCACCCTCACACACACATACTCACGCATACACACATGCACACACTCACACTCACACTCACGCACACACTCACATACAAGCACACACACGCTCACACTCTCTCTTTCACACACACACACACACACGCACACACATGCACACACTCACACTCACACATACGCACACACTCACATACAAGCACACATACGCTCACACTCTCTCACACACACACACATGCACACGCACACACTCACATACAAGCACACACACGCTCACACTCTCTCACACACACACACACACTTATACACACACTCACACACACACACTCACATACAAGCACACACATGCTCACACTCTCTCTCTCACACACGCACACACACACTCACGCTCACTATAAAGGCAGCGTTCTTTCTCATTATCATCGGTTCCCTCACTTAAAATGACAGGCCGTGCCACTGCCGCTTCCAGACCACATCCAGGGGAAACGTTAATTTATGGGTGCGCGGTGAAACCGACGATAACCACATTATAAAAAAATTAAGCGTGCGGACTCTCTTTATCGTACGGCCGTTTCTGAGTGAGCCGAGGAGGGGAAGTAAGGGCAGACGTGGGGCAGGAAGGGGGGTGGGGGGGGGGCAGGGAGGGGGGGTGGGTGGATTTAAGGGCAAAAAGGTGAAAGCCCAAGAGAGCCCCCTTCCCCCAACCACTACCCCTGCCCCCCCCCCCCCCCCCCCCCAACCCCCGCTCCTCAAGTTCCCACTATGCTCCAAATTCCAAACAAGCTAACTCAGCACTAAAACCATCAGCC
>CM077287.1:7605786-7613286 GCA_039654925.1 Anguilla pacifica | reverse complement strand
TTCAGGAGAAACAGTGCTTGTAGCATCTACTGCATATCTGGCAGCAGCACGGTGGTTTGAGGCTCATTTGATACCTTGGACCCTTGATGACTTAAAGCCATTTAGCCAACAAATGTGTTCCATACTGTATCAGCATAATTTACAGCTGAATCTAGTCCCACCCCCCAATTCCCATAGAGATCCATTCAAATGCAAAGAGTTTTTGTAATTTTAATTTCAAGTAACGACCTTGCTTCACCAGAAACGCTGATGTATTAAGTGACCAGAAATTCTGTTTAAAAAATATTTATGACTGAGGGGTGAAAAAATACCCCCAGATTTTTTCGTTCGGCACGCAGAGTGTAACAGCAATCATATATAATATATTGCTGGGCTGAACCTGGCGTCCCAGTGCCAAAATTATTTACTGTCTGTTATCCACCAGAGAATCTGGGGTGTATTTAAATAAAAAAATATATCTCATCAGGGCTCAACAGTGCTCCCATTTTAGGAGCATATGCTCCTTAAAATTGATGTGTGCTATCTAGAAAAATAATTTAGGAGCACATCTAATTGGGATGCCTAAATTTTTTAACTTAGGAACAAATGTGCTCCTCAGGGAAAATGTTAGCGTAGTGCCCCGCTCACGTGTCACATATTCTGAACATATCTGAACGTCATTACAGTTCTAACTGTGTTCTGGCAGGTCCGAGACTTGGAGACTCGATGATGTCACCAGCGCCCGGCGGGACAGCTCAGCCTCGAACGCTCGCCAGCGCCGCAGCGCCCTCTGCTGTCTGACACGGGGAAAGGCGCGACGGAAGGGTCATGGAGTCCGCGCTGGAGGACGGGATGAACGCGGAGATCGTGGCGCACTACAACCACACGGGGAAGTGGGGCCGGCCGCATGGCGCGGGCGAGGGCGCGGGCCTGGGCGTGGGCGGCGGGGCATGCAAGACGGCGCTGCTGCTGCTGATGGGCGCGCTGATCGCGCTGGAGAACGTGACCGTGCTGCTGGCGCTGTGGCGCAGCGGGCGCCTGCACAGCCGCATGTACGCCCTGATCGGCAACCTGGCGCTGTCCGACCTGCTGGCGGGCGTGGCCTACGTGGTCAACATCTTCACCTCGGGGCGCAACACCTTCTTCCTCACGCCCGTGCAGTGGCTGGTGCGCGAGGGCAGCATGTTCGTGGCGCTGAGCGCCTCCACCTTCAGCCTGCTGGCCATCGGCGTGGAGCGCCACCTCACCATGGTGCGGCTGCGGCCCTGCGAGCCGGCGGGGCGGGGGGGCCGGCTCCCGGGGCTGCTGGTGGCCTGCTGGGCGGTGTCGCTGCTCCTGGGCGCCCTCCCCAGCCTGGGGTGGAACTGCAGGGGCCGCCTGGAGAGCTGCTCCACCGTGCTGCCGCTCTACGCCAAGAGCTACGTGGCGTTCTGCGCCTGCGTGTTCACGGCGCTGCTGGCCGCCGTGGTGGCGCTCTACACGCGCATCTACCGCCTGGTGACGTCCAGCGGGCGGCGGGTGAGCGGGCGCCCGTCCGAGCGCTCGCTGGCGCTGCTGCGCACCGTGGCCATCGTGCTGGGCGTGTTCGTGGCGTGCTGGGCGCCGCTCTTCTTCCTGCTGCTGCTGGACGTGGGCTGCGGCCCGCGGCGCTGCCCCGTCCTGTACCAGGTGGACTGGTTCATCGCCCTGGCAGTGCTCAACTCCGCCCTCAACCCGCTCATCTACACCCTGTCCAGCCGGGAGATGAGGGCCGCCTTCTTTCGGCTGCTCTGCTGCTGCTGCGGCCGGCCCCGGCCGGACGCCCCGCCCAGCCGAAACCCCGCCGCCCCGCACCCGGGCGTCGCCGCGCCCACGCCGGAGAACAGCAAGTCCAGCGTGGGCGGGGTCACCGTCGGCGCCACCAAATCCGCGCTGTCCAAGAGCAGGACGCCCACCCCGTTCAGCTCCGGCCACCAGCGGCCCGCCCCCGCCCCCGCCTCCGCGTCCCCGCTCCCCGCGGGACCCGCCAGCCTGCTCTCCGCCGTTCTGGTCAAAGCCGGGGCGCTCCCTTCCCTGGGCCGAGGATCCGGGGCCCCCAAAACTGACAGCGGTGCCTCGGATCCTCCTCAGAAAGACAAACCTACTCACGCGGCGGTGCCTTGGATCCTCCTCGGAGAGGGCGAACCTTCTCGCGCGGCGGCGACTTCGCTCGCGACGCAATATCGGTTGGGAGACCTGCCTCCTTTCCGCTGCTCGGAGATCTGCGCCCGCTACCCATGACATCACGAGGAAATGGAGCGATGTTTCACAGGCGGCGGAGAGCCGCGCTGCCCTTCAGTTTGACTGCAAACGAACGAGACCAGAGGCGGAGTTCTCTCCCTGTTAAGCTCTTTAAACGTTAAGTACGTTACATTGCGTTACGTGTGTTTAGCTGACGCTTTTATCCAAAGCGACGTACAAAAGTGACTGCAGAGTGATGCTCTTTCGTCTGTAAAGAAAGCACTGCCCTCTTCTACACCAGCATTTACTGACATAAGGTTGAGGCTTCACAAATTCCATAACAGGGCGGAGCCACAATTGGCTGTCAATCATGGAATTGTTTGAACCATGGAATTGTTGCTCTCTGCAACGAAACACAGTGATTGGTTCACTTCAGGGGGGGACTGGTGGTATATGGTACCTCCACTCATCTTTGGGTTTCATGAAGCCCTATTCTCCAGTCACCGTCGGCATTATAGAAATATAACAATACACAAGGTTTGCGTATAAATCATAAGACAATATAAATAGTGAGTAAAATATTTTTTGAGTGCTTTTGTGAACTAGGCAAGAGTAGGGGTTTGTAAAATAAAGAAAAACTGTATGTATTATGCAATGTAAAAGATTGATGGTCTTTTTAAATAATCTTTCCACCGACCTACCTAAATAGTATTTAATATATGACGAATAATGCTTCTTCAGCATTAAGATTGTTTACTGGCATTAGATGCCTAAAAGTGGTATAGCCGTGAAATGTATTGTGGTGATTTTTCTTTGTGTTATTTGTAAACTGTGATGATTGTTTAACACGCTGACAAAAATTACATTTTCAACAGTAACTTAACAAAAAAAGAACAAAAAATGGGAGCATACAGTACTTTCGCAGTTTGATATTTCCTTTTTAAAAGATCCTGTGGATATGTAAATATATCATTTTGCATGCTGTGATTGCTACAACAGAGACCCCAAATAGAACAATTTGACAGATCAATAAAAACTGGTGTGATTAATTATTTTGCTCACGGGCTAGAATTGAAAAATGTTTGAGCATGTTGTATTCATAGCTTTAATATCGGCACACGTATGATGTCATGTTTATTACACATTTAGAGTGTAATACCATAATCCCATGCTGTTTTCTTCACATGCTTCTGAATTAATTTGTCAAAATTATATCCAATTATTTTTATGTTTACTTTTATGGTACACACAATATATATCCAAAGCCTTTAATTTCACACCTAAGAAGTCTCTGGGAATTACATTTAAGACAGCAAATGCATAACAGATAATTATAATCGGACAGACAGAATATTTTTATTCACTCATTTTACAAGTTGAGGCACATATGTGTTTTTCTTGTACTGCCCTAATTACATTTCTAACCTGAGGGCACTGTTATGGGTTATTGCCGTTTTTCAGCTGTCATCCTCTGAAGGTGTTGTCTTACACCTTTAGTCTTAACGACCGTTATCTAAAGTGAATGTGGGATTTATTAATGGCGTTAAAATATTGCAGTTGATGATAACCCGATACTGCCATCTAGTGGGTAGAAAGAGACACAACACGTGGTGGGTCAATTGAGATGCCGAATGCTGGGCAGAGAATAGCAGGGCATGTATCAGCAAGGAATAAATTAAAGGAATAAATCTTTTTTAAATGTTCGAATCAAGAGACACACCTAAATATATTTCTTGATCCATTTGTCCACACCGAAAGACCCAAACGAGAATTTGAACCCAGGACCTTCTTGTGGGGAGACAAGAGCACTGTGCACTGCACCATAAAGCTGCTCGTAGAACAACTAGATAGTTCACTTCCTGTGTTTGAATATTACTTCAGTTGTAGTGTATGTTTTCTTTTGTTCCAGACGGTTTTTTGTGTGCGTAATGAAGGATATTTTACATATTTTCATGAGTTTAGGATGATTAGCTGGCTTTGCAATGGCTGGTACAGGGGAGTTCAGGGGTTTGTACATCAATACATACATCAATCCATCCATCCTGGGTAGGGTCGCGGGGGGTGCTGGAGCTTTTTTCAGCATGCATTTGGCGAGAGGCAGGAAATAAAATACAAAAAGCAATAAAAAAATCAATTTCAGGTAACTCCGAAAGCAGCGAGCACAGCGAGATTCAAATCATTTGTGAGTCAGACGGAAATGGTAAACATGGCAACGTTCTCCATGCATGCCTATCACTCTGACTGTTGATCCGATGCTTGCACTTCCGGAAGACTGCGGGGCTTCACGTGAGATGAGGGGGAAGCGCCAGTGCGCGTCGGCGGGCAGGCTCCGCTGCAACAGCTGTTTGCGCCCGGCGTCCGTCTAGGAATGGGAGAAAGACGGGGCGGTGACGGGAGCGCGTGATCGCTGTTGACAGGGTGACATTTCGGAGCAGACGCTCACCGTACCGACCGGCTCAGTCTCTCTCCGCACATCTGGGGAACAAGAGCCAGTCCAAATGCGCTCTGGGTCCGGGCCGAGACAGGCTTGCGTCTGGCTTTTAAAGGTCAAAGCCGACTGCCTGTCAAAAACAAATTTATTTAGCCTTGTTATGATCTCATCGCGCAAAGTACACCGGAGTGTCAAGCCTGGAAGATGATTATCTTACCTTCTAACCTTCTGCGGTACAGATTTTTTTTGTCGACACTCAGTGATTTAGTCACTATGACAACACATAACGAATGGACAATGTTCGACTGAGAAGAAATACATGCTGAAGAGACATGTTCTAAAACTTTACATTGTACTGACATAATTCAAACGAAACACATCGTCTTGTTACAAAAGGTGCGGCTGAATATTTCAACAAACGTCTTAACATCAGCAAACTGAAAAACTGCTGCCACGCTATAAAATTTCTTGGAGCAGAATTACTTGTGGACTACAATGTATTTGTAGTCCATTATGCCACATCGGAGCAGCAAAAAAGCAACTTTAAAAGACTGAGCACATGAGCTATACCTTGTGAGACAGGGAAAAGGATTGCTTGAACCAAGACAACAGCCACAGACAGCATTCTCCTACATGCTCTTAATGAGGACCACCATTCAACCACAGAACTGTTACTGCTGCAGTGGCTAGAAGCTGTTAATGCACTTCTAGAAACACTCCATTAATACCTGAGGGATTTTTATCTATGGTTTACTTATGAAATGGACAGCACAGATTTTCACATGCACACTATGCGATGTTAAAGTGACTGATCTTGCCTGCAGAGCCTATCCATTTCCATCAGACAAAAAAATAAACACACACACATATTAATTCTTTATTTAGGTCCACATTTATAAAATACATCATAGGGACCCAAATATATTTCAGCTGCTGTCTGATGTCCTTCACTTGAATGGCAGAAAGCATACCAGTAAGGATAAAGCAAACAAAATGCAGGTTAGACATTTGCATCTCAATTGCACTAACAGGAAACATTATGGGTACAAGCATAATGTTTCCACACACGCACATACACACACACATACACGCACGCACACACACACACACATACACATACAAACACAATCACACCACACCACACACACACTCTCTCTCTCTCACACACACACACCACAACACACACACACACACACACACACACACACACACTCACACACACCACACACACACTCTCTCTCTCACACACACACACACACACACACACACACACACAGAAGACAAACCTAAAGGAAGCTCCCACTGCCAGAACACCAGCCTGGCGCTCCAGATTGCCCATTGGTGGTTTCTGTGAGCACGAAGACAAAAGAGTCCATCTGGACAGCACCGGCAGGGGTTGCCAGCGTGGGCTCAGCTATACCTAGCCCCCCCCCCATTTAGGGGTCATGGGGTCATGGCATTTAAAAGCTTGGAGGAAAGGGAGAGAGGGAAGGGGGTCCTTGTCAACATTGCAGGTGATTCTTGTGCCCATCTTTCCTCACAGCTGTGCTGACAGGGACAGGCAGAGAGCAGATTTTTTTTTGTGTCTGTCACGCTTCTGTTCCCTGGCTCAATATGAGGCAGCTCCACCTCCAGCACCGAGACTCGTTAACCACGGAAACAGAATCAGATGGGGTGCAGGTTATGGGGTGCAGACTCAGTGCAGGTTATCAAGAGTCATCAGAGACAGAGACAGGCAGACTGGCAGACAGACAGACAGACAGACACACACACCGAACATCACCAACTGCCACTTTTGTTACAGGCTTAGTTTAAAAAAAAAAAAACTAATCCATAATCTATTGAATCGTGAGAGTGGGGGGGGGAGACGAGAGAGAGAGATGGGAAGAGAGAGAGGGGGAGAGAGGAGAGAGAGAGAGAGCTTCTAGACCTAAGGCTCCTCATGCAGTGTAGTGTCTGCAGACCAGACTACTGCAGAATCAACCAGAGACAGTGTTTCCATTACATATATTTGCTTGTATATAATTTATTTTACTACATGCTAATACAGACTACTATTCACACTGCCACATGCTAACACAGACCACTATCCACACTGCTGCATGCTAATACAGACCATTATTCACACTGCTACATGCTAATACAGACCACTATCCACACTACTACATGCTAATACAGACCATTATTCACACTGCTACATGCTAACACAGACCACTATCCACACTGCTGCATGCTAATACAGACCATTATTCACACTGCTACATGCTAATACAGACCACTATCCACACTACTACATGCTAATACAGACCACTATCCACACTGCTACACGCTAATACAGACCTCTATCCAACCTGCTACTCACTGATATGAACTGCTATCCACACTGCCACGTGCTAATACAGATCATTATCCACACTGGTACTCTTACATAAGTAATTTAATTTTACTTTAATTACCATGAATTACTACTGCTTATGATATGAGTCATGGCTTGAAAATGGTGAATCTCAAGAGCCTCATATTGAGATTCATTGCACAGTGCACACACACACACACACACAGCCGCTCGTACGCATGTATGCACGCATGGACGCACACACACACAGACACAGACACACACACACAAACAACGCACACACACACACACACACACAGCTGGGGCTTTGTCTCCCCTGAAACACACACTGTTATTCCTGCATAATCAGGTAATTAATCAGGAAAATGATAATTACTGTACCTGTGAGGCAAAATCCGAAATTCACAGCGTTACAAAACAGGGCCTTAAAAAGCTGCTGTTGAACTGTGGAGGTGGGGTGGCGCTTGTCAGGATTTCGGGATGTAATCTGAGCACCCCCCCCCCCCCCTCCCCCCTCCCCCCTCCCCCCCCCCGA
>CM077287.1:7598286-7600786 GCA_039654925.1 Anguilla pacifica | reverse complement strand
CCCGTGTGGCCGGGGGTTCGATTCCCCGCCGCCGCACTCTCTGCACCCCGCACCCCGCCGCCGGACCCCCAGCTCCATCTGTACCTCTCCCTGCCCTCTTCCCCCCTGACGGAACGAAGAGGAAACACAAGCTGGCAGGACCAGAGGACCACAGGACAGCCAATCACAGCAGGGTGCTGCAGGAGAAAAGCAGGAGTGAAACGAGGTTCAGTCACACTCACCGGAACGGCAGTGCACCGCCCCTTTAAGAGGAGAGCGAGCAGCCTGCCATCGCCGCTCCTCTAATTATAGACGCGGAGAGGGAGAGCGGAGGGCTCTAATTGGCCGGCCACGGTCGGTCATTACCAGCGAGCGGGGGCCGACGCAGAGAGAGGCGCGGCAGCGAACCCCTCCGCGGTTTCTCTCGCAATCGCAGGCCGCCGGGTTTTTAAACGACAGAACGACGACAACTTCGCCCCGTCGCTGAGGCAAGGGGTCCGACCGACGACTCCGGCAGAACTGCTTTCATCTTTCTTTCTTTCTTTCTTTCTCGTGTTTGTTTTTTCGTATACTTTGGGCTGTGTGAACTGTGGAACGGCCACGCTGGCGAGTTTTACGACGGTTTTCTGCACTGACCGCAGAGTGAGATAAGGGCTTTTGGTTTAAGATGCGGTGATGGAGGACTTGTGCAACGTGCACCAGACACTCTGCTGGGCTCTGCGTTTATCTCCTGCTGACTTAGTTCCTGCCGAAGGGTGGGGGGGTGGGGGGGTGGGGGGGATGATGACACTTCCATTTTTAATCTCCGTTCAGCAATCTCCTACACCTCTCCTTCAGAACAGCGATAAATTCAAGAACAGCGATAAAACAACCGTGCTCAGACTGCCCGGTAAATCTCTGCTTCGTCGGGGCAAACATCAAGACTCTGTCAAAGAGCCACAGCCAGACCTGGGTCTAATAATCACTTTTTAAAAAACCCAACTTCAACCCGTTACACACCAGTAATATTCCATGCAGTCTGCTGTGAATTTGAACAGAAACGTGCACTTTCACCAGTATCCCGAACAAAGGTCTGCCTTTCATGTCGATGATACGCACTGGTGATGTAATGTAATGTAATGTAATGTAATGTAATGTAATGTAATGGTGAGCAACACGTTCCCTTGTTAATTCACCGCGAGCAGCTGGAGCGTTTTAAAAAGATGCCGCCATCTCAAAAAGGCGAAGGATCCGGCGTTCGCGTTCGACCCGGGGGTCCGGCGACAAGCCCGGTTAGCGCTAATGACAGCGCGCGAGTGTGTCAGCGCGGCAGAGAGCGGCGAGTCACGGAGATTAGCCTGCTCGCCCGCACACGTGTGTGTGTGGGCGTGCGCGCGCGGGGTCTCTGTGTGTGGTCCACAGAGAGTGATTAATATTCATTAGGGAAGGGCTTTTGTGTGAACTGGAGTGTTCGTTACCTGCTTGATCAGCACTCGAGGGGGGTGGGGGGGGGGGGAAGGGGGGGGGGGGGTAGACAGACAAAGACAAATGGAGACGGTAATTAGAGGAAAGAGATTTCTCTCCTGATAAGGAGCATTAAGTGGTGTGACAGAGCATGGAGCTGGGACACTGACAGGGGAATGCACTGGGGTACTGACAGGGGAATATGCTGGGACACTGACAGGGGAATGCACTGGGGTACTGACAGGGGAATATGCTGGGACACTGACAGGGGAATGCACTGGGGTACTGACAGGGGAATATGCTGGGACACTGACAGGAGAATGTGGCTGGGACGCTGACAAGAGACTGTGCTGGGGAACTGACAGGGGAGTGTACTGGGGAACTGACAGGGGAATATGCTGGGACACTGACAGGGGAATGTGCTGGGGCACTGACAGGAGAATGCACTGGGGTACTGACAAGGGAATGTGCTGGGGCACTGACAGGGGAATGTACTGAGGTACAGACAGGGGAATGGCGTGGTTGTGATCTTAAAGGAAAGGAAGATACACAGAGGAAGACATCGCACACAGCTGGAGGGCAGGGATTGATATTTAATTACACCGAAAAAAATTTAACATTTTTTCATGATGAGGTAGATCAATGTTTACTTATGAATACGAGGGCCAGAACATGGGTCAGTTTCATTTAAATTCAGAAATTCAGTTCATTAACTGAAAAACACCCGTGGAACATTATTGACGTTTTTCAATTCAATTTCCATTTCAATTTCTATCATGAATTTGACAGCACTGAAACTGATAAACATATAAACTGCTTAGGTCTGAATCTCCTGTTCCCTGGGGGGGGGAAAGAGCGCACATTAGAGAGAGGGTGGTGTGTGTGTGTGTGTGTGTGCGCGCGCGTGTGTGTGTGTATGCAGAGGTGTGTGTATATGTGTGTGTGTGTGTGTGTGTGTGTATATGTGCAGGTGTGTATCTGTGTATGTGCAGGTGTGTATGTTTTTGTGTGTGTGTCTGTGTATATGTGTGTTTGTGTGTGTCTGAGTGTGTGTGTGTGTGTTTGTGTGCGTGTGTGT
>CM077287.1:7580786-7595786 GCA_039654925.1 Anguilla pacifica | reverse complement strand
CACACACACACAGCGCACACACACACACACACACACAATCACGCACAGTCACACACTCACTACTGCAGACGCAAACTACAAACAGCAGAGTGAAATGAGGGTTGCAAAAAGGAGAATAACAAGGGGGGGGGGGGTGGGGGGTTCACATCTTTATAAGGCGCCAATGTTTCAGCCCCCCCCCCCCCCCCCAGTCCCTCCAGATTTTGGACATCAAAAGCAAGGAGAACGGCCATTTAGGAGGGAAGCAGGCCCCCCATGCCCCCGCCCCGCCGCTGGTTAATTATTGAGCAGACAGACACACTCCGGCACTTCTCCCGGCTCTCAGTGAATTATTGATGGGGGGGCGCAGCTCAGCGGTCCCATCTGGAGCAGGACAGGCCCGCCAGAGCGCCTGATTACACGCGACCCCGCCCGCCCCGGAACAACACCCCCGCTGCCCCCCCCCCCCCCCACACTGCCACTGCCCCCCCACTGCCCCACCCACCACCCCTGCCACCCACAGCCACTCCTGCACCCCAACACCCCCACTGCCCCCCCCACACCGCCACTGCCCCCCCCACACTGCCACTGCCCCCCACACCGCCACTGCCCCCCCACACTGCCACCCACTGCCCCCCCCACACCGCCACTGCCCCCCCCCACATCCCCACTGCCCCCCCACAGCCCCACTGCCCCCCCACTGCCCCACCCAACACCCCTGCCACCCACAGCCACTCCTGCACCCAACACCCCCACTGCCCCCCCCCCACACCGCCACGGCCCCCCCCCCCCACACTGCCACCCACAGCCACTCCTGCACCCAACACCCCCACCGCCCCCCACACCGCCACTGCCCCCCCACATCGCCACTGCCCCCCCCACACTGCCACTGCCCCCCCCACTGCCCTATCCACCACCCCTGCCACCCACAGCCACTCCTGCCCCCCCCACCCCCACTGCCCCACCCACCACCCCTGCCACCCACAGCCACTCCTGCCCCCCCACTCCTGCCCCCCACACCCCCACCACCACCCCTGAACAGCCACGCCCCCACACCCCCACTGCCACTCTTGCCCCCTGCCCCCCTGATGCCCTGACCCCCAACCCTCCACAGCCACTCCTACCTCCCCCCCCACTCCTGCCCCAACCGCCACCTCTGCCCTCCACCCCCACCGCCACTCCTGCCCCCATCACCATTCCTGCCCCCCCGTGCCCTCCTGACCCCCCTCCCCCCCTTGCCTTCCACTTGACCCCCAGCTCAGGACAGCGTGGGAGGGGGGCCAGAGATGGATCATGGGGTACGAGTGACTACAGATAAGACAAAAGGGTGAGGGGGGGGGGGGTTGGGGGGGCAGGAGAAAGGAGTGTGCTTCACTGGAGAGGAATTCATGTCACAACAGGAGGACAGGGCTGCCCAGAGAGAGGACTGGCAAAGCAATCAGAGGTGTGTGTGTGTGTGTGTGTGTAACTGTGAGTGTGTATTTCCCAGTGTGTGTGTGTGTGTGTGTAACTGTGAGTGGGTATTTCCCAGTGTGTGTGTGTGAGTGCATGTTCGTATGCAGTGAGTGCATATTTCCCAGTGTGTGTGTGCATGTTTGTGGGTGTGTGTAACTGTGAGTGGGTATTTCCCAGTGTGTGTGTGTGTGTGTGTACCTCCCAGTGTGACCTTGTTCTGAAGACACACAGACATGGAATCCTGAATTAACCCTTTGTAGCTGCCCAATGACATCATCCCCCCGCCCCCCACCCTCAGGTCCATCAGCACTTATGACTGTGACAAAGAGCAGCCCCCCCCCCCCCCTCCCCAAACACACACACACACACACACAGACGCACACACGCACACACACACACACACACACACACACACACACTGCCCCCCCCCACACTGCAGCTCTACCCATTCACCCCAGTTCATGTCTGGCCGACATCACTAAAGAAACGCTCCAAACACCAAACCCCCCTGCCTTCCATCCCAGATAACGCAAAAAAACGCTTCGTACGTTTTCCCGCAATTTCCGATGTTCGTTCGTGATGAAACAGCGTCGAGCGCGGACACGACGGCTCGTACGTGATGAGGTCACCGCGGTCTCCGCCAAAGCTGATTGGACGGCGGACTGCGAATATTCAGATATTCAAATCGAGGGTGCGCTCCCGTCCGATCGACACACAAGCGTTCGTCTACAAGCCCCTGACGAACACGTTTTTATCCGAGCAGATTCCTGTTCAGAAACCTGTATTTATGGGCAATTAGAGAGAAACAGTCTGCGTGCCATTTTTAAAATTCACTGTGAAGCACACTGTGTTGCACTAAGGTGTATGTAATGTGCCATATAAAGGATGATTGATTTATTGATCGATGCTATATAAGAATTATTCTTCCTCTACCACAATAGCATGCAAAAAGGAAGTACACAAATATAGAAGCGGAACCTCTGAGTGCGTCATCTCCATATAAAAATAACATCTATGGTGCAACAGACAGAACAGATAAAAGCAGCGCGTATGTATTAACAAATTTCTCTGCAGGTTCCTTGTCATAGTTAGACTAGCACACCCCGGCCTCCCACCACCGCCCCCCACCCCAACGCCCCCCCCCCCCCCCCCACGCACACAAAGACATGGAGCAGACCAGCAGCGTGCTCAGCTGCTTACAAGCCAAACATCGCTCAACTAACGAGGGACAATTAACACCCTGTTCTGGTGCTAAGAGCACGTGGCGTCCCCGCTCATTAGCAGGACAGGGGGACGCGCGCGTGTACGCCGCACCCCCACCCCCCCCCCCACCCCCCCTGCCCCCCCGCCCCACAGTCTGGAACCCGCCTCCGCTCTGTCGCTGGCTAGCGTCTGCCTGGCGCCAGGCGGCTGTTCCAAAGCGCCACTTCGTCAAGTCAAATAAGGATGCTTCGCTTTCTATTTGCGGCCATCGCTCTCCGCGAAGGCCGCTTTCTCCCCCCCCCCCCCCCCCCAACCACCGCCTCACCCCCCCCCCCCCCCGGCACTGCCCCATTCCATTTCCCCTCTTCTCTCCACACCTCTTTTCATCTTCTTCTATACGCTCTGCTCCAATCATCCCTCTGTCCTTCCCTCCTCCTCCTCATCATACTCCCATCTAAGTGCTGCATTATCTCTCCCCCAGCGCGCCCCCCCCTGCCCCCCCCCTCGCGCACACGGGGGAGAGGGAGTCACGGGGGACGTGTCTTTTCATTAGCGTCAGCGCGGCTGAGGGGAACCAGGACTGCATCCGGCATCCAGCAGACTGATGGAGGCACGACAGCCTCCCTGAGAACTCCCCTAACGCCCGCCAGCCTGCCTCTCTCACACACACACACGCGCGCACACACACACACTCTGACATACACACACACATACACACACACACACACACTCTGACATACACACTCTTACACACACACACACACACTAACACACACACACTCTGACATATACACACACACACACACACTCACACACTCTGACATACACACTCTTACACACACACACACACACTCTGACATACACACACACACACACACACACACACACACTCACTCACACTCACACACACTCACTCACACACACACAGAGACACACACACACACACTCACACACACTCACACTCACACACACACACTCTGACATACACACACACACACACACTTACACACACACACACACTCTGACACACACACACACACACACACACACAGACACTCTTACACACAGACACACACACAGACACACACTCTGACATACACACACACACACACACACACGCTTGGTTTTTGGAAGCACTTTGAACTCGAGAGCCGCCTCCTCTGCAGGTTGAGAGGAGAGTTTCGGACGCTAATGACTCATGTCGCCGTGTGTGTGCTTTTCTCTTTCGAAAATTAAACGGTCCAAAATGGCCGCGTGGTCTCAGGTTTAACGGCCCGGAACCTCTCCATTACTCCGAACTAATGACCAATGACAAACCAAGGGCCCGGGAAATAGCAATAAACACTGTAACCCTTAACCTTTTAATTGTCTCAAACTCATTATCTGACGATTAAAAACTGCCGAATCTTAGCAGCGAGCACCCCATCCGCGGGGTTACTGCGAGTCCACATAATCGTGTTTAATGAGAAAGTATTACCTCCTCATTAACGTTGAACGCTTGGCAGACGTGAAATATTTCTTTCATAAGAAAGACCAAACCCAACAGTTTTTCATGATAAAATAATTTACAGTGAAAAGTGTTCGCAGGTAATAATACTACACCTCATACAGAGCCTCGACTACATTGCAACCATCCTTACCACACGCTCTCTCTCTCCCTCCCTCTTTCTCCCTCCCTCTCTCTCTCCCTCTCTCTCTCATTTCATCAGTTTCTCTCGCTCGCTCTCACACCCACAGTCACACCTCTCTCTCCCTCTCTCGCCGCCACGGCCTTCAGAGGCCGTTTCTATCAAGCCATACGGATGGCGATGAGACGGATTGATTAAATTAAGCTCGCGCGCATTAATTACAAACACAACCGCACACGACACAAACCACGCAACTCCCGCTTTGCCGCGTCTTTGCCGAACTGCACAAATACAAACACAACCACACAACGACACAAACCACACACCTCCCGCTTTGCCACGTCTTCGCCGAGCTGCACAAATACAAACACAACCACACAACGACACAAACCACACAACTCCCGCTTTGCCGCGTCTTCGCCGAGCTGCACAAATACAAACACAACCACACAACGACACAAACCACACACCTCCCGCTTTGCCGCGTCTTCGCCGAGCTGCACAAACCTTTGTTTTGCGCAAGACACACAGACAAGAAAAACATCAAGACTAGAAAACAGAACCCAGCTGTTGATGGGTTGAGCTATAACCGGTAAGCTGAACAACATTTTTTAAATGTGGCAATCGTTCTCAGCTAAACAAACATGCAACCAATGTGGATGCCGAATCCTTTCTAATTTATTTACAACAGTTATTGACTTTCTTCATTGACTGACAACCGTTAAGGATGCTAATCTTTCCAGCTATCGCGCAGATATTTATTGACATGCAATAGACTGGCGTTCTGTGTGTCTACAGTAAAAGGCAGTCTGTGGCAGGCAGAGCGCTTGCACCTGTTCGTGCTTCGCTGCAGCAGACGTGAGCGTTATTTCTACGGACGGCGCCGTTATGAGTTTGGAGAGCGCCGAGGTTTCGCCCCTCGCGTTCCCCAGCGCTAACGGCCGATGTGATTGGTTAGATATATCGACAGCTCCAGGCTCGCGTAATTAAAATGTGCCGGCCCGAACGTCGCGAGTCTTGGCGGCGGCGGCGGCGACGACTATCGACTCGCAGTTGGAACGCGTTCGCAAACGCGCACGTCCAGGCCCGGCCACTTGCATTCTGGGAACCTGAACCGTTGTGTTAGCACGCGCCTTCTCGCCGATTACAAACGCCGGCAGGCGAAGTCCCTCCAAACGGTCGTGCGGAGAAGGCTCCGAAACGTCTGAGCAGACGTGGACACGCGAAGGGCTCGGCTCCACGGCGACGGTCTCAGGCGATCCCAATCAGGAGCAGCCACACGAGGCGACGCGCCGCACGCGATCCAGGGCCTGCGGATAAGCATCGCCCGCTCTGAGCCATGAACACGTTCACACCCTGTTTGTCCTCTCTGCCGACGGAGGGGAGGAGAGGCCGGGAGGATCAGCACTTACAGAGGGAGGGAGGGGTGGTGGGGGAGGAGGAGGGATGGAGGTGGAGGGAGGGGCGGAGAGGCCGGGGAGGATCAGCACTTACAGAGGGAGGGAGGGGTGGAGGAGGAGGAGGAGGGATGGAGGTGGAGGGAGAGGCGGAGGAGGAGGAGGAGGAGGGGCGGAGGTGGAGGGAGGGGCGGAGGAGGGTAGCGGAGGGTGTCGACAATGATGGGATGTTGGCAGGGAAAGATGCAACCCCCCCCCCCTCGCTGACTGCCTCCACTCCCCCCCCCTCCTCCTCCCTCACTGACTGCCCCCCCCGACCCCCCGTTGTAACTCATGTGTGTCTGTGTCAGATCAGCAGGGGGGGGCAGCTCTTGCACTGCTGGGGGGACGCAGCCAGCCGTGTACTGGGGAGAGGGGGTGTCAGAGTGTGACTGATTGCAGCCCTCCAAGATACCCCCCCTCTCTCCACTACCACCCCCCCCCACCCCCAGCACAAACACACCCCTCCACCCTCCCCTGACACACCCCCCCCCCCCGCCCCCCCACCAACTGTCATTAATTCCATCCTCTCCCTTCCCGTTCTGGAGGGGCTGCAGAAGCTCTGTTATCCCACGCGCGAGATCAAACCTGTGGGGCGCGTCGGTCGAATTTCAGCCTCTCCGTACTCCACACAGGGGGGTGAAAGGTCGGAGCGGGCCAGGGTAACTCCCGCCAGACAAGGCCCGAGTTTGGGAGCCGGGGGTGTTTTAGAGGCCTGGTTTCACCGAAGCGAACCCGTCCAACCTGTCCCTGTCCGATCTGCCGCGCACGGACCGCGACCACTCGCGAGGTCGAAACGCCGAGCGGGCGCGTAGACCGCCTTTCCCCCCCGTCTCGTAAAAATTTTTTTTTAAAACCCGCTCCTGTCCGAGAGCACGCGCCATGAGCACAATCCCTTTCCCTCCCCGCGAATCTAAAGGGAGACCGGGGCTCAGTGACGCGGTCGTCACGGGACCCGCTCGGCCCGGGCGTCACGGCGCCTCCTGAGCGGCGGTGCGCTTTATCACGGGCGTTTTGGCGGGAGCTTCGCGCGCTCGGATTCGGGCGCGGTCGCCCTCGGCCGGCTCCTCGGGCCACCACGGGGCCGACGCCGGGTCGGTCACGCACGCGCGGGTGTGAAATTCGCTTAGCGGAGGTGAGGGAGGGAGGGAGGGATGGGGGGGGGGTGAGAGGGAAAGCTGATTTATTCCTGCGGCTCGCTCTCTGAACTCGCAGCTCTCCAGCACGGCTCAATTAAGGGAATGCACCCCCCCCCACCCCCCACCCCTCAACTCATACTGATATACTGCCAACACTCTGAGCATGTACCATAGGACTGGACATACAGACAGACAGACTTACAGACAGACAGACTAACAGACAGATATGGTTACAAACCGTAAGGCAGACAGACAGACAGACAGACAGACAGATAGGCAAACACACAGACACACACACATGGTCACACTCTTACACACATACATAGACACACACACTGGCAGAAACAGACATGTAAAACAAACACAGAAACACCAAACATGCCATACAGACAGATACCCACACACTTGCAAATGCCTGTCTCTCTCTAACAGAGAAAAAGGGAGGCTGTCACGTAGTCTGTGTGTGTGTGTGTGTCTGTGTGTGTGTATAGAGGGCCAGTCTGGGTGGTGTGGGTGTGTGTGTATAGAGGTTCAGTCTGCGTGGTGTGTGTGTGTATGTGTATGTGTGTGTGAGTACATCAGTGTGTATATCAGCGTATAGAGCAGTGTGTATGTGTGTGTGTATCAGTGTGTGTATTAGTGTGTGTGTGTCAGAGTGTGTGTGTATGTGCGTGTAGCAGAGGCCGTACCTGCGAAGGCCTTGGAGATGTGCTCCTTCCAGAGGGTCAGTGTGTGTATGTGTGTGTGTGAGTATATCAATGCGTGTGTGTGTGTGTGTCTGTGTGTATATCAGTGCGTATGTGAGTGTGTGAGTGTGTGTATGTGTGTACAGCAGAGGCCGTACCTGCGAAGGCCTTGGAGATGTGCTCCTTCCCGAGGGTCAGTCTGCGTGCTGTGTGTGTGTGTGTGTGTCAGCGTGTATAGCAGTGTGTATATCAGCGTATAGAGCAGTGTGTATGTGTGTGTGTGTGAGTGTGTGCGTGTGTGTGTATGTGTGTATGTGCATGTAGCAGAGGCCGTACCTGCGAAGGCCTTGGAGATGTGCAGAGGATCAGTGTGTGTGTGTGAGTGTGTGAGTGTGTGTATATCTGTGTGTATAGCAGTACCTGCGAAGGCCTTGGAGATGTGCAGAGGATCAGTGTGTGTGTGTGAGTGTGTGAGTGTGTGTGAGTGTGTGTATGTGTGTACAGCAGAGGCCGTACCTGCGAAGGCCTTGGAGATGTGCAGAGGATCAGTGTGTGTATGTGTGTGAGTGTGTGTATGTGCGTGTAGCAGAGGCCGTACCTGCGAAGGCCTTGGAGATGTGCTCCTTCTTCCACTCCCAGGGCTGGTCGTACTCGTCCGCGGGCCGCTCGTCGTCCTGGGGCAGCCGGCTCTCCCGCCCGTCGTCGGGCAGCCCCGCCTCTCGGCCCCGCCCCCGCTCTTCGTACGGGGTGTCGTACAGCTGGAGCCCCCCCCTGGGCCGGACCCCCCCGGGACCCCGCTGCAGCTCTGCAGAGAGAAAGCACAGGGGAGAGAGAAAACGATCACACACCCCCTGCGGCGGGAAATAAAGAACACGACAGGTCCCCGAAATCGCCGGGACGCGCCGCCCCAAAGCTAATGAGGAAGCGGAAGCGAGGATCACGCCGGCGGCTAACAGGGGGGCAGACAGTATTTGCCGTTTGGACGTTACCGCATCCCCCCTGGGGGAGCGCGGAGCAGAGGGAGAGCGACGGAGACGGTCCGGATGGACGTTGCCTGTGTTTGCACAGCCTGTGTGTGGATCAGCGCAGGCCCCGTTTCAGGAAAGAAAAAAAAAAAGCCTGTGCTGAGCCGGGGGCTCGTCGCTCGGCGGCGACCGCGTCGGCGAAGCACGGGCGTCGCGATCGCCTCCGTCCCCGGCCCGGTAATCCCGCGATTTCGCCGCACGTCTCCCCGACCGCCACATCCAATTCCGCGAATCTTCATCAGATTCACAGCTTGTTGAGCGCGTGAGCGAGGGAGGGAGGGAAGGAGGGAGGGAGGGAGGGAGGGAGCGAGGAACATGGCCGGCCTCCCTAACCGCGCGGCCTCTCTCTCTCCCGCGAGCCGGTCTCCGAAACGGGGCGCGTGACCTTGAGGTGCGCGTCTGGCGGCTGATGAAGTAATTGGATTCTCCGACGTGTAAAAAAAAAAAAAAAAATCAATCACCTCTCCGACGGCCCCTGTGCCAATCACCGCGGTCCCCGGCGCATAATGGGGCGGTCCCCGGCGCATAATGGAGAGTTACATTACCGCCGCCGCCACGCGCACTTCTCATCAGCGACCTCAGAGCCGAGCGCTCGTGAGTAAACTGAAGAGCAGACAGGACCGCTGCGCACAGAGCCTGCACTGAAGGAGGGGGCACGCGTGGCACAGAACAAGAGAGGGAGAGAGTGAGAGAGAGAGAGAGAGAGAGAGAGAAAGACAGGGAGAGAGTGAGAGAGAAAGAGAGAGAGAGAGAGGGAGCAAGTGTGAGAGTGAGAGAAAGACAGACAGGGAGAGAGAGAGAGAGAGGGAGAGAGGGAGCAAGTGTGAGAGTGAGAGAAAGACAGATCGGGAGAGAGAAAGAGGAGGGGGGAGAGAGAACAAGAGGGAGACAGAGAGGGCTGAGAAACAGAAAGCAGCAAAGAGAATGACAGAGATGAGAGGAGAGAGAGAGTGAGAGACGGAGCAAGTGTCAGAGTGAGAGAAAGACAGACAGGGAGAGAGAAAGAGGAGGGGGGAGAGAAAACGAGAGACAGCGAGGGCTGAGAAACAACAGAGAAAGGAGTAAAGAGAACGAGAAAGATGAGAGGAAAGAGAGAATGAGAGAGAGAGAGACGAGGGGAGGGAGAAAAAAGCGAGAGAGCACCTTTAACCTTCAGATGACACTCAGCTATTGGGCGCCCTTGCTGTCTCCATGGCGACAGTGGATGCCCAGGGGACAGGCCCCTGAGTTGGGAGGAGGCGGGGGTGGGGGGACTGGGGCGGGTGGGGGGGGGGGTGGGGGGGGTGGAGCTGCTTTTTTGATGTAAAGCGATGCAGACGGAGACGCGGCGGAGCTACAATCAGCCCCTACCTGCCCGCGCAGGCA
Organism: Anguilla pacifica; assembly: GCA_039654925.1. Classification (NCBI taxonomy): domain Eukaryota; kingdom Metazoa; phylum Chordata; class Actinopteri; order Anguilliformes; family Anguillidae; genus Anguilla; species Anguilla pacifica. The sequence goes on along the minus strand of CM077287.1, from coordinate 7,585,870 downwards.
GCACGAGCCGCACACAGAGCATGACGGATGAGACCGAACCACCAGAGACAGAGAGGAAACGGGCCAATCTGAATTATATATGGATTTAACCTGATGGGAACGAAAAAAAAAGACGGGGCCCATGGGGGGGGGGGGGGGATCGTCAGACTAGAATGAAAGAATAAAGTGGAACAGGGATATTGCGCTATTTCCCCATTCACAAACCCAATCTCACACTGTTAATGCAGATTTGCAACACAAAGGCCCACAAGTTAAGGCACCCAGCTGCCTTTGATTAATAATGCCTGATCCATTTGTCATATTTCCATTGATTTTTTTTTTCTTTACACGTACAAAGAACCTCCAAGACCTGAAGCAAAAAAAAAAAAAAAAAAAAAATTAATAAAATCCAGATTACATCAGGCAGGTGAGTTTGAGTCAGACAGCCCTGCCCGCAGCCCTGTCACAGACCCCCGGATTGTTCCGGAAAACCGAGTCTCCTCGTCTCTAATGGCTGCCCGCCCGCCCGCCCGCCGTCACACTGAAGTGACTCAGCTGTGAGCTGACAGGCTCAGTCAAGCCAGCGTGTCTGAAGAGGCGAGGAGGGGTGACAGGACTCTTCCTCAGTCCGTCGGAGTCAGACCGTTGAAACTTCTCCGGACCGAGAGAAAGGCGGGAGGAACGCGGGACGGGCCGAAGGCTCTGCGCACGCGCACCCGAGCGTTAGCGTTAGCGGAGCTCCCAGCAGCTCTCCCTCAGGACCGGGAGGAAAAATTACTGCAGGCAGAGAGAGAGAGAGAGATAGAGAGAGAGGCTCAGCAATCCGCTCTTCAGAGGAACGAGGCATCTGAGAAACAAGGGCCATTTCACAGACACAGTGAAATAATACAGATAGAGAGAGGGAGAGAGAGGGAAAAGAGAGAAGGAGAGAGGAAAGAGAGAGAGGGAGAAGGAGGAAGAGAGACAGACAGAGACTCAGGGAGAGAGGAGAGAGGGAGAGAGAGAGGAGAGAGGGTAACAGGGAAATGTAGAGACAAAGGACGAAATAGAGGGGAGAGGGAGAGAGAAAAAGAGGGGGGACAGAGACAGAGAGAGGAAGGAGGGAGAGAGAGAGGAGTCAGACTGAGAAAGAGAGAGAGAGGAAGAGAGAGAAGATGACACACGAAAGAAGCGGAGCCTAAACAAGGCGAGAGGCAAGCGTACGCGGAGCATAGCGGGAAAGCAGAGGGAATTCCAGCGGGTCGCAGGCCAGGCCGTCCGGAGCGCGCGGCTCGGCTCGGCTCGGCTCGGAGCGCAGCGGGAGCGAGAGACAGACACGCGCGGAGCGCGGGACACACGCGCGGAGCGCACTACGCACCCGCGATGACCCTCTGCGCCTCGTACGGCTCCATGTAGCTGTTGCTCTCGCGCGGCGCCGGTTCGGGGTCCGCCTCGGGCCGTCCCTCCAGCTGGACGTCGAACGGGTCCGAGTAGTCCGTGTCCCCCACGGCCGGGGCGGACGGGACCACCTGGGGGGGAACAAAAACGACACCAAACTGAGACACTCCAGTAACGCGGGTAATAAAATAACCCTGATGCAGGCACGGCCAACACACTCTCAGACCGAAGGGTTCCAAAAGTGTTCTCCGTGTCTCCATAGAGGAACCCTGTCCAGCTCAAGGGTTCTCTGTCTTTGAGATGCATACCTATCATAGAGGGCTCCATAAAGTCATATTTTCCCCACTATTTTTTTTTCTCCCTCACATGCTACACTGTTGGAAAAGAAGGTTATTTTTTCTGACTCCACAGAGTATCTTGCTTGTCTCCGTAGGGCAGGGGTGTCAAATCATATCTGAAAAAGGCAGGTTTTTGTTTTAGGCCAGCACTACAACATCGACCTTAACTATTTAACTAGTCATGATCTTCAATCAAAACCTTGATAATGAAAATCAAGTGTCTCAATGTTGGGCCAAAACAAAAACCTACACCCACACCGGCCCTTTTTCAGATGAGACCGAACACCCCTGCCCTATGGAGACAAGACAAGCAAGTTCCCCCTGTGAAGAGAGACCAAAAGAACCTTTTTTGCCCCCCTGAGAGTGTAGCATGTGCAGGTGTGTCACACAAAAAAAATATATATTTTGGGAAAATAATGAAACAAGAGTCCGCACATGGTAATTACTTCTCCCTAAGTCCGTGATTTATTACTCACAATAACAAACGCGGTCAATGTTCGGACCCCCGCTGGAGCCTCCATCGCGACCACATGCAAACATTCATCATATCTGTTCTGTTGAGTAATAAGCCTTTGATCTAGAGAACAGTAATTGCACTGTGGGGGGGGGGGGGGGGGGGTCTATTTCCCTCTGCAAAAATATGATGTAGCTGCTTGCATTCTCAGCAAGAGTGGGGGGGGAAAGACTGAAACACCACAGAAGCAAAGTGAAATTCCACAAAGGAGGAGCGAAATTGGCTCGCATTTTACACCGAGGCATCTTTAAGAAAATGAGACCATCTGTGAGAATTGAGAACCGCGTTATCCCGTACACAAAATTAAAAAAAAATAAATGAATAAATTAAAAATACAGTAACACGCGAGTGGGCGCGGCCGTATCTGCATTTCGGCTCTCTGCGTACCGCCGGTCGCGCTCGAAGGAGAGGTCGGAGGTCGCCTGGCAAACCTACAGTTACAAAGCGCGCCATATGGTCTCGCGCAGACGCGAGCCCGAAGAGCCGCACATTTTTTTTCCAGGCTGTAGCCGTTCGTTCGTTCGAACAAAGCACTTACCGAAGTCCCGAACAATGGCTGGCGACAAAACAAAACAGACGCGCCCGGCTACATCCGCTCCCCCCGTTAATATTACAGGTTAGCGACTCGTTGTTTTAGCGATGGCTCCCGGAGAACAGGATTCCTCTGAGAGTACCCCAGTCTGGGAAATTAGCGAGCGCTGCTGTAGCATGACGAGCCGGCTGAGCACTGACACAGAAACGTCTCAGACCGGCGGTTTTCAAACAGGCTCCCTGGGACCCACGGGGGTGCGCTTATTTCTGCTACAGCCCATCTCTCGATCAGTTAAAGCGGCTGAAAAAGTGCTTAAGTTTCTCAAGTAATTTTGTAGTTCACTTAATCCTGCAGAATGTAGGTTTGCCTCATTTGCTTTTGTGAATGCTTCATGCCCCCCCCCCCCCCCCCCAACTAGTTAAGTTTTGGGGACCACACTTTCAGCAGTTAGGACCCTACTGATTTTACCTCCCCATCTACAGTTTAAATCCATTCAAAAATGGAACCTCTTTTCAAAGCAATCATTTGCCATACAGCATAATTTGCTGAAAAAAGGAAGCATTAGATGATTTGACTGATGAAAAAAATCCCCGGGATATGAATTTGCCTCATTGTTCTTCAGAGTGCGCACTGTCATTTCTGATATTAATGTCCACCTTAAGAGGATAAACCGTAAAAGACATCGAGTGTCTGAATAAGAACAATGAACAAGCTCTTTAAAAATTCAGAGGAAGCACTTATTATGGTAGGGATGAAAACCAGCATGCACAGTGGGTCCCAGGATCAAACCGGAAACCCCCTGTCAAGACCAATGGAACACAGCTCCAGTCCTCCTGGGTTTCTGTGGTTTTTCCTTTAATCAGCACGGCAGGAAAAGTAGACTCTTGGGGACTCTTGTGACATAATGACTTAACGTACCCACTTAGATGCCGAAACACCAAGAAAACAGCAGACGCTGGCAGGAACTACTCATCCCAGTCTTAGACCTTTAGTCACCACATTAACCCTTTGGAGAGTAGGGTGTTTTTTGGAATGTTTCTTTGTTTTCAGAATGCTACGTCAGGGTTCTAGAACTCCATTGCCTTCGTTACCAGGAGTGACTTATTACACCATTAGAATGTACAGTGAAGAACATACTAAATGCATGCTGTATTTGTGGCCTTGCACCTTAAAAGGTTGTGAAAGGCACTTCCCACATTACCTGAAATAGGTTTTTAAAAAAAACAAAAAACAAACAAAAAAAAAAACACATCTGGCCTCTGTTATCCATCACTCCCTCTTGGATTGTCTCCTTAAGTTCCATTGCATACCCCCACAGAAACCGAAGCAACCGTGTGTTCACGCGACTAGACGCCGGGTATCTACCGCAATACGTGCATGCATGCGCGTGTTGATTTGTGCACTGAATCATGCTGTGGCTCTCGAGCCGTGCAGCTGCTCAGTCCCAGGTTCCTCCTCCTGTAAGCCGCCGCTTGAATACCTCAACCCCCTCTGCGTGTTCGTTATTTGGCTGGGTACCATGCACGAGCACGCGCGCGATCAGCTTGCACGTCAGCAGTCATTAAAAGCAAGGGTTCTTAAATGCTTCTTGAACTTAATAAAGAAACATCAGCCCTTCAGAATATAGTCTATTAAATCATTAGATTGATTTACACGTCACAGTAAGAGTGCTGACTTTGCATTCCTTATGAATTGCTTATGATGTGCCCATTATAAAATAATCCAGTAAAGGGTTGTGTTTTACAATCAAACTAATCTGATTGTCTGCGCCAACACCGACCTGGCGGCCTGCACTCGTGGGAGTACATGAGCAAAAAAAAAAAAAGCATCGTCGCCCATTCCCTTTACGAAATGCTAGCGCTAAGATCACCCAGGTAGCCAATCCAAACGCGATCTATTATTTATAGGAAGATATAGCTCAGACCTGCCGGCCAGTCCACCTCCCTGGAGACGGTTGGGCCAGCCGCCAGGCAAACGGAAAAGCAAAAAGCGGGAAGTTATATATGAAGTGGTGTATTCTTAGTAGACTACGTTTCATGTTTAATGAGGTCCCATTCAATGATGGATGATCCTGTATTCTCGACCAATTAAAAAGCAACATCACACCTAAATGAACCAGACGGTCTTCCAAAGTAAAATACGTATCCTGTGGAATCGCCCGCAGCGGGCTGAAACCCCGAGCTGTAGGCTTAAAGGTGTTGTAACGGCGAACCGTAGTTAAACAGGTGCACGTCCATTTAGGCTAATTAAGATTTACCATCGCTTTAACACGTCCTTCACTAACTTGCCTACCAAAGCGTGTAGAATGGCATTCACGAATAAATTCTGACACACATCTCATTAG
>CM077287.1:7570786-7575786 GCA_039654925.1 Anguilla pacifica | reverse complement strand
AGCCACATAATTTCAGTGACTCAGCACTTTGCCTTATGACACTGAAGACATTTTTTTTGTAAGCACAGTGGTTGTACTGATTATCATGTCTGCTTCACACGCAGAAAGACCTACGTATGATCCTTGAAATAATAAACTGTTTTATGTTTAAATGAGCCTGTAAAAACATTCTATTGTAGAAAAATTAAATAAAAATAAAGTGGAAGCTCTGAGCTAGCCACACACCCATGATGTGCATTCTTTATAGATTTATATTTTTATTATTTTTTTGCCAATCTCTCTCTCTCTCTCTCTCTCTCTCTCTCTCTCGAGATGATAACACACCATTTCTGTACACCTGAATCACCCGTGCCTATAAATATAATTGTGAATAATCCAGTCTCTTCCTTTGCTTCAAGGATATTTTATTGTCGCGCTTAGGCCAGCAAATACTCTATGCTCACTTCAAACGTGGTAGCTGCTTAAAAGAGAAACAGGGTCCTAGTGAACAAGCACTTTCAATAGTCCGCTCTAGTCTGTTCTCTACCACCCTGTGACCTACACACAAAGCCTGAAGGCTTGAAAAGAACTATTAGAGGTGTATTTCTCTCTGAATCGGGGACACTGCTGTTACTGTAGGCTCCCAGAAGACTGAGCGATGAGCTTCTTTGTGTCTGCGGTTGTCTGACTGACAGACAGCAGTTTCACATCGGGGGAGGTAGTGGCCTTTAAAATGCCAACTTCTACAAGGCAGCAGATGGCTGCTTAAGTAAAAACAGCTCATCTATTCTCATAAAAGTTATTAAATGTCTCTCGGAAGAATAACATTATGGGTAAACTGAAAACATTAAAACACTGTCACGGCAAGCAGAGATAATTTAGCTGTTGAAAAAATCATGGTGATGACTGCTGATTATGACTGGATAAACGATTTGACACATTAGGTTGGTAAAGGTATTGTTATTAAGGCTGTTTTGATAACCTATCTGTGTACATTACAAGAAAATTTGAGGCATAATGAAACTTAGTTGGAGAGTTTTAGCGGTTTAAAATAGGTGGAAAAACCACTGGATTGCAGGCCTCCAGGGCTTGACCTGCATGGTACTCAGTGAGGTGGTATGTGCTGCCCCCTTGTGGCTTTTTCGCTGTACTGCAGAGTTTAGCTTGCCATTAGAATATTCTGCTACATACCATTTCTAGGCTTTGGGAATAAATTATTTCCTGATTTGATATTATTAAAATGTGTTCCTATCATGAATGTACTGATGATTCTGTGACAGGGTAAAGAGGATGTTGGACTTAATTCAAGTAAATGATCTATCTATGAATGTTAACTCCAACAAGGGCTCATCTGATTGGCTGCACTGAGCTCTGTGGGGGTTGGTATTTCCAAGGTTTGTGTTTCCCAGGCCTGTTTCTCACACAGAAGTACTCACTGCGTATGAACGTCGACGTCCCCGGAGCTCCTCTTCTTCGGTCTCCACCAGCGGGTTTGTCCTCACCACCTGCAGAGGGGTCGAGGATGACGGAGACAAAGGAGTGTCAAGCTCCAGAGAGTGTGTTTGAGGCTGGTGTTGCATTCGGATCCACGTTAACACATTCCCTTCCCTCGTTCTCTTCCCCCCGAGTGAACCGTCCTGTGATGAAATTCGTGATGCGCAGCAAGGCAACCGACTGCAGCAGGCGCTCGGCAAGAGAGGACAGGCGAGGAGCATTACATTACATATTACATTACAGGCATTTAGCAGACGCTCTTATCCAGAGCGACTTACACAACTTTTACATAGCATTTTACATTGTATCCATTTTATACAGCTGGATATATATACTGAAGCAATTTCGGTTAAGTACCTTGCCCAAGGGTACAACGGCAGTGCCCTACCCGGGAATCGAACCTGCGACCTTTCGGTTACAAGCCCAGTTCCTTACCCACTGTGCCACACTCCGTCCTAAGCGAACCGACACGGACATCAATGGCCCTGTCCTCCCTCCTGCTTGTGCAGCACTGCATTGTGGGATTCCCTTCTTGCTGGAAGCTTGCGCCTCACACCTCTGTTCAGGAGGGAGGAGAAAAGCAAGGGAGTGAGGGAATGTAATTACCCCCCCCCCCCCCCTTCATAAATTGGAACTGGGCGGCACTTGTCGTGGCTGACATATTTTATCCGGCCGTTTGGGGAACGCCCCCGTTTGAAGCAAGGGAAGGTAACGTCCGGAAGAAAGGATAAAACCCAGACCCGGCCACACCCTGGGTGTTTGCATGAGTATGGAGGGGGTGGCACTGCTTTTAAAGTCGGGCCTGTTTGAGTTCTGGGTTTACGCACTTTAAACGTTCAGCCATCAGCACTTCTATATAGTGTAGCGTTTAGAGTGATTGTTTTACATGCAGAAAGTCGTAGGCACAATCCTCTCAGAACACACAGGACGAAATCTTGCGAAGGCTAAAACTGCTACGCTGCGAGCAGGGTTCGAACCTGCGCGGGGAAACCCCATTGGATTTCGAGTCCAACGCCTTAACCTCTCGGCCATCACAGCACCACACGATGGGCATTTAGGAAACTGGAATAAACAAATTAATTCCCATAATTTCAATGACTTGGTACTTTGCCTTGACACTGATAAAAACTGTTTTGTAAGCACAGTGGTTATAGTGATTATCATGTCTGCTTTACACGCTGAAAGACCTACGTATGATCCTTGAAATAACCACTGTTTTATATTTGAATCGGAGACAAACTTGCAACCTAATTTGCTGAATCAGGAGGATGTCGGATGCAAGGAATTTGAACCAAAGTCATCAAAGGTTGAAATGTTAAGGTCTGGTAGAAATCAAAATGTTAATAATCCATTTAAGCAGGTCACTGTAGCAAATACAGCACACAACAGCTTAGTACAGACAGACAAGGGATACGTCCTAAAGGATTTTTCAAACACATTTCATTTTCCATTGTTATAGTATTTCGGATGTAATAGTAAGGAAAGGTGAGGTTAAATGACGCTGCGAGCAGGGTTCGAACCTGCGCGGGGAGACCCCATTGGATTTCAAGTCCAACGCCTTAACCACTCGGCCATCGCAGCCATACATACTACGTTTTCATGAAATCGGAATACAGAATACAATACATAATCAAATTCACAGAAGTCGCATAACACACAGATACTAAGATACCTTAGTTCTGTATACAAGGGGGGAAAATATAGCTTTAAAAATGCTTGAGCAACCTGCAACGGTCTGAATGTCCAAAATCCTATTAACAGGCGTAAGGTGGTCGAAAACCACCTTAGATGAACTAGATAAACAGAGCAGTATTATTGCTGTATGGGCGCAATTAATCAGCTGTATAACAACAGCTAAAGATTAGCCGGCCATTTACACTTCCGTTTAATGGATGTGATCGTGCATCCATCCGTCTGCCAAGGTGCTAGCATTGGTTCTGAATATACCATTATTACTACTGCCTAGCTAATTTGGAGAAACATTCGTTTAGAAAAATTTGAACCTTACGTTTAAAACCTCCTTGTTGACATGACTTCAAATTTTAAACACGACCAGCGAGCGGGCTAAATTCTTCCAATGATTGTCCACACTTGCATAGCATTACAGTACCATTAATTCCCTGTTGCTCGATGCCGTCCTAAATACTCCCATCAATCGTTTTTTAACGTTGTCAAGACGACACTTTCACCTACTTCCGGTGACAAAATACTGTCAAAGTACTCCCGCCCCATTGTGAGGTGTTTTGGTCATTCTCATTGGACAAGGACGCGTTTTTCTGGTCATTGGATGGCGATGGTTTTTAACGCCCTATGAAATTGCTCTTGTCCGCATAAATTACCGATTGCGTTTATTTCGGTTGGCGTACTTAGAATCCCCACATTTCTGTATTGAGATGAATCAAAAGCAAAATGGTCGTTTTTGCGTGATAAACTCTTAGAAAATAACTTTTCAGATTTTATGTGGGCATAGTATTAGCCTACTGGCCTACTTGAATAAGTTGAGTAGTCAGACCTATTACTCGAATCTAAGTCCGGCCCCTTCCTGCAAGATGATTGGTGGAATATGGAATAAGGTTCCAGGTGAGTCCAACGGGCTCGAGTTTTGGTGCAGGGAACAGCACTTGGGACAGACCCGGCATCCCCACAAAGAAACGGTAAAGATAAACCTGTAGATTATCATTTACGTCCTTTAACGATTGTTACAAGTTTGTTACTTTTGTACATGAAATGTAATTAGAATATGGTAAACTATTGTCATCCTTCAAAGTGTCGTGACGTTAGACTTGAAAAGAATAATAATAATAATAATAATAATAATAATAATAATAATAATAATAATAATAATAATTTTAAAGTTTAAAGTTCTTTCCAACTCCTCAGGGACTCAAAAATGTCAATTTTCAAAGAAAGAGATAATGGTGTCATCATATGTAATAGATGTTAGTTTTCTTAAACTAGCAAAATAAAAATTAAGTTCTAAGGAAAACCTGATGTGTTCAATATATTCAAGGAATTAAATATGTAGGACTATATAATGTCTTAATTCATAAGATATTTGATATTTATACATTTCTAGTTTATTGCTTTATTGTGGCACTTCAAAATGTACTGCCCTTTGAAAACACTGGAAATTATTTTTGAAATGATAAATTTGAAAATTTTTTGAAGATTTTAATATGTACTTTTTCACAGTTTCAGAGTTGAGAGCCATCCCACTGTAAGGCGAGGTCATGAAGAGTCTGAAGGCGAAGTTTAAAAAGAGTGAAGTAAGAACTGAAACAGCCCCACAAAACACATAAATACACGACTGTGAATTCCGTTAATAAGTGGCATTAGTGTACTTGAGAATTTTAAAATGTAGGCTACCTTATTTTAACAATGGCATAATTTGTTGATATTTTGATAAATACCTATAAATCATGATTTGTGAACAGCAACTCTGTTTTGCTGGGCTTTTAGATTGTGAAGTCCTTGTGTGTTTTAATAGTTATTTCTCAGTGGGGGGTAGCAGTTTTGGTGTCAGTGTA
>CM077287.1:7495786-7568286 GCA_039654925.1 Anguilla pacifica | reverse complement strand
TTCATTGGTCTGGATAGGGGTGTGATGATTCATTCTGCATGTTAGACTCAGATTCATTGGTCTGGATAGGGGTGTGGTGATTCATTCTGCATGTAAGACTCAGATTCATTGGTCTGGATAGGGGTATGGTGATTCATTCTGCATGTTAGACTCCTGCTGTGTCGCTGGGTGTAGGTGGACATTTCTTTGTTTCATTTTGCTCTGAATTTAGGCTCCGCATGTTCATGTGGGTGTGGTGTCCAAGTCTTTTTGTGAATGAATGTGTACGGTGTCTGTGTCAGTGATTCAGTTTGGGGTCTGTGGTGCCTGTGCGTGTCAGTAATTTAGTCAGTGTATCAGGTATCACAGTGTATCTGTGCCTCAGTGCTTCAGGGGAAATTGTGCTGTCTGTAGAGTAATTTGGTCTAGACAGTGGAGCTCTGAGTGTGTGTGTGTGTGTGTGTGTGTGTGTGTGTCAGTGAGTAAGGATATCAGTGTGTGGGTCAGGGCAGCGACAGGGTGTGTGTGTGTGAGTAAGTGTGCGTGTGAGTGTGTGTGTGTGTGCATGAGTGTGAATGTGTGTGTGAGTAGGTAAGTGCATCAGTGTGTGGGTTAGTGCAGCGGTGGGGTGTGTGTGTGTGTGTCTCTATGAGTGTGTGTGTGTGACTGGGTAGGGGGACCAGTGTGTGGGTCAGTGCAGCAGCAGGGTGTGTGTGTGTGTGAGTGGGTAAGGGTATCCGTGAAGCAGCAGGGTGTGTGTGTGTGTGTGTCTATGAGTGTGTGTGTGTGACTGGGTAGGGGGACCAGTGTGTGGGTCAGTGCAGCAGCAGGGTGTGTGTGTCTGAGTGGGTAAGGGTATCCGTGCAGCAGCAGAGAGTGTGTGTGTGTGTGAGTGGGTAGCGGTATCAGTGTGTAGGTCGGTCAGTGCAGCAGCAGGGTGTGTGTGTGTGTGTGTGTGAGTGGGTAGCGGTGTCAGTGTGTAGGCCAGTGCAGCAGCAGGGTGTGTGTGTGTGTGTGAGTGGGTAAGGGTATCCGTGCAGCAGCAGGGTGTGTGTGTGTGTCTGAGTGGGTAAGGGTATCCGTGAAGCAGCAGGGTGTGTGTGTGTGTGTGTCTATGAGTGTGTGTGTGTGACTGGGTAGGGGGACCAGTGTGTGGGTCAGTGCAGCAGCAGGGTGTGTGTGTCTGAGTGGGTAAGGGTATCCGTGCAGCAGCAGAGTGTGTGTGTGTGTGTGAGTGGGTAGCGGTATCAGTGTGTAGGTCAGTGCAGCAGCAGGGTGTGTGTGTGTATGAGTGGGTAAGGGTATCCGTGCAGCAGCAGAGTGTGTGTGTGTGTGTGTGTGTGTGAGTGGGTAGCGGTATCAGTGTGTAGGCCAGTGCAGCAGCAGGGTGTGTGACCTGCTCTCTCAGCTCTATGGATCCTCAGCTTCTGTTGAACCTGATGAAGCGCTTCTGCCCTTGTCTCAGCGCATTTCCGGTACGTACCTCCTCCTGACATGTGGGGGTCACTGCCGCGCCAGTGGCACACCACAGAAGAAGAAAAGCCATGGGAACTCTCTGAGTGGGCCTCTGAGATTTCACATCTAAAATTAGAATCTGAGAGGGAAAAAAAGAGAATTTTTACCTTTCAATCTGATATTGTATGGAGTCCCTCATTTAAGACTTTTGTTTACAAGAAATTGTGGCTTGATCAGTCTTAGGAATGAAAGAAAGAGGCAAATCTCTAAAACAGGGTCTCAGTCCTACAAAAGCCTTTTTTCAAAACGTTACTTTCAAAAGTATATTTTAGAAGAGATGCCTGCTAACATGTTTGTCTAGTAAGCCTTCTTCATATTGTTCTTTCTTCTGTTCGAGTCTGTACTTTTGAGAGTGCTACTGATGACCAATTTATTTCACCTGTAACTTTTAAGTTGCGTTGCTCAACGGTTCAAGGCAACGGTTCGTTTAACCTGTGTCTGTGTGTGGGGAGTTTTTTCTTGCCGCTGCTTGATTGCTTTTTTTTTTTACCTCGCTTGGGGGTTCAGGCCTGGTCTTTGCCCAGTTTTCCTTCTGTTTCTCTGTAAAGGGTCTTTGCGACAGTCCTCTGTAAAAGGAAACAAATAAAATTGATTTGATTTGGTGTGTGTGGTAGGGAAAACGTGCTGAGGTTGTGGTTCTGGGTCCAGTTGTGTTCTGATTTGATTTGATTTGATTTGAATTGATTTAATTTGATTTGATTTGATTTGATTTGATTTGATTTGATTTGTGTGGTAGGGAAACTTGCTGTGGTTCTGGGTCCGGTTGGGGTTCTGATCCGCCTCTCTTTGCCCCTTTCTGCCCCTCTCTGCCCCTCTCTACCCCTCTCTGCCCCTGTCTGCCCCTCTCTACCCCTCTCTGCCCCTCTCTACCCCTGTCTGCTCCTCTCTGCCCCTCTCTGCCCCTCTCTACCCCTGTCTACCCCTCTCTGCCCCTCTCTACCCCTGTCTACCCCTCTCTGCCCCTCTCTGCCCCTCTGTGCCCCGCTCTGACCCTCTCAGAGCCAGGACTGGAACAAGAGCGACGAGCGGCTGCTGCAGGCCGTGGAGCAGAACGAACCCGACAAGGTCACCGCCCTGCTGGTCAAGAAGGGACTCTGCCCCTCCAAGCTCGACGCAGATGGAAAGTCTGCGTACGTACTGTAGAGGCAACGCTTCTCTTCAGACTGTACCCTGACTAACTAACTGCCACCACTCTGCGGATCATTTCACTTAATCCCCCTCTTTCATGCCACTCATGTTACATGTACCTCAGTTCTAGCACTTATTGTACTTTGTATTATGGTCCTGATGTTGTAGCTTGTAACTGCCCACTAGTTTGACGTAGCACAGATTCGGTCAGAATAATGTTCACTGTGTGAACTTGACTTTTTTGTTCTTGGCTATGAATAACTGTAAAAAAATGAGTATTGTACCTTATCGAACCTGTGTTCTGTAGTTGTTCCAATGACCTTTGGCATGCACTTTTGTACATCGCTTTGGATATATGCATCTGCTAAATGAATGTGATGTAACGTAACTCCTTATGCTAATGAGTGGAATACGATACAATACGATACGATATACAATACTTTTTTATCCCGTTGGGACGGGGTCTTCCAGGGCGAATCTGCAATGGACATTACAGTACATATAATACTGTGTAACAGCTTAGGTGGACATAGCAGATATAAAATGAGAGGAGATAGGGTTAAAAATCCATTTTAACTTAGCATTGAATTAAATTAGCATTGTCTTAATTTAACCTTAACTCAGATGGAAGGTACTTAGGCCAGGATGAGTTCTACTCTCACGAGTATCCAGGACATGTTCATTGCTGTAGCCATCTACTCCCTCTCCCCTCTCAGGTTCCATGTGTGTGCGACGCGGGGTCGCGTGGACTGCCTGGAAGCCATCTTGTCGCACGGGGTGGACGTCAGCTCCACCGACGGCACAGGTCAGCGGTACAGCCGCCGAGAACCGCCATCGTTCGCGCGCAGTGATTGGCTGTGGTGTTATCCTATCGAGAGACGGGCAGACCGTTAGGCAGGCAGGCATACCGGGGCTGTGTCTGTTACAGTGTAAATGAGGAAGAACAGGAAAGAGCACATTCCACTTTATAGGACGAACAAGGCTGTAAAAACTGCGTCGTATGGGACAGACAGGATTATAGACTCCACCATATTAATTCTCTTGGTAGTCTTTCTTTATGGCTTTATGGCTTTATATAACTTTATGGTTTCTTTAGCTTTTTACTGATTGCTCTCTCTCTCTCTCACTCTCTCATCCCCTCTCTCTCCCTCTCCCCCCCACTCTCTCTCACCCCCTCTATCTCCCTCTTCCCCTCTCCCTCTCTCTTTCACCCCATCTCTTTCCTTCCCCCCCTCTCTCTCCCCCCTCCCTCTTGCTCTCTCTCTCCCCTCCCTCTCTCTCACCCCTTTACTCCCAAAGGCTTCAATGCCCTTCACCTGGCAGCGAAGAACGGCCATGCTGAGTGTGTGAAGAGGCTGCTGCAGGTCAGTGTTCGCCCCCAACGCCTCTCTCACTAACATACGTAACCCTAACGTACATCGCCACGGCGACGGAGGACTGATGTAGCAGTTTTCGCGGGAGAGACGGAGAGCAGAATGGGATGAAGGAGAGGAGAGATGGAAAATACACGGGAGGATAAGAGAGGTGGAAAATATGTGTGTCAGAGATATTCCGGGTCTAAATCAAATTAACATGCCTTCCCTTGGAGGCATAGGCGTGGTACTGCTGAGTAGGTGCTACAGTGTCTTTGTGCTGGCTAAGACTTTTCTGCTTCTGGACCCCACAGGAGAGTTTACCTGTAGATTCTACAGACAGCTTCGGAAGGACGGCCCTTCATCATGCAGGTAAAACCAGCCTCTCATTAGTGAAGTGAGATGCACTGCAGTACAGGGCATAGGCCTATGAAGTGTCCTCAGAGCCCTGGAGACCTTTGTGAACGCTGCATGAAACCTTTAAGCTGTGAGGTCACAAGTATGTGATTAGAATGTTCTTAACCGAACATTCTAATGCTGATGTAACAATCAGTACTGGTGACTGGATGCAGTGGAGTTCTAGAACATCTAGGACTTGGAATTTTGAAGAAAAAAAACATTCTAAGTAAACCTACTTTTCAAAGAGTTAATACCACAGGGCTGTTCTCTCTCTGCCACCCCCCCCACCCCACCACCCCCCATCCCCCCATCTGCTTAGCGGTGAGTGGGTGTCTGGGCAGCACGGAGACTCTATGGGATTTCAAGGCCTGCCTGGATGCTCAGGATGGGGTGAGTTAGTGCACTGTTACAGCACACAGAGGGGGCTGTGCCTACCTGCAGTCTGCCCAATCACGGCTCACAACACTCATAGAGGTGCGTTGCAGCTGGTCGTTAAACAGCAGTATCGTGCTCAGACCTGAGTCTAACGCGTCAGTCAAAACCTGAACCCTTCAGACGCCAGTAAAATCCCTACAGATTATTAACCGTTTTGAAAGGCAGATCTATTTTGTGACCAATATTCAGAAAAAAAAATTCTTCTTTCATAGAAGTGGAGAGGAAGTGCTTGGTGAGAGAATTCAGCAACGAGATCATTCTCGCTGCACATTCAGCAGAATCTCCCCAGGATGTTCACACCTAACTCCCACGGCCACGTGTAAACGAATGCATTGTGACATCGCAGCATACAAGTGTGAAGCTCTTCTGCTATTAGATCTGATTGCAGGGAAGCCATGTCTTTTGGACATATCTAAGAAAATCCTACCAAAAAATGATATGCACCGTTCTGTTTGTTTTTTCATTGAAGGAATGTGGAAGAAGTAATGGTGTGTGCTGTATTGATTTTTGTATCATTATAAATGATTGATTTCAATATCCACTGATATCCGCTGTTTCAATTTAAGTGGTATTTCACCTAAAAGCATTAGTTTTTTTTATCAGTGCATCTTAATCCATTATGCATTGAGGGAGCTGCTGACTTTCATAACCTTTGAAATTCATAACCTCCACTGCCTCTGGCATGACTAGAAACCTTATAGGAACCTTCTCATTACCATATTAGTTAATGTACCTTGAATGTTTTTTTCATGTCAGCACGAGTCTCAGGACATTTTCAATGATTCTGTTAATTTGATTACATGTTGCTTTGCTTCAAAGGGAGCATGTAGCCTGACTGTAAGCCCAGGAGAAATAAGGAGACATTTTGCGTGAATTCTGTGATTAATAATGTGTGGAAGGCGCTGCTGTTGCTGCTGCTGCTGATAACGATGAGAATGGTGGTGATGATGGTGCTGATGATGGTGATGATGAGGGCAGTAGTGGTGATGATGGTGATGATGAGGGCGGTAGTGGTGATGATCGTGATGATGAGGATGAATTTGGTGGTGATGATGGTGGCAGTGGTGATGATGATGGTGCTGATGATGGTGATGATGAGGGCGGTAGTGGTGATGATGATGGTGATGATGATGAAGTTGGTGGTGATGACACTGATTATGACACTGATGAGGATGATGATGATGACAGTGATGATGATGATGATACTAATAATGATCACCATCATCATAATAAAGGTGAATATGATAATAAAGAAACTTCTCTGTCCCAGGACGGCTCGACCCCTCTGCTCCTGGCTGCCCAGATGAGCCGGGTAGAGCTATGTGCCTTCCTGCTGGACCGAGGGGCCAACCCCAATCTACAGGACAATCAGGGCAGGTACGTAACAGCAGACATCTGCCCCTCTGCCCCACACACCCTCACCCTGGGACCTACAGGGGCAGATTCTATTGAACTCACAATGTCAATATCAGTATAGTCACAGTAAGAACAGCACCATCACTAATAAAACTTTTTATTACAAGCAAAGCAGTTTCATCCCTTTGGTCGCAAGTGCTGGAATCACTGTGACATCATAGGAAGCCCATGGCATCCAATCAAGCACTAGCCCCAGCCAGTGAGGAACATTACTTAAAATACTTGCATGTACACTACATGACCAAAAGTATCGTGACACCCCTTGGTCTGGGGCTGTAGTAAATGGTTTGGACTATGCCCCCTAGTTCCAGTGAAGGCAAATCTTAATGCTACAGTATACAAGCACATTTTAGGCGATTCTGTGCTTCCACAACAGTTTGGGGAAGGCCCTTTCCTGTTTCAGCATAACAATGCCCCTGAGCACACTGTGAGGTCCTCATAGAAATGTAGACCTATGCGTCCACCATCTTGATTGTAGTTCATTATTTAGTGTTGTTAGTATTTTGTAGTTTAACAGGGTGCATTTTAGTGTATTGATTGCTGGTGTATTTGGTGTTTGTCCCAGGACCGCCCTGATGCTGGCCTGTGAGAGCGACAGCGTGGAGACGGTGGAGGTGTTGCTAAGGGGCGGGGCTGACGCCCGCCTGACTGACTCCCTGGGACACAGCGCCGCCCACTACAGCGTTACCGTCGGCAACGAGCACCTGACGCGGCTGCTGCAGTCTGCGGGCGCGGGTAATCTCGGGCGAGACCGTGACACGCCCACGCGTGCCGGGGTCTTAGAGAGAGGGAACGAGAGCCTGTCGTCCTCTGCTCTCTGTGACTGCAGTGTCAGTGGGCGCTTTTACATGCACACTAATACTCTCATCTTTTACTCCGATTATGGCAATACTCTGATTATTGAAATGGTCATGGTCATATCCTTATCGGTGTAAATTCATAATCCGATTAATACACCTGGATTATTCCCTTATCTTTATATTTGTTTTTGGCGCATGTAGACGTTTTACTCCAATTTCTTTTGGCTTTTTGAAACTACACGTGAAACCAGTCGAAGGTCCCGGATGAAAACAAGCATGGCTGCCCAGTATGGCGATTATGGAAGGAATTATGTCAAAGTGGCTATTGGAGTAATCGCATTACTTATATTCATGCGTATGCAGTAATGTAAATGCTGGCATAAACTGATTGCTCCCAATAACTGGAGTATTGGTGTGCATGGAAACGTAGACCATGTAAAACCACGCTAATCGCTATCTGGCTGTGTTTGCAATGAGGGGGCCTGACATACTTGGCTCAGAACTATCACAGTGAACGCCATCACAAAAAACTCTTCACTGCGTGGTGCAGAGCGCTGAGGAGTGAAGCAGAAAGGGACTTTTTGAAAGAGAAGGTTAGAGAGAAGAGAGAAAGAGAGAATGGCGTAAAGACCAAATTTGCTAGCATGCAAAAGGTGTCAGCTTCAACACAAAGATCAACATTTCTGCTGATTCCATTGATAAAGACACATTGTTATACGTGTAATCTTTTGTGCATTGGACCCCTAATCTTTATTTATTATAATGAAAAGTCAGGTCTTCTCATTGCATGGAAATGAGTGCGGGATGCATTTCAGGGCTGGTGAGGTGTTTTGTGTGAATCGTGCTGTCGTTTATTGGCCTGAAGTTTATGGTCATGGCAGTAATGGCTTCAGCTTGTTGGCTAAGGGAATAAAGCTGCCACTGATCCTCCAGTGTGATATACACGCACCACTGCGGCGATGGCACAGCCTTCATTCAGTACTGCGCGATACTGTCTGCTGTTTGATGCTGTCTCTGGAAATGAATCTGAGCTGCTGGCAATGTTTTGATCAATGCTCATAATGAAAATAGAGAGTGGCGTGTCCGTACGTGTGTGTCCGTGTGTGTGTTTGAGGATGTGTATGTGCACTGTGTGAGTGTGTTTGTGTACTGTGTGAGTGTATGCGTACATGTGTGTGTGTGCGTGCAAGTGTGGGTGTGTGCGTGCAAATGTGTGTCTGTGTGTGTGTGTAAAGTTTTGTTGATTTGGTAAAGATCTGTCTGTCTCTCCCCCATGCACTCTTAGCCACAGAGGGCCTTGGAGAGGAGGTAACAGTGACCACTTAGCAGTTTGCATCACAGATTAATCATACTTCATTATCACACATACTTCACATACTTCATTATCACACATACTTCACATACTTCATTATCACACATACTTCACATACTTCATTATCACACATACTTCACATACTTCAGTATCACACATACTTCACATACTTTATTATCACACATACTTCACATATTTCGTTATCCCACATACTTCACAAACTCATTATCCCACATACTTCACATACTTCATTATCACACATACTTCACAAACTCATTATCCCACATACTTCACATACTTCATTATCACACATACTTCACATACTTCATTATCACACATACTTCACATACTTCAGTATCACACATACCTCACTATCTGCCTATAGTTTTATCTTGCCACTGCAAATTTGCATCCCACCAGTGCTTATGGAAATTGTGGCCTGTTCCATACACATTACTCCCAAGCTCAATGAAAAGCACATTTCATTGGTGGAATTACCCGAAACAAACTCAGAGAACACAGGAATGTATTTCAGTGATAAGAGGCAGCTGGTCCATCAGGACTGCTTTGAGATTGTATTATGAATGCTGAACAGATGAAGCGTAAATCACCTCATTCATTCACACTGGAATCATGGCCTGATAGTGCTTGCTTGGCTTGCTTTAATACCCGGATCCTCCCTGATGAGTTGTAATGAGTTGTTGCTGATATCCTGCTGTCATCCCGTTCTTTCCTCACCTGAGTCTGACGTGTGTTTGTCTGTCATACCCACAGCCCCCTGCCCCCCCTCCACTTCCAGGGGGGGCCACGCCCCGCAAGAGGAAGGCCCCCCCTCCGCCCAGGTCCCCTCCCCAGGTATGAGACGTGAGAGTTCAGGGTCAAACGAGAAGTCTGCCATTTTCTGTCCAAATCACAGGGTAGAAGTTAAGTAAAATAGAGTAAAATACTACAGTATATTGAAATAGATGATAGTAGCAATATATTACTGACACCTAAGAATATATGTGGAAATATACAAATAATTTCCTCTTTTAATGATTGCAATATATATTTGAAGAAATATATTGCGATTGAATATATTTGTAATGAACATTTTCAAAAATTGTACATATATTCAATTTTCGAAAGATTACTGCATGCTTTTTGAAGCCCCAAGACAAGTAATTTGTTGTGAAACTCTTAAATAACTGGCTTTTAGCAACAAGTACATCCACAGGACACTTACCTTATGCAAACGGTGCGGCTCTGTTGTGCAATCAAAGTCAATCAGCGGAATTAGTGTAGCGAGAAGATAGTTCTTCAAGGGGAAAATTGAAGCAGATGTGCTCTGGCTAATGGGCCGTATTCAGCTGAATAATGAGCCTGATGGACAGATAATCCATGTAATTGTGCGATGTTACAGGGATCCCCATCCAGCCTGGAGCCCCAGGGCCCGCCAACCCCAGCGCAGTCCCCAGAAACACAGCGCCCCCCTCAGGCCGGCCTTGTGAGTGACAGCCACAGCATTACATTACATTACATTACAGGCATTTAGCAGACGCTCTTATCCAGAGCGACTTACACAACTTTTACATAGCATTTACATTTCATCCATTTATACAGCTGGATATATACTGAAGCAATGCAGGTTAAGTACCTTGCTCAAGGGTACAACGGCAGTGCCCTACCCGGGAATTGAACCTGCGACCTTTCGGTTACAAGCCCAGTTCCTTACCCACTGTGCCACACTCCGTCCCTCCATGCCCACAGCACCACAATTTTTTTTTTTTTAATTACAGTGCGTCTGCTATGACTGCAGACAGGGCTGCAGCTATAAATTGTCAGACCCGGGACGAAATACATTGGGAGGCCCCCACCGAATAGATTTTGTAACAAATTAAAGGGGGCCCATATCCTGCGCCCCCCTCGGGCCTTGGCCTGGGACAAAGTGCCCCAGTTCCCCCCCCCCCCCTCCCCATGAACCTGCTCAGGGGCATATGTTAAACACTACACACAGCTGAGGAAACACTGACAATGGGCTGTGTGCTGGCTGGCTTGTCCTGTTAAAGCACACTGCCAGTGTGTGGATGCACCCCACGGTCAGTAGTCAAAATAATCTAAATTGCCTTTAGCCATAAACTAAAGACTTGCCATGGGAATTAATCTGATGACTGGGGGATTGCTGAGGCATTACTGAAGTGTCACATTGTGTTGCTGTGTGTGAGAGAGACGGAGGATGAGGAAGTGTTTGAGGAGATCCGTAAGCTGAGGTTGGAGAGGGGACGTCTGCTTCAGAAGATCAAGGGCCTGGAACAGCAGCAGCACAGCGCCCACACTGCACTGGAGGAGGTACTGCACCCTCCTCACATTCTCCACATGGGCTGTATTAGAATGACATCGTCCTTCAGGTTCACCAGCACTGTCTCGCAGAAACATCTCATATATTAATGTAGTATTTATAGTATCACATACATACTCTTGCCTTTATCAGAAAAATACGCAACATTATTATTTGCATATTATCATTGTGTATTATTCATTTGCTTTGCAGACTCCCTTAGACTGACACAGTTTCCAGTTTTAACCCTTTAAGACATAATATTACAAATATATTCTTAACTGAACATTCTAATGCTGATGTAACAATCACTACTGGTAATTGAAAGCAATGGAGTTCTAGAACACTGACTTTAGAATTCTGAAACAAACATTCCAAAACTCTTCAAAGTGTTGAACTGATTTTTTTTTTTAAAACCTAACAGATGGATTGTTACTGAAGCAATTCAGCTTAACTACCTCGCTCAGGGGTACAGCAGCTGTGCCTCAGTTGGGTTTTGAACCTGCAACCCCCTTTTATTGAGTCAAAGCTCCCCCTTACCTAAGCGTGTGGCGTCTCTGTGTGTCTGTCCCAGATGGTCGCCTTGCAGGAGCGTCTGGCGCAGGCGGAGGCCGAGCGGGACCGACTGCGTGCGGAGATCGAGGAGTACAGAGGCCTGCAGGGGGCGCTCAGCGACTCCGAGGTGACCGAGGACACCGAGGACATGCTGGACTTCCCAGGTCAGCTCCGCTCCGCTCCTGCCCTCGGGAGGCGCCAGAGCCTATCCCAGCATGCATTGGGCGAGAGGCGGGAATACACTCTGAACAGGCCGCCAAGCTGTCGCAGTCGGGCGGCAGTTTATTTACGATTATTCATCAATGTTACCATTTCATACAAGAACAGTGGGGCATAGGTGAAAAACAGTTACAGGTACAGGTAATTGCACTGTACCAGGATACCAGGAACTACATTTCCCATGAACAGTCGTCAATGTGTCGAACAGCTTACTAGGTAATGTATTTGGGACAGAGACAATTAGGGTCTTCAGGTCCACACTGTCCTGGATTCTCCAATGGCATGATCCATCATTTTGTCCTCTTTATATGTTCTATGCATTGATTCCACTGATTATATTATTTGCATGCTCTTTATTTGAAAAGTCAAATTTTTCAGATCACTCTATCGGCAATAATCTTACATATATACACAACACAAGGGGCTTTTATTATTCATGACTCAAGAATGTCTGGATGTTTTTAGCTGTGTAATTGCTGTTAACTCTTTGGGCGCCGAATGTTCGTGTCTGTGTAATCTCTGCTAAGTGGTACGCTGTTGGAGGTCTGTAGCTGTAAGTGCTATGCTTTTCCGGGTGTAAGGTGATCACCCCAGTGCTCTCTCCTGTGTGTCTCAGGTGCGGAGAGACTTCTCTCCCGGCAGTCGAGGAGCTTGGATTTCGAAAACCTCTCTGCCCAGGAGGACGGCACTTCGCAGGGGGACCCCGACTCTCTCTGCGTCACTCAGAGCCAGGGGGACCCCGACTCCCTGGCTGATCTTCAGAGGCAGGTGGAGGAGCTGACCGCAGCCAACGCTGACCTGGTCCTTAAAGTGCAGGTACAGTCACACACACTCACACACACTCACATACACGCACACACACACATTCACACACACACACACACACACACACACACACACTCACACACACACATGCACGCATGCACATACACACACACACACACATTCACACACACACATACACACTCACACACACTCACACACATGCACACACACACATTCACACACACACATACACACGCACACATATTCACACGCACATGCACGCACACACAGACACTCATACAAACACCTGTCTGTACACATACTTACACACAGACACACACACCACACAGACACCCACCCAAACTCACACACACACACACACACACACGTACACATTCACACGCACACATCACAAACACAAACAGGTGCTCCCTCGCATTCTATATCGGAGCTGACAGGCGCAGGCTGTTGGCACACGTTGGCCACAATGCGAGCTACACGCAGCTGTGGGTCGCTGCTACAGTCACATTTAACCGCAGTTGTCAGTGTCCCTCACCATCAGTCTACAGTCGCCATATTGCTAAGCTAGCCTGGGGACTAGGCACAACCGCGAGTAGTGCTAGTCATCGCCAGTTTATATGCCTGATGCAGTTTTTCTAGGTATAAATAGAAAGCCATTACGGAGAGAGAGAGACTGGGCGCTCTGGCATTCTCCACAAAGTGGGTCACGGTCTTGCGGAGGAAGCCGGGGGAGTTTAAATAGGGCACAACGACGCCGTCCACGGCGAAGGACGACGGCGCCGCGGCTCGGCGGACGGCGACAGGCAGGGTTCGGTGGGACCGTCTGACTCCAGGGAGGGGCGCGGGAACGCCAGTGAGTCACCGGGAGCCGGAGCGACTTCCAAACTTTCTGCCCGTAGTTCCGCAGTTGGCACGCAGCGCTTCTCTCTGCCACGGGCGACATTTAGAAACGCCGTTTAATTTTAATTGATTAGTTTGTTTCACAGGGACATTAATGCGCAATATTAGCATCTCTGTGAATGGGCCAGAGTTTAACCACAGGAAGGGCTAATTCGCACGTGTAGTTGCCTGGGCTGCATGTTTCGGCTGGAGCACCCGGAGGAAACCCACGGGAACCCACGGTGGGAGAGCGCGCAGACTCCACGCGGAGAGGTCCCGGGCCAGCTGAGACTCGAACCCAGAACCGTCTGTTGCAAGGCAACAGCGCTAACCACTTTCCCACCGTTTACCGTTTGCAGTTCTCCCTCCTGGTCCGCCAGCTGTGGCTGTGTCGTTAAATCCTTTTAATCCAGGGCTTTTTTCGTCAGAATGTGAGATGGAAAGCCGCCATTTTGCGGAAAGCCGCCATTTTGTGCCCGTTCCTCAGCGAGGTGGTTTTTGTGTGCTCCCGCCCCTCCCGCCCTCCCCCCCCTCCCCGCAGATGCTGGAGACCTTTGAGAAGGACGACACGGACCTGCAGAGCTCCAGCCCGGACTTCGTGCCCACCGTCCAGTACGACTCCCTGAGGAAGGAGTTCGAGGAGCTGCAGGAGCGCCTCCTCCGGGCCCAGGCTGCGGCCGAGGCCTCCAGCATCGCGGAGGAGCACGGGTACGAGGCCGGTCTCCATCCTTGCGAAAAACCCCCCACACACCGGGGCACAAACTGGGGACACTACTTTACGGGGACCTCGCGGTGTGTTTATATATTCATACAAGCAATCAGTATGCAAGTACTGCGTGTTAATGTGTGCTTGCTGTAAACTGTTGACACTACATTATGGGGACCTTGTTGTGTATTCACACATTGATACTTATAAGAAGTATGTAGGAACTTTATGTTAATGTGTGCTTGCAATAAACTGGTGACACTACATTACAGGGACCTTGTTGTGTATTCACACATTGATACATATAAGCACTATGTAGGAATTTTATGTTAATGTGTGCTTGCAATAAACTGATGACACTACATTATGGGGACTTGCAGTGTATTTACATATTGATACAAGCAATCAGTAGGCAAGTACTGCTTGTTAGTGTGTGCTTGCTGTAAACTGGTGACACTACATTACAGGGACCTTGTAATGTATTTACATAATGTAAACAGTAAGTACGTACTGTATGTCAGTGTGCATACATAATATTTTATTTTTACACTTATGGCTCATTCATATGCAACTACACAAGTGCAAGTTCACACTGTAATGCGAAGTGTGATCATGCAACGTTTAAAAAAACTTTTAAAAAATCATGCACACCATGGAAATTATAATATTTTGACAATGCTTCGTGAGTAGATCATGCTCGTGGTGCTGTGTTGGCATATTACTTCTAGCAAAAAAGAAATTATTTCACCGTTTCTGTCCTTTACACTTATAGTGTTCACTGTATGAACTAAATTGTGTTCTTGGTTGGAAATAGCTGCACAAAATAAGTATTGTATCTTATTGAACCTGTCCTTTGTAGTTGTCCATGACCATGAAATGCACTTTTGTATGTCGCTTTGGATAAAAGCATCTGCCATATAAATGTAATGTAATATCATCAGGTCTGTTCAGAAGTCGGAAGAGGGTGGAGGCGAGGGAGGAGGTGAGGGGGAGGCAGAGAGCACTGAGGAGAGGGGGGCGAAGCTGCAGGCGGTGGAGGAGCAGCTGGCTCAGACCCAGGCGGAGCTGGAGGAGCTGCGGGAGCAGGTGAAGGTGGGGGTGTTCTCCGTGGAGCAGCTGGAGGAGGCGCAGGGGGAGAGCCAGGAGACGCAGCGCCTCCGGCAGAGGGTGGAGGAGCTGGAGGCGGCGCTGACAGAGCGGCAGGAGAAAGCGGAGGCGGAGGCGGAGCCGGCAGAGGAGAAGAAGAAGGAGGAAGAGGAGAGTGAAACCGTGAAGAAGCTGAAGGAGCAGGTGGAGGAGCTGCAGGCCACCCTGGCGAAGAAGGGGGCGGAGGAGAAGAGCAGAGAAGGAGACGAACGGGTGAAGGAGCTGACGGAGAGAGTGAGCGAGCTGGAGGCGGCTCTGGCGGAGAGGCAGCGGGAGACAGGAGGAGGGGAGGAGAAGGAGGCGAAGGAGGAGAAGGAGGTGGAGGAGGAGGTGCAGAACCTGCGGGGCAAGGTGACGCAGCTGCAGGAGGAGCTGAGGAGCAGCGTCCCCCGGGCGGAGCTGGAGGAGGTGCAGGTCTCCATGGCGATGCAGCTGGAGCAGCTGGCCAGGGAGAGGGCGGAGGCGGCCATGCGGCTGAACGACGCCCTCCTGGAGCTGGAGAGGCTCCGCCCCCCGCCGCACGGGGAGGAGGAAGAGGAGGAGGAGGAAGACAGGTCCGAGGGGTCAGAGCCTTCCATCACATCAGGCGAGTGTACAGGTTCAGGACTCTATTAGTGCTCCAACTGAGGCTGATAGAATTTGCTTTGGTTAAAATAGCGCACAGTAATAAGCAACAACATATGTGTACGCACATACATACATAAGTGCATACATACATATGTACATAAATACTCAGATCATAGTAGAACAAAAAGTAAACAAAGAAGTAAACAAAACTATATATATATATATACTGTATACAGTATATATATATAGCTGGAATGCGACTGACTGCAGCTCTGGTTATAAAGTTATTTCCAGTGCAGCGGGGCCTCTTTACAGGGCTGTGACCATGTGCAACTTCCGTCCAATCAGAGCGCTCGGAGCGGCTGTCGGGGGGCCGGACGCTGGCGGCGGTGCGGGAGGAGCTGGAGGTGGCGCGGCAGGAGGCGGCGCAAGCCCTGGACTGCCTGTGCGCCGAGCGGGAGGAGCGGGCGCAGGACGTCCTGCAGCTGAAGGACGCGGTGCCCCGCGCCCAGCACCAGGAGGCGCTGTCCGCCCTGGCCGACCAGCTGGCCCAGGCCGCCGGGGAGCTCCAGGAGGAGAGGGCCCTCCGCGGGCACGCCCAGCAGGAGGTCTCCAGGCTGGAGGCCGAGCTGCAGGCCGCCCAAAAGGACGCCGTGTCCCTGGAGGAGCACGAGAAGGTCAAGGTGAGAACAGTGGATTGTGGATGTTTGAGTCAGAGGAACTTCCTGGCTTGGGGAGCTGACTGTGTACTGAACTACAATTGAAGCTTTGAACTATGGGACAGCGCAAGTTAAGAGCGCAAAACTGAACTACACGCCCCCGCTCACTCCAGTATGAAATGACAAGTTCATGAGGGCCTAACGTTACTCGTCAGGCTCATAACCTTACAGTACTAGGAGGTTATGTATTTTAATATGGGTCAAGTCAGGAAATGGCGAGCATTGTTGGGCTTAATGGCCTGTTCCTGTCATTATGTTATGTTATGCTGTGTTATGTTAAGTCCAACCAGCTACCATTAATGTGTCAGTAAACCAATGGTCAGGCACTTCCTCTTAATGAATAAACGTTCTTCTAATTGGAGTGGGCAATACAAGGCAACTGAACCAATGACATAAACCTATAGCACGATGCTGGCTGAACCTCAGGTGCGAGGAGACCATTTCCAGATGCAGTAGAGCGGGGACTTAACTCCCAGTCTTGTAGGGCTGCGCAGTGTTTGTGGCTTTTTGGTTTGTTTCTGCACTTAAGTGCTCAGTCTGATTGGCCAAAGCACTCCAGGACACTTTAGCCCAGTGATCTTCGTTCCCGGAGAGCCGCAGGGTCAGCCGGTTCCTGTTGTCACTCAGCGCTTAATTGACCAACTAAAGCGGTCGATTACACAGTTAACTCGCCTCGCTTGGTTCCTCGGGTCTGAATTGTCTGCTGACATTGAGGCGAAAACAAACACCAGCAGACCCTGCGGCCCGCCAGGAGCCGGAATGAAGATCACTGGGCTGAAGTGTCCACTCGTCTGGTTTCCGAGGAAGAAACTGGCTGCATAAAAACCAGGACAGGAAACCACAAGAACCGACAGGAAACCCAGCCCTCAAGGGCGGCAGTGTGAGATCCCTGCTCTAGAGTTAGCGGTGTGGAGGCTAACGCAGACCTCCTTCAGGCCTGTGCTCTGCCGCTTGTGTTTCTCTAGTGGTCACATCCTTTGTTACTTGTGTGATGTGTGTGTGTGTGTGTGCGGTGCAGACGGCCCTGCAGCGCTCCCTAGAGGAGAGCGAGGGTAAGGCGCAGGCGGCGGAGGACGCGCTGAGCGCCAAGGAGGCGGAGCTGAGGGTGCTGAAGTCCCAGAGGGCCGCGGAGCAGGGGGCGGTGTCCAAGGAGGACCACGAGGCCCAGCGGCTCTCCCTGCAGGCCGACATCAACACGCTGACCGCACGCCTGGGGGACCTCGCGCGCAAGCACGAGAAGACCTGCACGGAGGTGTGTGTGTGCGTGTGTGTGTGTGTGTGTATGTGTGTGTGTGAGTGCAGTATGTGTGTGTGTGTGTGTACGTGTATAGGTGTGTGTGTGTGAGTGCAATATGTGTGTGTGTGTGTCGACTGTGTGTGTGTGTGTGTGTGTGTGTGAGAGAGCAGTATGTGTGTGTGTGTGTGTGTGTGTGTGAGTGTGCTGTGTGTGTGTCTACAGTGTGTGTGTGTGTGTGTGCAGTATATGTGTATGTGTGCATCCACAGTGTGTGTGTGTGTGTGTGTAGTATATGTGTGAGTGTGTGCGTGTGCGTGTGTGAGTGCAGTATGTGTGTGTGTGTGTGTGTGTAGTATGTGTGTGTGTGTGTGTGTGTGTGTGTGTGTGTGTGCAGTATATGTGTATGTGTGCATCCACAGTGTGTGTGTGTGTGTGTGTGTCTGCAGTATGTATGTGTGCGTGTGTGTGTGTGTGTGCGTGTGTGTGTGTGCGTGTGTGCATGCATGTCCAGGCCTGGCCCCTGTGCTCTGAGTGCTGTGTGTCTGGGCCCTGCAGGTGTTCCAGGTGCAGCGGGAGGCCCTGTTCAACAAGAGCGAGCGGCAGGCGGCGGAGGCTCACCTGGCCTCCGTGCAGCAGCAGCTGGCCGACCTGCAGGCCCAGTCCGCCCACGTCCAGGAGCTGCACAAGGACATCCAGGCCTCCCAGGGCCTGGTCAAAGAGAAGGACCGCAAGGTAGCGCAGACTCTGACTCTGCCGCGGCCATTCCGCTCTCTGTGTGCTTCCGAACAGCACGGCAGCACATGCTCAGTGTTAAATCAACTCTTACAGAGTGCATACGGCCCTACTGTGGTCCCTATTGGTCCCTCATATGTGCTCTGTTAGAGTTGAATTAACACTGGGCATTTTTACTGTGTACGGGAGGTTCCAGTTGGTAACAGGAGTTTCTTCACAACACCCAAAACCTCATTACTGTCCTTGTTCTGGTCCCTTGATGAATTTTTAGAACGCGTGCCAAATTGGACTGAACTGGCATTAGCGACAGAGAAACAAAATGGCGCTGAGTGGGCTCTTCTCTTTGTGGAAAGAGTCTCTCTGTGTTTACAGCGAGGATGTTACTGAGGGTGGGTCACGCTCAACAGGGCTGAGGGCTTCTGAAAGGAGAACCTGCAATACAGACCTGCAGCGGTTAAAGCAGGCGTGAAAATAACAGCACAAAGGCTGAGGAGAACCCCAGGAGGGAGAAAGAGGGAGAAACGGAAGCGATAAGAAAGAGAGAGAGAGGGGGGGGTGGGGATTAGTCATGGAAGGGCAGGTCTGATGAAAGGGAGGAATGGTGAGGATGAGACGGAGGGAGAGGCCTAAGCTCGTCTGCGCTACCCCTCTCAGATTACGGAGCTGTCCAAGGAGGTGTTCCGCCTGAAGGAGGCGCTGGGGGCGCTGACGCCTCCCCTGGGCCTGACCTCCTCCGGTCCTCCGGGCCAGCAGGCGGCGCTGCAGAACCGAGTGGCCGCGCTGACGGAGCAGCTCCAGGTGAGGGCAGCGCTGAGCTTGTCTCTGTGTGTACACACCGGGACGGGGATCCCCAGCCCTGGTCCAGGAGACGCACAGGGTCTGCTGGTATATGTTTTCACCCTGTTTATCCATCCATCCACCCATCCATCCATCCATTCATCCATCCATCCATCCATCCTATGATTGCCCCATACCCCCGTTCTTCTCTAGTACTATTACATTCTTTACTTTGAGTGCCTCGAATTGCTTGTACAGTGATAGATACTCTAAACATTTACAGTATGCCAGCTGACATTTCAGCTTCATTCCTGGATCAGTGCATGAATGACAGCCATAGAATGTTACTGTGTACCTACTATATATATATAAACCCCTTTTACTGTGATCTAATCCATGAGTGAACCAGTGACAGCACAGCCGATTAGCTATTTTAGCCAGGGTAATTGGCGGACCTCCAGTACCTGAATTGCCCCACACCCCCTGCTCTATACCATCAGCGTTCGCCCTTTGCCCTTGGAGGGTCGTGGCACACAATTAGGGTTTTTCGACTTCGCTCTAAGCTCAGAAACGGTCTTAGACTCAGGAAACCAGGCCGAGAGAGCAGTTAACAGTGCGAGCTGCAGCTCGGGCTGACGGGTAAAGTGTTGAGTGACAGGAAAAGGCAGCCGCCAGCTCGGCCTGGAGCGAGCCGCGCCGCGGTGGGCTTCGGTGTTTGGTTTTAACGCCCGCGGTGCTTGAGCGAGGAGTTCAGCCAGCAGCGGCAGCGTGTTAGGCAGGTGTCAGCTTCATGGCCCGTGGTTAATGTGTGTGTGTGCGTGTGTGTGTGGTGTGTGTATGCGTGTGTGTGTGTGTGTTTATGCTGAAAGTGCACCCCGCTGTATTGTGTGCAGGGGACGGGCATGTCAGCTTTGTGTGAAACCTGTCGCCTCTCTCTCTCTCCTCTGTGCTCAGGACTGGGAACGGAAGCACCGAGCGGTGGTGTCTGTGTATCGCTCTCACCTGCTGGCTGCCGTGCAGGTGTGTTTGGCATCACCGTGTGTGTGTGTGTGTGTGTGTGTGTGTGTGTGTGTGTGTGTGTGTGTGTGTGTGTGTGTGTTTGTAAAATGCCTGGGAGAAATACCTGAGATATGGAGTATCTCCATGTGCCTCTCATGGAGTGCATGTCTGATAATGGTTGCATGGATATGTGTTCCTCAGGTGCAGATGGATGTGTGTGACAATGAATGTGTGGATGTTGGATGTGTGTGATAATGAATGCCTGTGTGTGTCCTCCACAGGAACAGATGGATGCGTGATAATGAATGTGTGCTCTTCAGGGACGGATGGATGTGTGTGATAATGCATGTGTGGATATGCGCTCCTTGGTGACAGATGGATGTGTGTGATAATGAATGCATGGATGTGTACTCATCAGGGAAAGATGGATGTGTGTGATAATGGATGTGTGCATATGTGCTCCTTAGTGACAGATGGATGTGTGTGATAATGAATGTGTGGATATGTGCTCCTTGGTGACAGATGGATGTGTGTGATAATGAATGCATGGATGTGTACTCATCAGGGAAAGATGGATGTGTGTGATAATGAATGTGTGCATATGTGCTCTTAGTGACAGATGGATGTGTGTGATAATGCATGCCTGTGTGTGTGCTCCACAGGGACAGATGGATGAGGAGGTTCAGGACTTGTTGCTGCAGATCCTGAGGATGACACAGAAAGGACAGGGTCACTGACCCCGCCCCCAGGCCGAGCAGAACCCTACAGGGCCAGAACCAGCGACGCGTAGCATTGTACCAGTCAGAGAGCACAGCTATGCACAGAAACGGACCCGTCAAGTATTGGACTGAATTAGAAGCTGGACTGGGCCTTATCTTTCAGCGAGCTTCAGGATCAGACGAGCGTTCTCCTGAACAGGAAACAGGAAATGGGTCAGAGAGGCCCCGTGTTTCCGCAGACTGCTTACGGCTCCATTCAAAACCATCTTACAGGCATGAAAATTTTTTTTTTGGTTTTGACAAGTAGTGGCACCCTTTTACTTCCAAATGTGCGCATTCTGATTTGAAGATTCAGATCTTTTTTCCCACAAAAAGCCCAAAAGCAGGACTGCACTGCCCCCGTCAGTACTGGAATGGGGAGAGTAGCGCAGAAGTGGAAAAAGTTTGGGCTCTAGCCATGCGGCATGTCAACATTCATATTAGTCCGACTTCCACAACTGCCCTTCACAATGACAATCTGGTGCCTAATCACTTATTAATAGCAAATACTAATGAAAATTATACATGTAATATAATATCAATGAATAACGATGCACTCAGAAGATGCATAAATAAGTGATGAATAGTCCTAGTGTAAGAGCTGTCGCATTTGTGCAAAGAGCTATGCCACTTTTGTTGACATTTAGTTTTTTTTTTAACACGTTATGAGTTCCTTGGTTTTACTGGACATATCCGCCTCAGAACCAGCAGAAACAAAGTTTAAGTATTTTAATTGTTTTGACATAACGCTAGTGTCTTGGATGACAAAAACATGTTACAGTGAAAATATTTTCAAAAATATTATTTATTTTATTTTTTATTGAATGTCCCCGTTAGTGTAGGTTTCAGCATAGCAGAATCTATGGTTCCTGAGATTAAGACCAGAGATTCACTTCTTACGAAGTCAAGGAAGTCATTTTCTGAACAACTTTTTATGATCTATTTTTTCCTTCTTCCACCTGTTGTGAGGGCTCAGTTTGTACCTGCAGGCCTATTCCATCACTGCAGTGTCCTCAGTGAGTCTGTCTCAGTAGTATCTGCTGAGAGTGTGCAGTCAGCTGCTCCCTCGTTTCACTCGGCTGTCAATCAACTGAGCTGCAGTCGCTCACGTCCAATCAGAGGACAGGGGGGCGTGGCACGGTTGCATTATGAGGCAGGGGATGTCCAGCTGAAACGTAGCTCTTCGTTCCTCGGTGATGCTATAGCCAAGAAACAGCCATTGTGATAAATGAGGAAATGGGATTTAAACCCCTCCAGACCCCCCCATCCATTTTCATTTCAACTTCTGTGCTCCAAAAATCAAAACGCATGTATTTGAGCAAAAAACGTGTATCTCATTCACAAATAATGCCTGTAAATCCTATTTACATGCAGGTAAGGACCATTCAGAATGGAGCCCTCAAACATTAAAAAAATTTTTTTTTTTTTTGTGAGCCTGCTCTATGGGGGCCGTAAGCTGTACGATGGTGCCACCTAGTGTTTCCAGAAAGTCATTGCAGTCTTATGGTGTTGCTGTTCCTGGCATTTACTGTAGAACGCTTACACGTGGGGCTTCGTTCTAAGAAGGCTGGAACGATAACAGCGCTGGATGTAAGCCTTCAGTGAAATGGAGGATAAAGCAGGCGGGGCACTGGAACTGAATGCTGTGCGTCAATCTAAATGCACTGTTCTTTAAGCTTTGATTACATTGCCTACAGTATTCACTTTGTCTTCCCAATACGACAGATAGCGTTGAATGAAACACTTACAGAAGGATTTTTGAGTGTTTTGGTATAAGCGCTGTATGAAATCCAATTAAACAATGTATGTCACAAGCTGAACAGTTTTCGACAATTTGAAAGACTGTCAGTTTTTAAAATCTCCCTTGGTAATTCTTCTACGGACTCACTGGTGGATGGGAGGAAGGGTGTTGACGGGGGGGGGGGGGGAGTGACAAGTTCACGCATGAAAAAAATAACTTGGTGTAACACATATCCATAGATATTCACACCTGCCAAATCATACACCACACCTGTTCCATGCACTGGGCTAGACACAGTGCACATGCATGAATTTTAAGAAGGGGTGGATCACAGAAACGGTATTTTTTGGTCTTTAAGTGGGTCACAAGTTCACGCATGAAAAAAATAACTTGGTGTAACACATCCATAGATATTCACACCTGCCAAATCATACACTGCACCTGTTCCATGCACTGGGCTAGACACAGTGCACATGCATGAATTTTAAGAAGGGGTGGATCACAGAAACTGTATTTTTGGTCTTTAAGTGGGTTGTGGGGGCTCTGAACATTTTTTCACGAATGCCTTCTTGCCCAATTATTTCCAGCTGCCTTGGACCTATTGAGCGAGTTCTCCCCTGTGGGCATGAACTTACTTAGCTCCACACAGCTAGTATCAGCCATCTTGGAAAATACCTGCTGTTCCTGTGACACTGTGACTCTACCGTTTAGACAAATGTGTTAATTATAACAAGCTCCAACTGTGTGTGCAATTGCACACCTGTAACATTAATATCACATATTACATCCTGAGCTAGACACACAAGAGTTAGGCGGGGAGGCGTTTGTCGGTTATATTGTTGGCTTGACACCCTGCTCACCGTCCAATTTGAAAAGGGTTATAAATATATTTATCCTCTTTCAGGATCAGGCTCTGGTGTGACGAGGTCACTCGTCTCCCCTTCCGAAAGCCATAGGATTTCCATTAGCGAGTGTCCATCACGGTGAAGCGTCGCTTTTGTTGTCCATACTTTTGAGAGTACGGGGGGGGGGGGATTACATTTGGGTTGATGCGATTTACATTTCATTATGATCCCATAGAAAAGACAGCTGAAAATATCAGAACTGCTCCTCAGTGGATTCATTCTTCCAGACCCAATTTACCTGTAAAATGGCTCACGTAGATGAGTAAAAATATATTGCCAAATAAACGTCCCACCGGACACCTTAGTTGGAAAACCGTACTCGGTTTTTTTTTTTTTTTGGGAATGAATTTATAACTGATTTTAAGAATAAAAACGAAAACCAGCACACACTGCAGCCCACCTGAATCCAGAATGCAAACCCTTCTTAAGTCTTAACCTGGGCCTGATACAAATTCTTTTACATTTTCGATACTAGTACAATTTGGAAACACGCCTGCAGATCGCAGATAATTCTAAGCAAAACATGTTACTGTAAGTGAAGGATTTGGGAAATAATTGCCCCGGGTATTGAAAGAAACAGATGGTTCTGTGAAAGCTCCTCTTATTATTGTCCTGCTGGAGTTTAAAGAAATATAGTATTTCATATGAAGTATTTTACCCAGGAATGGTTGTAACAGACTTCGTCTGCATTGCTTTACATGATGCTGCATCAGTAACTTCATATTTATACATATTTATAAAGCGTTTGTGAGTCTGTTCGACAGCTGTGTGAAATGCACACTGTGCACTTGCTGTGTTTCCCTCCCTGTGCATGGGGAAAGCAGACCCATTCACGAGAACAGAACAGGTGCTCATCAGCGCGCGCTGACATCGCAGAAATACGACACGAAAAAACGCCGCCGCGATGCTCGCACGTCTCCCTCCGCCAGTGCCAGCACTGTAACGCTCTCATTAGCGAACCAACGCTGATGCTCGCGCATCCTCGTCGCCTCCAATTAAAAAAGACCGCATTTGTAAAAATGCTCCGCTGTTAATTAATTAGCGGAACCCGGTCGATGAAAGTCCTTCACAGGCTGTGACCGTATTACGCCTCGAGGGATCTGACGTTTGCTCTACCCTCTGTTTACGCTGTCTTTATTTCGGTCTTGAGGGTGCAATGGAGGGTACCAAGGCTGCCCCCACCGTTGCCCCCACTATACATTAAACCTTACAGCTCTCTCTGGCAGAAAATAAACTAAGCCTGACAAATACAGGCACCGTTTTTTTATACCTTAAAGGGATGAAAACAGTATTAGTATTAAATATCTTTCAGGTTGAGTTCTGTCAGCGCAACAAGTGCACAGGTGAAATTTACCCATTGAGGAGTAGGTTTTTTGTGGAATGTTTTTTTAAAAAATTCTAAGTCAGTGTTCTAGAACTCCACTGCTTTCAATCACCAGCAGTGATTGTAACATCAGCGTTAGAATGTTCAGTTAAGAGCATTCTCATTGCACATTGTTGATCTTGTGCCTTAAAGGGTTAAAGGTAAATTTCTGCAGTTACATCTGAGACTCTCTGGGTAGTGATGTCCAGGCTTGATGCAGTGCTGGATGCTCTCTCGTCTGTTGGTAAGTGGCAAGCCAAGATGGACTGAAAGGCCTGCAATCATCATTATGCATTCTTAATATCATCAGTGTCACTCAGAAACCTCTTAAAAACCTTTTCCGGAACTGCAAAGAAAATACGCCTATTTTCCTTACCAACATAGAATTACATTCCCGCTTAGCTACATACGGATTTGAAGAAATTTGATTATTTGTTGGACTATGGAACACTGAAAGTGCACATAGGTTGATGAGACGAGACCTTCCAATCAACCACTCTGTCACACATCTTCCTTCATATCCGAGTTTTATTGAAAATAGCATTTAGTTCAAAGAAGAGCAAATACAAGAATGTCCTGAGACAGCAAAGAGTGGAGGGGCGGTGGAGGGAGAGGGGGCTCTTGGTTTTTCCTTTTTGTTTGGGAAAACCTGCATCAAGTTTAGTATTACACACCTCTCCCATTTCTCTTCCTCCTGGGCTTGTGGAGAGAGCAGAAACATGTGGCACAGGCCAGTAGGGCCCAGTGACAGCATTCACCCCATCCAATAGGATCCTGTGACAAAATCCAACTCATCCAATAGGACCCTGTGACATCGTTCTCCTCATCCAATAGGATCCAGTGACATTGTTCGTTTCATCCAATTGGATCCTGTGATATCATTCTCCTCATTCAATAGGACCCTGTGACATCGTTCTCCTCACCCAATAGGATTCTGCAGCATCGTTGATCTCATCCAATAGAATCCTTTGACATCATTCACCTCATCCAATAGGATCCAGTGACACCTGGCCGCACAGAAGCTCAGCTGTTCAGTCAGGCACTGTAATGTGTCCACAGGTGAATGTCCAGGCTCGAGCTAGCACACCACCAAAGGCCTCTGCATTGTACCGGAAGCCCATAGAGACACTACCAATGAGATCACACACAAACACATACACACACACACACAAACGCGCACAGCAACGGCAGGCAATGCTAGTCCTCAAGGCTCCAGATTTAATTGATTTACGTTAATATCCCACCGTTGCAACTTTTGGACCAATCGGTTGACTTCTTGTCTAAACAAAACCTTTGATTGGACGGTTAATACCGGTGATGTAAAGAAAGGCAAAAGCCAACTGGTGCCCCGGGGACAGCATTGCCTTTGCTGACATACAGACGGAATAAGTATGAAACATAAGTATGACACAGGTACTTTAGATGATAGAAGTCAACATTTCTTTTCTTTTTTCCTCATTTCACTTCAGTGTAAGATGAAAAAATAAGGACGATTAAGGCACAGCTCTGTTCTTTTAACCGAATGGTTTTTCTCGCACCGATATACACCCAGCATGGTTATTCTGTGATTCGTACGGAAGCCCAGGAGGACACAAACAAGCGAGTGGCTGAAAAAAACATTTTTTTGTGTCAACATCATTCAAACCAGGCGGCCAGAGACGGGGGCCGGTGACAGAGGGAGGTCTGAGGGACTAGATCCAGGCCAACCCGGGACACAGAGATGCAGGTAAAACGAGGAGCTGAAGCCAAGCAAATCCCAAGGCTCAAAATATGATGGCTACCCTTGCATAAAATCAATGGGTGACACAAGATTTCTTCACCTGGTTGAATTTGTTGCTAGTCAGTATAACCTGTAGTTAAGTCTTCAGCATTAACAATATCATTTATGAAAGAAAAAAAACAAACAAACAAAAAAAAAAAACATTTTTGTTCCCATTACCTTTTCACTGGGCACCATTTTAAGAGTCTAGAATGTTCTACAACTCTCGGGCTGCTCAGTGTAACACAAGGTCAAGATGAGATAATTAAATAAACAATAGATAGGGTTCTGATTTTACTAATTCTCCACGATGGCTAATTTTTCTTTCCAACCCAGGCAGGGATAAAACACCTTTACATTTTTTTTCTTTTTTGCCACTGAAAAAGACTTCATACAGCAGAAGCTTTCCACAAATTGATCAATGTTTGCTCCTGAGGTAAAGTCAAAGTGAAGAAATAATGATGGTGCCGTTTTAAAGAAACTAAAATACGGAAATAGTTTTTTTTTTCCAGAACACTGTAATTGCATACACGGGAATTACTGTACAATATAAGTGCCACACTATATAAACTAACTCACTTGATTGACCCTATCAGTTTGTTCACAGTACATGGGTCACAATGTCATCCATTTAATAGTGATCTGTAGCATATCATAGCAATAGGAAAGAAGACTACAAATCACGAAAGAGCAGCTTTTAACCTCACACGATAAAAAGGAAATAAAAGTACTACACCGCCTGATTTATCCTTTGCACAACAAACGTTTGTAAATCAGAGCTAGAGGTCCCACACAAACACACACACACACACACACAATGACGTGTTGTAAGGTTGCGTTTTCAGCGATGTCCACATTCTCCCGTCGAAAGAAGGCTCTGGGTTATAGGAAGCTCCTGACATTCTTCTCCACGGTTACTGTGCTCAGAACCAGCCCAACCTTGCAGCACAGGTTTAGTGCAAGATTATCGTCCTTTATCCTCTTTTATCTTTCAAATTATTATTTTTTTCCTTCGTGTAAGGACCTTGGACCTTGGGGAGGACTTGGAACTTGCGGGGACACTGTTAAGATATCGTCCTCACGTGGACCTCAAGAGAACCTTTTCCTCCTCAGATGGGGGTCCCATCTTTCGATACCCCGACCCGCTCCACCAGGTCCCTCCGTACAAGTCTGATTTCGGGATCAGGAGGTTCAGAGACTGCGTCCATTAATTAACAACTGCATGCGGACTGTTCTGTCGAAACAAATGGCTTCGCGCGCACCTTGCCAAAGAGTCCCGCCCATGCCTCCTCCCGTCCCTGTGATGGCGCTGTGGCAGGAGCCCAGAATGTCAGTTTTTTTTAAGGCAAGGCCAGAAGGAACACCCTCTCTCAGCCAATCAAGGTCAAGCACGGAATGTCCCGTCTCCTGGCAACAGGGCAGAACAGCAACATCACGGCACTGCCAGGCAACAGAGGGAACGTCAAGTCCCAGGACTGTAGATTTGAGATAAGACTTCGTATTACTTGGGTATTATTATTATCTTTTTTTTTTTCATTTTCATGACAGAATGTACCCACAATCAAGACAAAACGCAGATGAGCACGGAATGTTCTTATGCAGGACATCGGAGGACCGGAAACAGGGCTGGAGCTGCTGAACTGCACGGGTCTACCGTGCAGCCGATGTGGCGACCTTACGGGCCGTTCGGTGTGAACGCACTTACCGGTTCGGGCGTTTTGGAGGGGGGGGGGGCGGGGCGGGGAGATCACTGTTTCCGCCGGACCACCTGCTGGAGGTGCAACTCGCTCTCCGCCGCCACGATGGGCAGCTCGTTCTGGAGGTGGTAATTTATCAGGTGGCTGATGCTCTCAAACAGCATGTCTTTGGTGCGGACCTACCAGTGTGGGGGGGGGGGGGGGGGGGGAGATAAATCAGTCATTACACAGCAGTAAAGAAAAGATATGTGGGGGAAAAACCAAATGCCTTCCCCTTCCGAAATTACATAGTTTAGATCAGGGCTGCCCAACCCTGTTCCTGGAGATCTACCATCCTGTAGGTTTTTATTTCAATGCTAATTTGGAACACCTGATTCTACAAATTGGCAGCAAGGTCTCTTGCTGTTGAATGAGATGTGATTTATTCAGAGTGAAAACCTACAGGACAGTAGATCTCCAGGAACAGGACTGGGCAGCCCTGGTTAAGATGAATATAAAAACAATGACGATGGGAAGGATTAGGGAAAGTCAGCCAGGTACCCTTACCCTCACACACAGTTGTTATTATGAGGAGTGCGCGTATACAGGTGCACAGGTGCGTCAGAGGGACAGGTGGAGGTGTGTCAGAGGGACAGGTGGAGGTGCGTCAGAGGGACAGGTGGAGGCGTGTCAGAGGGACAGGTGGAGGTGTGTCAGAGGGACAGGTGCAGGTATGCAGGTGTGTCAGAGAGACAGGTGGAGGTGCGTCAGAGGGACAGGTGGAGGCGTGTCAGAGGGACAGGTGCAGGCGTGTCAGAGGGACAGGCGGAGGTGCGTCAGAGGGACAGGTGGAGGCGTGTCAGAGGGACAGGTGGAGGCGTGTCAGAGGGACAGGTGGAGGCGTCCTCGCTCACTCACCACGCCCTCGGGGTCCACCAGCAGCAGGTGTTTGGGCAGGCCGCAGTGCATGCCGGTCAGGACGTACTGGCCCGGGTTGGTGGCGCTGTCGCGCACCAGGAAGTCGCCGTCCCGCGCCAGCAGCTTCTCGGCGTCGCGGCGGCTCATGCGCCCGTGGTACCAGGCCTCCCGCCGCAGCTGCTCCTCGGTGGGGGCCACGGGGGCGCGGCGCCGGGGGGGGCTGGGCCACTGGTCCTCCAGAACGCACACGCCAACGCCAACGCCGCCGGCCTCATGCAGCTTCAGAGCGTCCTCGAAGGGCCCTGCAGGGGACCACACACACACACACACACACACGCACACACACACACACGCACACACACGCACGCACAGGCACACACACACACACACACACACACACACGCACGCATAGGCACACACACACACGCACGCACGCACAGGCACACACACACGCACGCACACGCACAGACACACACACACACAAACACACACACGCGCACACATACACACGAATACACACGAATACACAAACACACGCACACACGTGCACAGAGGCACACAAACACACACACACACACACACAACACACAGACACACATGAACGCAAACATTTTGTCTGTGTAATGATTTCCGTTTAACATGAGCGAGTGACGCATCATTGCCCAAGGGGCCCACACCGTGAGCGGGACGTACTCATGTCAAAGATGTCTTTTTTGGGGCTCTCGGCTCCGTGGCCCCCCCTGCCCCTCTCCGCCCCGGGTTCCCAACCGTCCAGGTTCTGGGTGTTCACGTACAGGTGCTCCTCGTAGTCACGGCAACCAGGTGGCTGACCATCTGCTCGTAGGTATCCATCTGACGTCAGGCCTGCCAGGAAGTGCAGTCAGTTACTCACCCCCCCCCTTTACCTCTCCAGGAAATATTTTATAGCTTTTATAAATACAACAGCAGCAAAAATCTCTGTGAAACGCCTCATAACATTTAGTGCAGAAGTTCTGTTCCGGTTCACCATTCAGTCATTAGCATAAGCTCTTATCCAGAACGACTTACAGTAAGTGCATTCAGCCAGAGTGGCTGCTGGAGCAGCAATTCGCAGTCATTTCAAGGTGAAACCCTTACCGAGAACAGCCGCTAGCAGCAACCGCAGTTCTAATAGGATTAAAAAACGCGGGGGTGCCTTTTTTTTAATGTAAGGGAGTGAGAGAGGATTAAGTGCCGGCAACAAGTGATCTATGTTTTTTGCGGAAGGGGCTATGGGGACAGGACGGGAGTGGAGGAGCCAAGAAGCAGTCTAAAAAGAGATGGATTTCCGTCCGCAGTGGGCAACCCTTCCCAACTCCGTTCTCTTTATCCAAACTACAAACAAAAAATCTTTTAACGTGCTCCGTGCTTGCGTACATCGCCCAGTCTAGGCGGCAGTGCAGTATAATGGGTAAGGAGTTGGTCTTGTAACCTGAAGGTTAAAGGTTCGATTCCTGGGTAGGACACACTGCCGTTGTACCCTTGAGCAAGGTACTTAACCCTGCATTGCTTCAGTATATATCCAGCTGTATAAATGGCAATAAATGTAAACGCTATGTTAGAAAGTTGTGTAAGTCGCTCTGGATAAGAGCGTCTGCTAAATGCCAGTAATGTAATGTAACATAATGTAAAACGATTACTTGCGCTGCCCGCTTTTGGCCACCAGGGGTCTCACCTGAGCCGCTGCTGCTCTCCGTGTCCCAGTGAATGTCATAGCAGAGCTGCACCGCGGGGAGGGAGGCGGTGTCCCTCTTCGCCGGGGATCCCATCTGAGGGCAGCCGGCCGGACCACAAAAAAAACAACAAAAACAAACACGGCGGTGCTTAGCGAGCGAACGGCCGACGCGTTCTTCACGCGAAGGCGGGCGATTAACGTTTTACTGCGACGCGCGTTTTAAACAGCCGTAAAAAAAAACGGAATCTGCAGGCGTTTAGAATGCCGCTCGGCCACACGTCGGCAACGCTAATAGCTGAAGCCATTTTGTGGTGAAGGCAGCTTCCTGTGTCTCTGATCATCGGCTTTGGCGTCATCGTCTTGGTGCCTTACTCCAGGTCTCTAAAGCTGAAGCGCTAGGAGGACTGCAGTCTCTGCTGGATTTCGGCGCGTTCCAACAACAATGTCACTGATTGGCTAACGAGGTGAACACGACCCGTTTCCATGGGCTAGACTGGCTACTGATAAAAACCACAGGAACCTGCAGATACCCCTCCAGGACTAGTCTGAGACCCCTGGCTGAAGGCCTCGTCAGCAGACAGAAGGTTAAGCTGAGTAGCACAGCAACAGTTTCTACAACACCTATGTCTATAATGCATTATAAACATACTTAAAATGAATTACAATCAGCTCGTAATAGAGGATAATTACAGTTATAATAACAGCTGGTCACTCTCTGACATTTTTTTTGGCAAAGGATCATAGTGTAATTATCCTGTATTATGACCAGATTATAACACCTTATAAGTATGTTCATAATGCATAATAAACATTGTAGAAAGTGTTACCAGAGGCACAATGATAGCAAAATCAGCAACAAAGGGGGAAAACAACGTCATCAACAGCGCCCCCTGCTGGGGGGACTCACCTGCGGCGTCTTGCTTTGGGGCTGGGTGTGGATGTGGCCCAGCAGGGCCCCCGTACTAGGCCTCAGTCTGGAGTCCACCACCCCCCCGACCGGGGGCTCCTTCCCCGGGATGCTGTTGTAGTAGTCGTGCTCGGCGGAGTCATCGTCGTCGCCCCACGCCGATTCGTCCGTCCTGATGTTCCTGGCGGGAAAAAAAAAAAAAACCGCGAACGGAAAAAACGCGTGAAAAATCTCAACTCCCGAAACAGAGCTCGCCCGCGTCCGCTGAAGAGCGGCCGTCACGCAGAGAGAGAGAGAGAGAGAGCGCGCTTTGTCGCGATTGGCTGCCTGTCAGAGAAGGGAAGGATCGGAGAACAGGAAGTAGCGAGGCGGCGTCCTGCCATCTGCCCAGGTAACGCTGTTAAGACCTGAACCGCCAGGGGCCCGTCAAAAATCGATAGTTTTAAATAAAGGTCCGGCTCCCTCGATATCAGTAACCGTAGAGGAGGGATATAAAATCGGAACGCCACGTATCTGATTACGGTCACGTGATCAGGAAGTGATTTTCCCCTCTGCAGAGAGCTGCATTTCTCTGTGGACTGTGGCCTTTGGGTACCAGGTGTACCTCCATTTTCCCACGTCTGTGTGCTGAGTGTGGCCAATTTGTGTCCTGTGCGTCTGTGCTGAATGTCTGTACTGTCTGCAGCCCTATTGGTGTTCTATGTGTCTGTGTACTGAATGTCTGTACCGATCCTGGCTAATTGGTCTGTCAGTGTACTGAATATCTGCACTGATTGTGGCTAACTGGTGTTCTATGCGTCTGTACACTGAATGTCTGTACTGATTTCGGCCCCATTGGTGTTCTGCTTGTCTGAGACTACAATGTCTGTAGTCATTGTGGCCAATTGGTGTTTGATGTGTCTGTATTCTGTGTTCCTGTATACTGAGTGTCTGTACTGGATGCAGTATCCCTGTACTCCTGTGTGTCTGTACTGAGGCGTTCCGCATGCAGGCGCACTGATGGCGGTCTGTGATTTCGGTCCTCACCGGTCCTGTGTGGGGATGGCCTTGGGTGGGCTGTGCAGGTACTGTTTAAACTGCAGCTCAAAGGCCTGTCCGATCGTGCTGATCACGTTCTGAGCCAAACCATCACAGCACTCCAGGATGTGGCAGGCTGGGGACAAACAAAGAAGAAGAACTCATTACATTACATTTATCTGGCAGACTCTTTTGTCCAAGTGCAAACCGAAGGTCACCGAAACAACTACAAAACACAGGTCCGATAAGGTACAAATACTCATCATGTAACAGTTATTCATAGCCATGAACACATTAAGCCCAGTTCACACAGTTAGCATAGGCTAGGTGTAGGCGTATTAACTGCATCTGTTTCTGTGGATGACCAATCAAGTGCAAGGCGCCCATACAAAGAGAACTCATTTAGCAGGTGAACAGGTACAAACTGGGCCAGACTTTGTATCTGGGATCATTCTAACTCTAGACACTGGTAAAATTTGAGAGTACCCCTGCAGATCCCTGAGAACTGTCAATGAAACGTGCTACTAAAGAAAAACACTCAATCAGTCAGATGACAGTAGAA
The DNA here is from genome assembly GCA_039654925.1 of Anguilla pacifica. Taxonomy (NCBI): domain Eukaryota; kingdom Metazoa; phylum Chordata; class Actinopteri; order Anguilliformes; family Anguillidae; genus Anguilla; species Anguilla pacifica. The sequence continues at coordinate 7,535,012 of CM077287.1, read as the reverse complement.
TTTTGTAAGGAGTATAGGTGAAAACGAGATGTTTCTCCTGAAATTGACCATTTTATGCAGAAGCTGTACTGGCGTCTGAAGGGTTATTCAGCACAATAGGAACTGTGAACAAAGTGAAGGTCACTGGTCACATTAAAGTCTGGTTCTATGCCAGATGAAGTAATTAAGTTTTATAGTACCTCTCTGATTGACAGGATCCTTTGCAACGTAGGCAACATAGTCCGGCGTGTCCTACAACAGAAGAATAAAGGTGATGTCAGCCACTGTGGTGCAGCAGTGCCTGAACGCTTACAACCAATCACAGGTCAAGAAAGAGATCAGGTGTCTGGTGCCCGCTGCTAAGCGAGACGTCTCGTCTCGGCTCGTGTGTGGCGGCCAGTTCGCGACACGGCGGACTGATCGCATCACGGTGGCCCAATCGCAGCGGGCGGCCATATCGCGACGCAGCGGCCATGTCACGGCGCAGCGCCCATGTTGCGACATGGCGACCATGTCGCGACGCAGCAGCCATGTCACGACGCAGCGCCCATGTTGCGACATGGCGACCATGTCGCGACGCAGCGGCCATGTCACGAACGCGGCGGCCACGTGGCGACCATGTCGCGACGCAGCGGCCATGTCGCGATGCACTGGAGAGGGAAGGACCGCACGGTGCTTACCGTGTCTCCTCCGGAGGCGAAGGAGATGGACTGCATGGGATGATGAGCGATCACCTGTGGGAGGGGAAGAGCACGGTGTCACTCTTCACGTGATCGATAACGGCACGACCCCCCCACCCTACCCCGCCACGGGGCTCCGCCTGGCCTTCAGCGCATTCTGAGCGCGTGCGAGCCGCGGTCGTGACACGCCGTTGCGGACCCACACCCAGGAAACCCGCTGAGGTCGGCTCTTCTGCGCTTTCATTTGCATTGAGCTGAGTCACACGGTAAGGAACCGCACAGTGCGCTGATTAGATCTATGAGCTGTCAGGCGTTCTGATTGGCCGGCCGTCCCCTGGAGGCGGGGCCTACCTGGCGGGTGGTGGGTACGAGCAGGCTGAGGCCCTCGATGGAGATGTTCACAGCGATGCTCATCCCAGCGAAGCGCAGGTTGCTCTTCCCCATGATCGACTGCAGGGCCTTGTTAGAGGCCTGGGACAATGGAGAGAGAGGAGAGAGGAGTTACAGTCCACACACACACACCTGCGCGCACACACACACACACACACACACACACACACACACACATGCAAAGGCATTTACACGCATACACACACACGCACACACACACATGCAAAGGCATATACACGCATGCATACAAATACACGCACACTCACACAGGCACACACACACGCAAAGACATATACACGGGTAAGCCTACACACACACACACACACACACACACACACACACTCACACAAACACACATACACACATGCAAAGGCATATACACGCATGCATACACACACACGCACATGCGTACACACACATGCATAGGCACACACACACACACCTATGCGCACACACACGCAAAGGCATATACACGCATGCATACCCACTCACACTCACACACACTCACGGCCAACCCCAGCTAGAGTCACACAGACCCTATCAGCTAATCCTTCCTCTCACCTTCTTCTTCCACATGCCCTTGACCCCAGGTACAGCCTCATACAGCCTGTTGATGGCTTCCCTGGGGGAGAGGAGAGAGACATGTGGGTCAGGCCAACAGCAGGCAGACAGGCAGGCAGACCTGCACCAGCTCTGGAGGATCCCAATACTTTCTCATGAGAAACCGCTGCAGCTAGCCTGTAAATGATCCAATGTGCAGTGTCAGTGTTGATATCTCCCACTCTAACTTTATTTCTCTATGATGCCCTGTGCAGTGTCAGTGTTGATATCCCAGTCTAAATGTACTTCTCTATGATATCCTGTGCAGTGTCAGTGTTGGTATCTCCCAGTCTAAATGTACTTCTCTATGATATCCTGTGCAGTGTCAGTGTTGATATCCCCCACTCTAACTTTATTTCTCTATGACGCCCTGTGCAGTGTCAGTGTTGGTATCTCCCAGTCTAACTTTATTTCTCTATGATGCCCTGTGCAGTGTCAGTGTTGATATCCCAGTCTAAATGTACTTCTCTATGATATCCTGTGCAGTGTCAGTGTTGGTATCTCCCAGTCTAAATGTACTTCTCTATGATGCCCTGTGCAGTGTCAGTGTTGATATCCCAGTCTAAATGTACTTCTCTATGATATCCTGTGTAGTGTCAGTGCTGGTATCTCCCAGTCTAAATGTACTTCTCTATGATGCCCTGTGCAGTGTCAGTGTTGATATCCCAGTCTGTCTGCAGGTCCTCTGACACGCTCGGGGGACGGCAGTGAAAGGTGGCAGCTGTCTGTGTCAAGGACCCAGCCGGGATCAAGTGGCTCATAAATATTTCAAACGCAGCACTTGTCCTGCGCAGAGGTCCTCTCCGGGCGTTTAGTTTCTTTCTCAAAAACTCTCAGGTCTCAGATCAGGGAAGGAGAGGGTAACGAAAGAGGTAACGACCAGCCGGAACAGGAGGTTATTGCAGCCAAAAGGCAGTTAGGGGTGAGGAAATTTCAAACAGCAGCGCTCGGCCGGGGAACTTCCTGTGTACTTCTTACAACACCGCTGCGCTTCTCTCCTGGAATCTTGGTGAGGTGGATATGAGTGTGCTCTCTCAGTAAAGATCGAATAAAGAGCTTTCAAGGGTCGAATGTCTCTGCCTCTCTGTGTCTGTGTATATGTGCGCGTGTGTGTGTGTGTGTGTGTGCGCGTGTGTGAGGGTGTGTGCAAGGTGGCGGGTGGAGCCCAGCTGCAGGTGCAAGGATGCGCGGGTTCGCTCTAAACATCTACACTAATCATCTCACCATCTAACTCCACACTATCGCGCATCTGTCGTAACTGCCCTCGTTAATGTAGTCAGTTGCAGAAGGATGTCCTGTGCACTTGTGTGTGTGCACACGTGTGCACTCTTACGTGTGTGCGTGTGTGTGAGTGCACTTGTGTGTGCGTGTGTGCGGGTGTGTGTGTAATTGCGCGTGTGCGTTTGTGTGTGCGCGCGCGTGTGTGGGCGTGTGTGTGTACTTACGTGTGCATATGTGTGTGAGTGTGTGTGTGTACTTGCGTGTATTTGCGTGTGTACTTGCGTGTGTGTGTGTGTGTGTGTGTACTTGCGTGCGTGTGTGTGTGTGCATGCGTGTCTATGTGCATATGTGTGTACTTGCATGCATGTGCGCGCGTGTGTGTGTGTGTGTGTGTACTTGCGTGCGTGTGTGTGTGTGTGTGTACTTGCGTGCGTGTGTGTGTGTACTTGCGTGTGCGTATGTGTGTTTGTGTGTGTGCGTGTGTGTACTTGCGTGCGTGTGTGTGTGTACTTGCATGCATGTGCGCGTGTGTGCGCGCGTGTGTGTGTGTACCTGCGTGCGTGTGTGTGTCTGTGACAGTAAAGCACAGCAGTGGGAGATGAACCTATAAAACCTGCAGGGCACTGAGGCAGCTCACAGCCTGTCTGGACTCTGATTGATTGAGCCTGGAATCCCTGCTGATGAGTCAAAGGGGCCCCTCAGCGAAATAAATCCACACAGTTTAACACAACAGGAGAACTCCAGAGACCTCCCGCCTCCCGTCGTCTCCACATACCCCCCCCCCCCGTCACGCTCCGCAATGACACCGTCACTGAGACAAAAACACAGTTTTTCCCCCAAAAAAAATCTGTGGGTTATTTATAAAGCTTTCAGGAAATTTTTTCAAACGCACAGAAGCAAAACCAGTCATTTCCAGTCCAAATCAGAGCTCTGCCACTCTGTCATCATTCTGAGGACTTTTCACACATCCCATCACGCGGCAGATTTGATTACTTTTACAGTATTTTTAGCGAATATGGGCTAATGTTACGGCAGGTGCGTGTATCAGTGGAGCAGCTCTCCTGGTTAGACCCTGTTTCTCAGAGAGGCCGGCCCTATGCGGGCACAGCAGCCCTCCTGGTTAGACCCTGTTTCTCAGAGAGGCCGGCCCTATGTGGGCAGCAGCAGCCCTCCTGGTTAGACTCTGTTTCTCAGAGAGGCCGGCCCTATGCGGGCAGCAGCAGCCCTCCACAGTCATTAGAGCGCATCATCAATAATACATCCCCCCAATCAGCCCAGCAGCTGCCCCCGCCCCCAGCCCCCCCCTACCCCCCCCTGCACTTAGCCCCGCAAGCGCCGGGCTCAGATTACCGCCGATCGATCGCCTGGGCCGCCCGAGAGGGGGGGGGGGAGGGGAGGGGGGCTGCGCTGGTCTCGCTGGAGAGCCAGGCCCTCCATCTCTCTCCCCCCCGCCCCCCACCCCCCACAATCATCCCCCGCCCGCCCCCCCGCGCCACGCCGCTACGCTCCTCATCGCAAACACAAACACGCACCCACGCTCTGCAGAAAGCGCTGGAAGGTAAACGTGCGCGTGCCTGCGCGCGGAACGGGTCGGAGAGGTTCCGCAAGCTCTCTCCCGGAGACGACCGGACGGCGGAAAACAAGGAGTGCCCCCCTCTGCAGTCGAGATTTTCAAAGAGACGGCGCAGCGCTTCGCCTCCGCCAGCAGAGGGCGTTCACGCTGGGTGAGCACACTCGGAACAACGGAAGAGAGAGACACGTTTTTACCGTGGCATTGATTTAGGGTCGGGAGGAAAAACACTTGGTCACACTGCTTTTGTCTCGTAGTGATTTTCTCAGAAAGACAAAGAAGAACGGCAAAGAATTTCACTGCTTGCATCGCTTTCAGAGCTGCAGTACTGATGTCTTATCTGCTCAATATCTGCCCAACTGCAGGGCATTTAAAGGAAAGGCCTGCACCACTGTGTGTGTGTGTGTGTGTATGTGCATGTGAACATGCACGAGCATGCGTGTATGCATGTGTGCATGGGTGTATCTGCATGTGTGTATATATGCAAGATCATGCACTTGTGTGTGTGTATGTGCGTGCATGTGAAGATGCATGAGCGTGTGTGTGTGTGTACGTGCGTACATGTGCATGCGAACATGCATGAGCACGTGCGTGTATACACATGTGCATGTGTGCAATCGCATGTGTGCATTTGCATGTATGTGTATGCACATGTGCATATATGTGTGTGTGTTTCCCAGTGTATGAGACCTTAACTACAGCCATCGCTATGCGATGCTGCTCTGATCCGGTTCTGCTGACTCCGCGGAAACGGCTTTGGCTCACGGTGTGACCCCCGTCTTACCTTGTCACCTGCGTCCGCGTGTTGAAGTCCAGTGACCGCATGGACTTGAGGACCTCGATGCAGCCCATGTACTGAAAAAAAAAAAAAAAACAACAGAGATGCACATTACACCACTTTACACTACGCTGGAGCTGTTTTTCTAATATCGCTTCGATGCACAATATGTGAACAATATCAACAGCCTGATCCATTTGTGGGGGGACGGGGGGGGGCGGGATGGGGGGGGTGGCGGACGGTGATCAAGCACCCTTTCAGGCCAGCTGACGCACACCGGCTCCAAACATCACCGTTCAGAGGCACTTAGCCTAGCCACTCAGCTGAGCTCACGGTAAACAGACAAGACAGGCACACTAACAAGCACGAGGCATGCACCACAATCCCCCCCCCCCCTCCAGAAGTAATGGCCTGGACCAGCTGCCAAATGAAGGCCTCGATGTTTACGACCAAGCTCCAAGCAGAACACGCACTCCGCCCACTCCTTCCACATGCGATTCGCTGCCTTTATTATTTATGCTATTCTGCTAGAGCATTACTTCCTGGAATCTCTCTGTGACATCATAATTGACACTCCGAGGGTGGTAATTGGCTCATAAATAGATCGGGGGGGGGGGGGGGGGGTGCTACAAGGGGGGCTAATGGCCCACAGCAGAACCTCAGCTTCCCCAAGGAAAGAGCCACAGATGGGGGGTAACCGGGTTAGAGAGATGTGTTTCTTCATTTATTTATTTATCGCTTATTCGGAAAGGGAGAGATAAACACACACACACGCAGGCATAAATATCGTGCGAGAAAGAACCCAGAGCATCGTACCGTTACATTACAAAAGAGAAAAACATCCATTTTTAACAACAGCCCAAGCAAAATCGTCATTTCGCACAGTAGCATGGCTAGCGTACCGTTTCCATGGTAAAATCTCAGGGATGCGCATGTAAAATTTGCCAGCGTGTAAAGAGTTAAAAAGCATGCCTATGTCAGACACAAGTGTGGCCCGGCTCTGAACAGGAGAGACAGAAGAAGAAGAAGAAGAAGAAGCAGAAGAAGAAGAAGAAGAAGAAGAAGAAGAAGAAGAAGAAGAGTGCGCTCCCCAGATTGTGCCACAGAGCCTGCGGTGACCACGGCAACACAAAGTGCACATTGCGCTCAGCGGGGACGTTAGCGCCCCGTCCTCTGGTTCTTTTGTTTCGCGCGTGCAGCTATTAAAACGCACCGGGGGGGGGGGGGGGAGCACTCCACGCTGGAGGAGGAGGTGCTGCCGATCCCCCAAAACAATCAGGAGACGGGACGGGGGGGGGGGGGGAGCAGACACCGCGGAGACAGACGAGATGAACTCATCCGGGGGCTGGGATTTTAAAAAGATGTCATTTCACCTCAGAGAGGGGGGGGGGCTGTGTGTGCCCAGCGGACCGTTCCTGATGATGTCACCCAGGGCCCGGGCGGACGGCGAGTCCACGCCCACACGCAGAGGAGGCGCAGAGGAGGCGCGCGTGTCTATAATAAAGCGCGGTAGACTCCCCACCCCCTCCTCCTCCTCCTCCTCCTCCTCCCCCCCCTCCCACACACACACATGCACACACAGAGTCAGAGAGCTGCAGAGCTCTGCAGTTCGATTTAACGCCGATAAGGCCCCCGTATGGACTGCAGTGAAATGCATATGCATGTGCGTTTCCACCCCTGTCTGTCCGAGGCACGGCCCTTCTGCGCTTCAATCAGACCTGGGTGTGTGTGCGTCTGTGCATGCAAAACACACGTGCATTCACATAAGCGTGTGTGTGGAGCACGTCTGGTCGTGAAGACATGTCTGTTTATGTGAGGGTGTGTTCGAGTGCACGCATGTGTTTGTGCGCATGTGTGCGTGTGTGGCTGCAGGTTAACACATTTGTGTGTGTGCTTGTTTTGTGCGGCTGGGTGCATGCAGAAGTACACCCACGTGTGTGGTTATGGGCATGGTGCTGTTGATGTGCAAAGCTGCGCATGTGTGTGCTTGTGAATGCGAGCGTGCACGTGTGTGTGTGTGGTTGTGAACATGTGAGTGCGTGAATGTATGCGCGCTTGTGAATGTGTGTGTGTGTATATGCGTGTGTGTGTGTGCGTGCGTGCGTGTGCATGCGTGAATGTGTGCGTGCGTGCGTGCACATGCTTGTGAATGTGTGTGTGAGTGTGTGTGCGCGTGTGCGAGTGCTTGTGAATGTGCGTGTGCGTGTGTGTATATGCGTGTGTGCGTGTGTGTATATGCGTGTGTGTGTGTGTGTGCGTGTGTGTATATGCGTGTGTGTGTGTGCGCGTGTGTGTGTGTGTGTGTGTATATGCGTGTGTGTGCGTGTGTGTGTGTGTGCGCGTGTGTGTGTGTGTGTGCGCGTGTGTGTGTGTGTGTGTGTGTGTGTGTGTGTGTGTGTGTGCGTGTGTACCAGCTACTCTTCCCCTCTCCCAGAAAGCAGAATGAGGCTTAATGACATTAGGAGGCAGAGGGAAAGGTCCCATCAGGGAAACAGGCTCTCTCTCTCTCTCAATGGAGCCATTGTCACACGCTCCTGCACCATCACACCACAACCCAGAGTAGCAGAGCCACAACCATCAACACCCCCCCCCCCCCACCTACTGTCCCCCGCACATCAATGCCTCCCCCCCCCATCTACTGTCCCGGCTGCACCGACACTGGGGGACCCCGGGGCCCGAAACCCTCATCTGACCCCCTTCTCGAAAACCAGGGAGTGTAGCTTTCCCCCAAAACGCCCCACCCCCTCCCAGGAAACGGTAAAAGAAAGCAGAAGAAGGCTCTCTCTCTCACCCGGATCCCACTGACAGGCAGGCCGAATTCTCCAGAACATTCCCCGCTCCCCTCCCCTCCCCAATGCGGGCGCACAACATCCAGGAAATGAACTTCAACGGGACAGGTCTCTGCCCTACCTATAATTTACTTTATTTTTTTATTGTTCCCAAATTTCTTTAGTGATTTAAATAAATGAAAAAAACCGTACTTTTATATGTTGCTTGTATTTTAGTGCTTTATGCTGTCACTGCGTTGGCTGCTGTCTTGGCCGGGTCTCTCTTGTAAAACAAAAAAAACTCGACGGACCCGGATCTCAAAGAGACTTCCTGATTAAACGAAGGTTAACGAGAATGAATCATTTTAAAAGGAGGGAGCGCTGTGCACGCCTGTCTCTGCGCACGCCGCCGCGTTTCTCACGCAGACAAGGCGGGCTGTCGATCTTCAGAACGTGTGCTGCGGTCAGGCTAAAGGTGCCAGTGGGTTTGTGTGCAGAGGCCGAGGCGGAGATAGAGCAGGGGGGGCGTTAACCCCCCCAGCCCCCCCACAGAGCAGCATGGAGGGAGAGGTGAAGTAGCGTGGATGTTAAATGAGTCAGAAGCTCGCACACACACACACACACACACACACACACACAGCAGTGTGTTACGGTGGTTATCGTCACACCTGTCTGAAATGGACGGATCCACAGGGTGAGGGAGTCCACGGGGAGGACGAGTTTTTTGTAAAGCCCGAGTTATAAACATGGTGTGGGACAGCGACCTCAGGAAACCATTTCAGCAACCGCGTTTTTACACCCTAATAGTGCACTTATGGGGACAGGCTTCCGTGAGGTCTTAACATAACAGATTCTTAGGTTGCTGTAAAATGGCGGCTGTGGGTTGTTTGCCCAGAGTTTCTAGTGTGTGTATGTGTGTGTGTCTTTATTCTATATACACTTATATCATCTATGATATAAAAATATAGCTGTCAGTCAGGGCCAAAGAGAAGCCAGGGACATCAGATACAGGAGATGGTATTTTTTTTTTAAGCACTGTACCACATAACGCCCGCCCACCCCCCCGGCTCTAGCACCCCTTCGGCCTCTACACTGAAACCCGCCATCAGCTTTAAAACCCGACTGCACGGCGCTTCTGAAAATCACCAGCGCGCTTTCTCTCTTTTTCTCTCTGTGCACTTTACTGTACGTCGCTTTGGATGAAAGCGTCCGCTGAAGGAACGCAGCGTAACGCGGTGTGATGCGACGCGCCGCAGGGGTGATGGGAGGGCGCGTCGGCATCGGCGGCACCAAACTGAGGCTTCTGGGTATTAATCTCCCTCCTGCGCGCAAAGCACTTTCGCCTCATCGCTCTGAGGCTTTGAATTGACTCTGGTGCCACAGAATGTCCCAAAGGGGGGTCGTAAGGTCAGTAAGGTAAATAGAGAGAGAGACAGAGAGAGAGAGAGAAAGAGAGTGTGTGTGTGTGTGTGAGAGAGAGAGAGAGAGAGTGTGTGTGTGTGTGTGTGTGTGAGAGAGAGAGAGAGAGAGTGTGTGTGTGTGTGTGTGTGTGTGTGTGTGAGAGAGAGAGAGAGAGTGAGAGACTTTTGATGTTCCTTTGTTGAAATGCTGAATTTTCCACAACTACCTAAAAGAAGTCAGTAAAGCGAGAGAGTGAGAGAGATAGACAGAGAAAGAGAAAGATAGAGAGAGAGGGAGAGAGGGAGAGAGAGAGAGAGAGAGAGAGAGAGAGAGAGAGAGAGAGAGAGAGCGTGACAGCACCACGGGAGACGAGGCGCTCTGGCCACCCACCGAAAAACAGCGGGACGATTCCGCTCCCCGTCCCGCCCCGTCCAGCACGTGATACAAATGAGAGTGATTAAATCTAATCGAATACAGCAACGAGCGCTGCCTGCCTAACCCAATTAGAGAGCGAGCCCCGGCCCGGCCCGGCCCAGCCCGGCCCGGCCCGGCCCGGCCCAGCCCAGCCCAGCTCAGCCCAGCCCAGCCCAGCCCAGCCCAGCCCAGCCCAGCCCAGCCCAGCCCAGCCCGGGGTCGTAAAGGAGCACAGCGCTTCGTCCGGGGGAGGGGGTGTATGTGTGTGCGTGCGTGGGGGGGGGGGGGGCGGAGGCACTCCTCGGGGGACAGTCCCTGACATTGACACCCCCCCCCCCCGCGCGCGCGCTGCGACCTCCGGTGATGACACAAAGATGCTCAAGCGCCTTCTCACCCCCCCCCCCACCCCACCCCCCGTCGTGGCGATAGCACGTTTTGCGCGCGCGGCTGAGCGTATATGTGTGCAGATGTCACGGCGCGCCGCAGCCATGACAACCCGCGTACGGTTAAACGCGGCAACGCGGCGAGAACACAAAACAAAAACAAAACAGCTTCGGCGTGTGCTTTTTCGTCTGGCAAACAAACGAACGAAAGACGAACGTGCACAAACGCAACCGGACGTAATACGACCGGGCGAGCAAATAAACACAAATAAACACAAATAAACACAAATAAACACACACAAAGATGCACGTACGCAGGTTGCTTCGATATCCGCTTCCAGGCAACCTGTTTAAATTCGACAGCAGATGAGAGCTGGCGTTTAATGGCACCCGCGTGGGTGGTTTTACGGTCGGTGTGGCGCGCTAGCCTCAGACAGGAGAGGCGACTGATAAAGGAAAACCACGCAGACGCATTTACTCCACCCAACAACAACAACAACATCAACATCAACAACAACAACATCACTCTCCCACACAACAACCATATTTACACAACAATTTAATCGCATTAAAATCTAAAATCGGGGGAGGGAAACCTCTAGCTTCACCTATCTAATGTTCCCATGTACATCCCATGAGGGATCTGAAAAAAAACTCAGTACGTGAAAACGAAGAACAGCAATCTGGAAAATGTCGCACAGTCGTCAAATTGGTGGATTCTCTTCCTGCATAATTCATTTAAAGAAACGATTCGGCCGAAGGCTCCTCCCACGTAATCTAATTCATCGCTCCTCCAAACCGCTCTGAGACAAACACGCTGCGTATTTGGGCGCAAATTCTTTTTGGCTAAAAAAGCGCAAGACATTCGAAAACCTGTAAACGTGTGGGGGGGGGGGGGGGGCGGGGCGACGGCCAAAAGCACAGTCGCCCCAGCGGCGTACATCAACAGGGAGACGGCAGCCAATGAAATGACAGAAAGCCCTCATGCACCTGCAGGTGCCCTCACCCCCCCCCACCCACCCACCCACCCACCCCCGTACAACTGCCAAATCGGCAAAAAAAAAAAGAAAAAACGAGACAGGGAGACCTGAGCGAGTCTTAGAGTGGGCGCGCGCACGTCGATGCTATCTCAGAAGCCAGCTGTACACAGGGCTGCGTGAGCGCCTGGTGGAACCGCGGAGGCGGGGGGGGGGGGGGGGTTAGAGCGGCGCAGTACTCACCCTGACCACGTAGGAGGCGCCGGTGCCGCTGATCTTCTTGTCCGGGTGCAGCCAGCCCTGGGAGGGCTTGTGGATGAAGCTGCCCTTCTGGCTGAGGTCCTCCCTGCCCAGCCGCATGCCCTCCAGCCGGGCCCTGCGGCTCATCACCCCCCCGCCGCTGGAGCCGCCGCCGCCGCCGCCCCCCACCGGGCCGTCCGCGCCCGCCGATCCGGAGCCCGCCGCCCCGGCCGCCACCGCCGCCGCCGCCGCGCAGCGTTGCCGGGCGACGGCCTGCAGGGAACAGGACGTGACACACACGGGGTCACAGGAGTTGAGCACGGCCGCCAAACTCGCCACCGGCCCGCTGACGGGCAGACCGCCGGGCCCCAGCGCGGCCTGGGGGGGCCCCGCGGCGCCCCCGCCCCCGCCGCCCCTCCCGGAGTCCTTGCCGGAGGAGCCGGAGCTGGAGTGGGACGGGCTGCGGCTGAGCAGCGCGTTGGAGAACTTCCACTGGGGCATGCGCGGGATCAGCATGCAGAAGGTGGTGGCCCCGTCCTGGTCCTGGTCCCCCTCCCCGCCGGGCGAGTCGGCCGGGGCCGGCGGGGGGGCGCCGGGGGCGGGCCGGCGCCGGTCCGAGAGCGGCAGCGGCGGCAGCGGCAGGGACGGGGCGGCGGGCGGGTGGCCCACCGGCGTGGCCGCCACCTTGCCGCTCATGGCTAAGCTCTGCATCAGGTCGTCGGAGGAGGTCACAGAGTCGTTGCGGAAGCGGCCATACTTGGGCTTAAGGAGCATGCCCGGGGAGCGACCCAGCGCGGCGAGGGGGGGGCGATGGGGGTGGGGGGGGGAGCAGGAGTGGGGGTGAGGGGGGGAGCGGGAATGGGGGTGGGGGCAGGGGCGGATGGGGTGCACTTTTCGGGGGATGAGGGGGGAAAAGGGAGGGAAGGGAGGGGAAGGGGAAAGAGGCGTACTGAGAGGGGGGGAAGAAAATAAATCTCGATTTATCAGCAAAAAAAAAAACACAAAAAAGAAAAAGAGAAGATCTTCCTGAGAGAGATGCCTCGCTTCTCTGTGCCGAGTGAGCGCTGTCCCGTGCTCTCCCCCTGTCCTTCTCTCTTTCCCTCTCGCTCTGTCTCTCCTTTCTGCCTTGCAGCTTCCTCTGGCTCCGCTCTCTCTCTCTCTCCCCCTCTCTCTCCCTCCCTCCCTCCCTCCCTCCCCCTCTCCGTCCTTTCCCAGTGATGTCATTCTGTTATTGCTCATCTATTAGGCTAGCCCTGCCCAGCTGCTCTCCAATAGCATTAGCTAACAAACATCTGCCTGCCCACTCCCCCCCCCCCTCGCCCCACCCCCACCACAGAGAGGGAGCAGCTTACATCACACTCGACACTTAAAATAGGAAACTGGCCCTCCACTCGCCAGAGACAAGTGCACACTCGCGTCTGATTGTCTCTGAAAAGCGAGCTCAATGAGAAGTGTGGAGTGGCTGAGGTGCGAGCCTTCTGTCGACTTCCCACCTTCTCCGAGCACGACGCCCCCTCCGTCCACCCATCAGCCGTGTCCGCGTGTGTCAACAGAGCACTTTAACATTTAAGATAAGCACTGTCAGCTACCCTGTCCCTGTTAGTCACACAGGAGGCCCAGTAGCAGGAAGTTCAGGTCTTGCTTAAGACACTATGGTACAAGCTGATTTAACCCCCTGAAGAGCAGTTGTTTGGAATTTTTTTTTTTTTTTTCTTCAAAGCCAGTGTTCTAGAACTCCGCTGCGTTCGGTTACCAGTAGCGATTGTGACATCGGCATCAGAATGTTCAGATAAGAACATTCTAATCACACATCTGTGACCTCACACCTTCAAGCGTCACACAACTACCCCCTGATGCCACATTGTGCCACGCTTCAGGTTCGCAAGCCTTTCCTGCCACAGGCAGGAAGAGGAAGTGCTTGCGCAGCGGGTGACAAGAGGAGGCCGCCTGGAAAGTGCTATCCTCTCGGGCAAAAACACGTCAAAGCGAGCAAGCGCAAACCGTAGGAAAATGACGCGCTTCTGTGACGCGCGCGATTAAAATAAACACGCTGTTGCGACACACTGGAAGACCCGCGCTGGTATTCGAACGTAGCACACGCACGCATTTGTTGGTCACGGACATTTAACAACGACCCGATTTATTGTTATTATAAAACAATGAATCAGAAATATTTTTCCTAAATGTTCCAAACTGTAAACTGCAATGGAGCTTTCCAAAAAAAAAAAGACACCAAATGATATAAAACGAGCGATTTAAGTGAATTACTTGGCTGAATCTACCCAGAATGCACTGCTCCTTGTTCCTGCAGGAGAAGGAGCTTCTTCAGCCAGCAGACAAAGTGTCTCCACGGGTCTGGCAGACACAACGATCACTCTGAGGCGTACCCTTCACCAGAGCTGCGTCCTCACTATGACAGGTCAGTCTTACACTTTATTATTGAAAATGTATTCAATCCATTCAATTGATCTCTATAAAGTACGAAGGACCTTGGGTAATTCTCTGGATAACAGGGTCACAGCAGGCATTTCCAATTAGGATGAGTGAAGGTGCGTGTGTGTGCACACATGTGCGTGTGTGTGTGTGTGTGTGTGTGTATGTATGTGTGCGTGTATGTGTATGTATGTGTGTATGTACTGTATGTGTGTGTGCATGTGCTTGTGTTTGTGTGCGCACATGTGCATGTGCGCGTGTGTATGTGCTCGTGTTTGCGTGCGCGCATGTGCGGGTGTGTGTGTGTGTGTGCTCGTGTTTGTGTGCGCACTTGTGTGTGTGTGTCAGGACAAGGTGGGGGGGGGGGGTGGATTAGGGTAATTATCTTTGTTTCAGAGCGGTGGACAATAAACAGCCTAAGTGAGCAACAGCGATGCTCTAAAAGAATTACTGCCAGAACAATCCAGATATTTGTCCATCTCTGTCTCCCCTCCCCACACCTCCACCCCATTCCCCAGAGAGACATCAGCTACACTAAGAGGCAGGCTGGGAGAGGCCAGGCCACTCTCTCTCTGCCCTCTCGCTCTCTGTCCTCTCTGCCTCCCCCTCTCTACCCCCCCCCCCCACCCCACCCCCACCGGCCCCCTCACTCGTCCTCATCACTGTGGCAAGGGTGAAATCGGGAATCACGCGCTCCAGAGCCTCCCCAAAGTGGGTCAAACAGGGATTTGTAATGCACACCTTTCTGAGAAAAAAATCCAATACCAAACCCCTCATTTTTCCTCGTGGCACAGAAACCTGCACAAGGTCACTCTAACAGAGAGGAAAGAGGGGGTGGGGTGGGGGGGGGGGGGTGGCTGGGGGTGCAGGATTATAATAGAAGCTTAATAAACGCCAAAGCCGCTATTTCTCTCATGTCGGATTTAAATAACTGCCTCACTCCACTCTGGCAACCCGGTACACCGGACCTGACCTTCCCCGGCCTGAAGTGGCAACCCAGGACAAGGTTACCAGAAACTCGGCCCAAGCGTACAAGAAGCAAACAGTCAAATAAAGCGGCACGTCTTCCGTGGAGACAATGAGAGATTCTCGTTGAATTTTGCCACTGCTGCGGTTTGCAGATTTTGCAGAGTACAACAATGCATTCTCTCCACTTCCTCGTTATTTTTTTTTATATTTCGGTTTTTGAATATCTATTTTTATCGCCCATAGTTTTACTATATTAGTAAAAGCCAGAAGTGCTATTTCGTCTTTTCGTTTTCTTCTTAGAAAAAAAAAAAGGTTGACGATCTGGAATGTGTTCCATTATGCATAAATTCAACCTAACCGTTCTTTGTGTTCCACATCGTCAGATTTAATAGCTAATATCAGAACATGAAAGGCAAATTATTTGCCAGGAATTCTATTTTCTCTTTAATTATTAAATGTGATATCGTCAGCTGACAAACCCGGGTGTATTCCTACAGTTCAACGACAAAAAATAAATGTGGTTTGCCCACTCAAGTACGTAAATCTCAAGTATATTTCATCATTTTTGTTTGCTTTTTATTTTGCAACAGGGGGAAAAAAAGTAGGCAGACATTTTGGCCATAAACCCCTTGTCTCTGTCGGCAGTCAAAAGCACAGGGACAAGTTGACTGAGCACAGTTTACGTATGATTAATCAATCAATTGTTACTCTCAGTATTCCAAAAGCCGTGCTGTGAACACTTTCCCTGGGGGGTCTGTCCCCAGGACTATACTAATAACAGCATGGAAACCGAACATTACATTACAGGCATTTAGCAGACGTTCTTATCCAGAGCGACTTACGCAAAACTTTCTGCCAAACAATCTGCAAAGTTTCTCTAGCTTTGGTAACTCCGACGCACAAGGTACCACTAATGTGGTATCTGACTGACAGTACCTGCACGCACACACACACCCACGTACACACACACGCACATGTCCCTTCTCCTCCTGTCTTTCAGTACATATGTCTGTTCTCATCAGCAGCAGATAGGCTACATCTCTACGGTGCCTCCCATTTTAGGAGCATCTGCTCCCGAAAATCGATGAGCGTTAACTGGAAAAATTACATACTGCACATCTGCTAACTGGGATGCACTGGCGTGCACCAAAATATTTCAACTTATGTGAACATGTGCTCCTTTTCGAAAAAAAAAAAAAAAAAAAGTTGGCATCTGTCCAAGCACACACAGTCCTCAGCATTTTTCAGTGTTCATTTACATTGACCGATAAGAGAAACAAATATGACTTCCTGCAAGGAAGCTGTCCGATGTACGTTTAGGGTCATTTTGCGCAGAAGCTGTAACCTCATAACTGTTCCAAGCAATGTGCATCTTCATTATGGTGCTGAAATTCATGTTGGGCCTTAACCAAGTGATAGCTTTTGCATCTGTTTATTTAGAGGAGATTGGAGGAATTAGAGAGCGGGAACCCTAAAAGGTCAAAATATGGCATGCTTGCACTGCAAATACGCAGTTTGGTACATAATCACAGAAAGATCATGGAAAGTTGCAAACAGGAATAGTACAGTCAGCATTTTCTGCATCAGAACAAAAAGCTCATTCACATGATAACTATCCATCAGGTTCTTGGATTGCTGATACGTCACAGAACTGAATACCATTTTTCTTGAATCAGCAGGTACAACTGCAGTGTTACCCTAAAGCAGTGAAACCAAAAGACCCAGAAGTGACAGCTTCTATCAAGCGCAAGAAAGGAAATTACAAAAGTACATCTCAAAATAGAGAAAGAACGTAGAGAGAACTTACCCAGCTCTGAGTATTTGGCAGTGTTGTGTGAAAGCAGGCCCCGGTCGTCTTCTAAGCTAGGCCACTTAAACAAAATGAAATATTATAGCAACGAGGCTCTGAGAATGTGTAAGTTTGCCGTGAGCTGCAGATGTATCACAGTGTGTCTGTGAACAGAGTGCGTGTCGAGTGCATTAACACTCCCGTATCCTGACAGCAGAACAAGAAGCCGCAACGACCGCAGCTCACCCGCCTTTGACTCCAACATCCAATCACACCGTGGACACACTTCCTTGTTTGTGGTATTAAAAAAAAAAAAAAGTTAGTTTTTTTTTTTGGTTAGTGTTAAATGTGTACGAGGGCTGTCAATATTTGATATGTCCGCTAGCTAAGGGAGAGCTGAAGAATCTAAGGTCATGTCCCACAGTGTGTTAAACTTCAGATGGAGAGGTAATTGGATTCATTGGACTGTATCCAGTAGGTTCATCCAGAACAAATACACACCTTAACTGCGTGGTCTTCTCAGTTGTTGGACAGCGGGTTAATGATTGCAGCGGCAAAACTAGCATTTCCAAACTACGGGCCCAAAATTACGAGCATATAAATTTAAACACACACACAAAATTGGATCACAGGCTGGTCTGACTTTTAACAAATCGAAAGTTTACAGCCTTACACTGTCTACCATGACCTAACCGCAGTCCAAATGCGCCCTTTTAAATGTCAAATGTTACCAGGCTTATCTGTGTCACTGGGAAGCCACAGTTAACACTCAGTGGCCTTATTTTTCATTGAAATAAGCAGCTATGAACTACAACTCCTCGTTACTAAGCGTAGCATACCATTTTGTGGACGGAGCGGTCTATGGGTCGGAAATGATAAGTTAAAAAATAATACTGGTAAAGCGGGACAGTTAAGCTTCATCATTTTTATCTTTATATGTATATACTTCCATTACGAAAAATCAACACTGAGCTCATCTGAAGCAAGTATGAGATAAAAAAAGGTTCTGTGACTATGACATCACATCCGGGGGCGTGGCACACCATATTCAGCAACCTTGCAGTGAACCGCAATGATAAGTAAAATGACATAGCGTTCTGAGGTGAATAGTGTGAAGGTTATAAAAATTTTAAAAAGCCGATGGATAGTTTGTAATTGTTATATATTTTGCAATGGGAATATTTGCAAAGCCAGATATGGTGATGTAAATGATCCTAAGAAGACTGAGGACTGGATCATGTGCATTGTTTGCGAGGACTGGTTCCATGAGACATGAGGCGAGAAGAATGCAATGGCTTCATTGAAGACGGGGAAGGCATTCACTTGCACTGGCTGTATTGACGTGTAGACTAACCTACCGTACAAACAGCAGAAATGAAATTTAGCCTGTGTGAAATTAATTATAAGAAGAGATATTCATGAAGTTTCCTCTTTTTTTAAATTTAAATGAATTAAATTAAACCAATACAAAATATTGTTGGTGGGCGAGGGATGGGGTGGGAAGGGGGTGAATCTGCTGTACCTGCACCCCTCCTTTTAAAAAAAGTGATCTTTGTTATTATTACTATTGTTGTTGTTTATATTATTATTGTGTATTTAATTAACTCAGCCTACACTTGAATAACAATTGAATGTGTTTTAAGTGTCCCAGTTTGACAATAGCCCTTGGAAAAATGTGGTTTTGGGTCAATGTGTGTTTGAGGAAGAGTCATCCATCCTGTGTTTAATGATTCTTTCTTTTTTCTTCTGTATAGTATAGTAGAGCTCTTATGCTATTTAGAATCATATGAGGGGCTAAGGAATTTGGATCATAATTAAAAATGACGCAGGAGGTAGATTAAGTGTCCCACTTTACCAGTATTCACCCTACTTCAAACGAGCCTTCATATTTATGACTGACTTCATCATGTTCGATGTATGTTATGCTAATCTAACCAATATTACGTTTCTTTAGTCTTTCGCCCCAAGGAGCTGACGCACCGAGATCACTGGACTGTCCACATAAGATGGCCGCTTCTTATTCAGGTGTGATTCAGATAGCAATGGCGGGGCTCGCAATGGACACAATTACACGACTTCCAGTGCACACAGCGGCAGTCAGTCAAAGGTCAGACCTTTTCAAAGAACTTCCAGAAGTACCGTTACATATATACCCTCGCGCCATCGCACGCTTCAATTCACCGTGGTGCCGTTCAGCAAAAATAAATGTGTATTTGCCCAGCATAGACCCCGAACACCGTAAAATGACCCACCACTGTCCTCCATCTTAATTTTGTACTCCACCCGTGAGAACGGAGTGTGTGATGTAGGCCCATGTACGTGCACTTGCAACATTGCCCTTATTTCGACAGGAAATACCGTGCGTTTTCATTTGCAGTCCCTCCCGAAGATGAAGAAAGTACAAGACAGCCCGTGTCTCGAGGTGAAGTATAAATTATTTCCTGTTTACAGTTAATTTTTGCATAATTTAACTCTTTTCTTTATTCAGAAATTTGGTTCACCGTATAGAGAACTTCCTGTGCACTACGTAGTCCTTCCATTCTTCCAGAAAACGCATATAGGCTACCTCGTAATCATGTTTAGCCTGAAAATATTTATATTTCGTCTTCGAAAATATAGATTTTGCTAACATAGGCAACATGGGTTATAATTGTTTTACCAAACATTCACAATTTTTACATTAAAAACTGCAATCGCAATACGTAGGAACCTTTACTAGTCTCAGAGATAACTCCCTGCCAGAAAAGCACAGACCTTCCTATTCATCTACTAGCAAGCCTGATTCAAATGTCAACGTTCACAAAGTACATGTTTTTGTAACATTTTTATCTGCACATTAAAAAAAACTACTATACTGAACTAATACAGGAATCCATGTTTTGTCAGTTTAATACAATAGTCCAGTAAACTATATAGCTGACGTTAATTTCACGGATATATGGTTATCTATCTTTGGAACTTGTACCATATATATAAAAAACTAAGTTACTAGTTTATTTATTTTAATGCATTCTCTGTAAAATAAGTTAGATTTACTTGAACACAATTAATTTTCTTTCTTTTTTTCATTCCCATCAATCAATAGACGTCCACTGTAGTCTTTAGGCTATTGAAATTGCATAAAACATGACGCCAAATATGGCCGAGTTGCCAAAGACTCCAATCAACATGAACAATACTGTAACAAGCAAAAATGGCTGTTTCGTTTGGGTCTGCGAAAGCGATAAATGTGTTGCTCATTCTATGCACGGATACATATTTGCTGTGACTGGGACAAAGCCGGCTTTGCTTTACCTCAAGGATTTATGAGAAATAGATTTTTTAAGAGGAATTTATTTTTTTAAAATGGGACATTTTTAGTTTTACACAAAAAAGTGTAAAAAACCATCTCACGCTTGCTCGTAACCTATTGCAATTTAAAAGACTAGCACGGTGCGCAATCGGTTCAGTCGTCACTGCTTGAGCGACAAAGTCAATTAGCAGTTTAAGGCAGACCTAACAATTATAGGACATACAGAAGCGGTTGAAAACTGAAGTCATGACATAACTGAAGACATTCCTGCATTGTTAGCATTTCCCGATGACGTGTCCAGTCTGTTATCGCCCCCTGCTGGTGGGCTGAGCCTTCCATCGTGACCCTACCAATCCTCCATTACATTACATTACAGGCATTTAGCAGACGCTCTTATCCAGAGCGACTTACATTGTATCCAGTCATACAGCTGGATATATACTGGAGCAATGCAGGTTAAGTACCTTGCTCAAGGGTACAACGGCAGTGTCCTACCGGGGAATTGAACCTGCTGTCTTCCGATGCAGGTTCGAAGACCCTCCTCTTCTGACTGCTCCCCTGACCCTCTTTAGATATTGGATTCCCATTCGGCATGTCATATGAATAGCTGTGTGGATATATGTTATCTGTGTGCTGGTCTTTACTGATACTGAAGGCGCAGAATGCTGTATGACCAAGAAGGCATTCTGTGCTTTATTCAATGAAATCCCATTTTTGTAAGAGCGTCTTCTTGGTCAAAGTGACTTTAAACACATTTTTCTAACATTTTTACACACTTTGTGCTGTATACTGTACAAAGGGATATATAAACTTTATAAATGAGGAGGTAGAGATATGACTAAATTGCTGGTGGAAAGAAAATACAGACTTGGAAAAGAAACAGACTGACGCGTGAAAGGTCAAATTCGGTGCGACGCGTCTGTCACCAGTGGGGTGACAAACTCGGAGTGCCTGATCCCCAGAGTGAAAGCGGGTGGGCGGGGTTTGTGCAGGGTGACCTTCTCCGGGTTGTGAGTGCCAGGCCCCGGTTTCTGAGTGCTGTCGATGGGGACGCTGTGACGGGGGAGCATGGAGAACGCGGGACGCCTGGGCAGGTAGACGCTGGGGTCCGTGCTGTCGTACCTGCCCGGGCCCGGCGTGTTCGACAGGTCTTCCGCGGGACCCCCGGACCTGCAGCGCCCCGCCATGGTGTAGCTGGCGCTGGACGGCTTGGTGGGCACTTGGGAGCCCATGACAGGCGGGAGCGTGTACTTGTTCGGAGGCGGGACGGTGTCTACGGGGCGGTAGCGATTTCGAAAGCCCATGGTGTACGACGGGGGCCTTCTCTGCCTGTTCAGAGGGGGCGCTGTCTCTGGGTTGTAGGCGCCGGGTCCCGGAGTCTGGAAGATCCCCACTGCAGAACAGAACTGGATTAACCCCTTTAAAGTGTAAGATCACGAGTATGCGATTAGAATGTTCTTAACTGAACGTTCTAATGCTGATGTAACAATCACTGCTGGTAACTAATAGCAATGTTCTAGAACACCGACTTAAAATTCTGAAGGAAAAAAAACATTCCAAAAAGACTACTCTTCAAAGGGTAAAATGTAAAGATGGTGGAAGCTTCAACAGCCAAGGCTAGGAGTGTAACTGCATCTGATTGGTTTATGTAATTTGAGACGTGTTGAGTGGGCAGGTTTTGCATGTCTGGTTCGTTTTCCTCCACAGGCCACAGGAGCTCGGTTTTTGAATAAGAGTGAACTGACGGTTATTGATGGACCACACGGAGTAACAGTCAATAAAACTGGGTGCTTTTTTCCATGTGAAACTCTGTTTCGACAGGCAGCGCCAGATATCAGAGCCAGTGCAGTCTCAAACAGCCACATCATCAAATGTAAGGAATTTATCGGGAAACTAATGGGGCTTTCAGCTAAAATTGCCTTAAAAAATTTTTTTTAAGAGGATTCACCCGCATGAAACTCTGTTTACCCCAGACACTGAAATGAGCGCACGAATTCTGGCCTCCAGTCAGCGCTCTGTGTTCCACTTTTTCGTCTTTTTCGTGACGCCTACACAAGGACTGCACTTTGCACCTTCGGCAATGGGCTGGGCAGAGAAAACCACAGCCCTATATCTCAAATGTCACGACCCCGTCTGTCACCCTGTCCGCCTGCAGGGACAGCGGAGGCCACCTCTGTCTCCTGTGGGGGCACACAAGTGCCTGATCTCAATCTCGACGACCATACATTCAAATGTAAATAAAATAAAATAAACAATATTTTTGAAAATGTTTTTCACCGCAACGTGTTTTGTCGTCCCAGACGCTTTGGGTGGCATTGTAGCGTACTGGGTAAGGAAATGGGCTTGTAACCTAAAGTTATTAGGTTCCATTCCCGTGTAGGACACTGCCGTTGTACCCCTGAGCAAGGTACTTCACCTGCATTGCTTCAGTATGTATCCAAGCTGTATAAATGGATGCAGTGTTCTGTAAGTCACTCTGGATAAGATCAGCATATGCTAAGTGCCGGTAATGTAATGAAATGCTTATATAAACATGGTAAAAATGTACATTACATAACATTACATTACAGGCATTTAGCAGACACTCATCCAGAGCGACTTGCACAACTTTTTTTTACACATCATTTTCATCGCATCCATTCACACAACTTTTTTTTCTGCCGGATCTCAGGAGGGTATGAAAATGGTCTGACGCTCAAGTAAGGGGAGCGAAGCCTTGCTCCTGCACCGCTGTCCTCGCCGTCACAGGCTCCCGCTCCGAGCTCGAGCCCGAGAGGGATTTTTTTTCTTAACGTGCAGACTTACCAGACCGTCTCTCCCTGCCCAGCATGGAGTACGCGGGGGTGCCGTCTTTGCCGAAGCGCGTGATTCTCGCGTCGATGTAATACTGAGGCCCCGGGTTGGCGTGGACGCCGGACACTACACAGCTCACGCCACAGACAAGGCGGGTGTTTGTTAAGCTCGGAAAATGGAAAACAGACTGACATTAAAACAGTTCAGTGTACATTTTTGCCGTTTAGTTATTTAGTTCAGGGAAGCACAGTTGTAGCTTTTTTACAGTGGGGAGAGGGGTCTAGATTTGTGGGGAGAAAAAAAAATACATGTTCAACGTTAATAGCATATTATTCTTGAGTAAATAAATATGAGCCTGAATTAATCAAGTGAAGGTGTGTAGTTTTGGGACCGTGCCACTGGCTGTGGTGAACTGCACTGTGATATCCCCCTCTAGTGGCTGTAGAATGGCATTACCGTACTACAACAATTATTTAGAGAACACCAACTCCCAAATAGCCGAGGTTAATTTGGAATTCACCTCCATAACTGAAATATGATATGGAAGATAAAAATGGAAATGGCCATAAACTGTAGTACGCTTGATCTTATTAGTCTTATTTGTTCGTGGTGAGCAGGATGCAATCATCTGAGAATACAGCTTTGGGTTTTATCACACAGCAGCTGGTGTACTGTTGGCTATGGGAGTGACTTAAGTGCAGGTTAAAATTCCCATCTGGACTCACAGTGGTGGCTCATCCTGCTGTGGAAGGTGTATGCTGGGCCGGTCGGCTTAGTGAAGTCGTGACCCATGAATCCGATGGTAGGGGGCAAAGCGTAGCGTCCTGGCCCTGGTCCTGTTGACAAAAATATTGAACTATACTGACATACTTTGAGGTTTTTCTTTTTTTTTTTAACCCTGTGAAGAGTCGGTTTTTTAGAATGTTCTTTTTTTTCCTTCAAAATTCTAAATCAGTGTTCTAGAACTGCATTGCTTTCTATTACCAGTGGTGATTGTGACATCAGCATTAGAATGTTCAGTTAAGAGCATTCTAATCTCACACGTGTGATCTTGCGCCCTAAAAGGGTTGATTTAAATTAAACACAAACATCCTCTCTGGACAACAATTATGCGCTTGGACACATGTGAAGGGGGCCATACAGAGGCATAGGGGAGACATTTAATACACCCCACGCCTGCTACTGGCTGAGTGGTAAATTAAATGACAGTCACGGGTCAGATTGCAGTAATTCAAGATTCCCTGAAAAGTCACGGAGTCAAATCCACATTTAAAACTTCTGCCAAGGATAGAAGTGCCTTCTGGCGGCAGTCTTATAAGGAATGCAATCTGCACATCACCTGCACAGCTGACTAAATGGTTAAGGATCGTGCTTCTGGGGATATACCGCGGTGTAACCTGGCGGACAGCATTACATCAGCACACAAAACTCTCCACAGGAGCAAAGAAAAAAGAAAAAGAAAAAAAAAACTGGGAGTGCACATTCCTTCTCTCTGAAAAACCCAACCCTCTGTCAAATAGTGCCCCGCACGTCCAGACACGTACTCCACTATGCAACACCCCAGGGGTCTCTTTTTGAAATCCACAGGTGAAACACTCACCTTTGCTTCCTTTCATTAAGAATCTCTCAAGATTAACAATTCCGTAGTTCGTTAGCAAAGTTGCCAGCAAAATTCATTGACCTCCCAACAATTCCCCAAAGATTTAGAAAAAAGCAGAAGATCTGGAGTGCTGTTTAAAAAAAATGTGCTTCAAAGAATGTGATCTCGTGTTGATCAGAGAAGTTCAGAGTAGCAAAATGGCGCTCATTTCTTAGGCTTACCTTTCTCTCGGCCGGAAATAATGGGGTGTTTTTTCTCCATGTCCTCGGTTTTTCTGGCGATTTCCCGTGGCACGGATTCGGATGTGCAGACAACCCGGAACGTTCACACCTCTTGCATGATCAGAAGGCTAATGCAGGCCGCACACCGTGCTCTTACCTTACACACCAGGAGGCTAGCCTCTCCTCGTGGGGGAGGTATTAGAAGGAAAGCTTTTTATAATATGTTGCGATTCCTGTCCAGGTTATGGCTTTACTTTACCATTCATTTCAGTGCCCCAGGTCATGTGATAGGCATTCAATGTATATAAGCCTACCATTAAGCGTTGCAGATAGGAAGTCCCACAGGAAGTCCCGTGGCTTAACTGAGTCTAGTATCTAACCTATCGTTTGTCAGCAAACCTGCACACGCTTCTGTCAACGGCTGAGACAGGTAGCTATGGCTTGGCGTCATCCACGGAACCGAGACGCAGTGAATTCAGGCGAGATTTCCTGGTTTAAGCACAACAGCCGCTGCAGTTGATGAAAGGCCGTTAATGACGGTGCGGATTCGGGAAGACAAGCCTCCAGCCCGACCGCGGAGCCGGCCAGTAGCGGTATGTCCGTACCGATCCGGCGTCCGCGACCGGGAGATTACCGGAGCGCCGTGATCCAGCCAGCCGACAGGTAAGGACACCTGTGCGCCAGGTCCTCTATCGAGGCGCAACAACGGCACAGCCAGGTCAACGGTGAAGAAAGTGCACCTCACCACGCGTTAGCCGAAAAAGAAAGCTAAATAAAATGCTAAATTATGCTTGGCGAATGCACTGCTTGATAGGACTTTAAATTGAATAATATTACACAGCAGTAAAAAAGTATTTTTTCCATTTAATCTCCCCCGTGTTTCATCGAAGTGCTGCAGCAGCCCAGACAATGAGATACCCATCCTGTAGCGGCAGGAAAGTGACACTTTGAAAAAGTGTCATCACTTGGATTCGGTCATAATGTAATGCTATCCACTCTGAGCGATCCTAGAAACAAAGATCCCTCTCTTTTCACCATCATGCCTTCCCTCTCTTCATTACAAAGATTAGAAAGAATATAGCCCCACTTGAACCAGGTATGTGGTTGCTAGGGCAATTGTCCGGAACATTCCATCACCCCCCAGTCAGACCCCTCCTGCCAATCACTTTCCATTTCTAATGAGACCGACTGCTGGCAGTGAGCTTTTCCTTCCGAGCAACATATAAGACAAAGATGATATAGCCTACTGAGAAAAATAGAAAAAAATAGTGTAAAATAATTTTTTTTTTTTGTACATCATCTCAAATCTCCTGCAGGTTGATCTGAGGTGAAATGAGAAAACGGAATGTTTACCGCCGAAAACGATGCTGAAAGTTTTTGGCGGTAACGGAACACGTCCTGCCACAGCGCCGACAGCGAAGAGTCATTAAACATTAACAGGTCCTAACTCTCTCCTGGCAACGGGTTCTGGTAACCCGAAGCCGTGTTACTAGCGGGGGGTGAAAACACAGGAGACGACCCGTAGCGCACAGACACGAGGCGTCAGTGTCAGGTTGCGATCAAACAATAGTGATAACATTAAAAAACATTATCAAATTCAATCAGGCGTACAGACGCCGCACTTACTGTCATGCTCCGACATTCACATTAAAGCAATTACTGAGCACATCCCAAGAGCCCTGATGAAAAATCCAGCCTAAGATGGTCGCACTGGTTTAAACCGTGTTTTCAGCACTTCTAGCTGGTCAACCAGCTAGTCAGCTAGTCCACCAGTTTGACCACCAGCTTTGACCAACTTTGTCCAGCTAGAGACCAGTTTTGACCAGCAACAGACCAGCTACGACCAGGCAGAAGTGTCAAAAATGCATCTTTTAAACATCTTAGAATCCCAGGTGGTCCCAGCTAGAATTTTCAGCAGGGATAAGGTGCATTCAGATGGCGCTTTTAAAATGCTGTAAAAGTACACACACATCTCCTTAAACATAGCGTATGCATTTGACGACAGACACAATGACTGTATACAAAGTTTATTGTCTTATTTAAATAAAAAAAAGCACTGTACTTGAAATGGTTTGGGGCTACATTCGTTCAAATTTCTTAATTTACAGTAATTTCCAGACTTCACTTGCGTTAGGCTTTTATTCAGCGGCCGTTTAAGAGTCTAACCGTAATATAACAAAATAGCTTATGCACTGTACAATCAAAACCCTGTTCGTTGGACAGTGAGGTGACTGTGACACAGAAATATCTTTTTATTTGAGCGTCAACAGCTGAGCGAAAATCTTAAAACTGTCAAGCGTTTTTTTTTCCTGCTTGTCATCTCGTATGTGAAGCTATTTTCAGGGCTGTGCTATGTGTGATGCACCTCAACCGGAGACAGAGAAAAAAAGGTGAAAACATGGACGAATGGACACCAGATAAAAATCAGCTGTACACCTCACTGTTTCAAACGGGGCTTGCCCAAGACAAGGAATGCATCACAAGTTCCCATATTCCTGGATTAAATTAAGACATGGGTGTAGGTGGCAGGATGGGGGGTGGGGGGTGGGGGAGAGTGGGGGGCGGGGGGCTAGTGGAACAAGTAAACAATCAAAAGCACTAACTAAAAATAAATACCACAGATAGAAAAAAATCAAAATAACATTTTGTTTTTTTTTGCTCAAGTATAATTACAAACATAAATACGGTGTTTATTTACTCTAGAGATTATATAAAACAACATATAGTCACTAGATAAACAGGAGCTATGGTGCCTACTTGGTGAGTAAGAGACTGAGTATAAAAAGAGAAAAGCAAAGACAGATGGAGGCCAAGTTGCTCATACACACATAAACACACACACACATAAACACACACACACATAAACACACACACACATAAACACACACACACATAAACACACACACGCATAAACACACCGCATAAACACACCGCATAAACACACACACACATAAACACACCGCATAAACACACACACACATAAACACACCGCATAAACACACACACACATAAACACACCGCATAAACACACACACACATAAACACACACGCACATGCATAAACACACCGCATAAACACGCACGCACATGCATAAACACACATGCACAAACATAAACACATGCATAAACACACTCGTACACACAGACATACACACACACACAAACAGGCGCACAAACATGCATACGCACATGCACAAACGCACACGCACACACACACACACACACACACTCGCCCCCTCAGGCCCGAACGGCCTCCTCGTTCTTTCCTCCTTCTTCTCTGCTCACGCCATCATATTCACAAGCAATGTACAGTTCAGTGATCTCTCTCTCTCTCGCGCTCTCGTTCGCTCGCTCGCTCTCTCTTTCTCTCCGCAGCCCAGGGGGAGGTTCTGTGAGGGGGAGGAGCACAGAACAGCCAATGAACAACAGCCACGATTCCGGGGGGGGGGGGGGGGGACATCTGATACGAGAGGGCTACGTTCAGCCAGGTTAAGTTTTAGGCTGAAATACCTCACTAATTACCATCCTCGGCTACTGTCCCAACAACGATCGGCAATTACTTTTGACAACAACACAGGTTCGCTTTGTGGCCTTCAGAAGATGACAGGGCGCTAAGTATCGCAGGATTAGCTCTGAAACGGCGGATCCTATGATTTTCGTACAGTACGTCTGACTGGCGTAAGGAGGAGGCTGTGCTCAGTGCGGCGGTGCAGGGGAGGAGGGGGAGGGGCCGTACCATCGCTCGCGCGTGTGTTTAGCGTCCAGTGTGTGCGGCTGGGCGGCGGCGGCGGCGGGCGGCTTCTCCGTCCCCCCGCCCCCCTCCCCCGCCAGCTCAAACGCCTCTTCTCCCTCCGGGGGGAAGGGCACCGCCTCCGTGTCGTACTCGTAGGAGTAGTAGGACACCTCCGCCAGGGATCCCGGCTCCTCCTCACCTACACCAGCAGGGGGCAGGAGAGAGTCAGCGCATCGAAAATCAAAGCCATTTTATAACCGTCCTTAACTGTGATTCACTGGCAGTGCCCAGCAGGTGACATTGAATGAGACTTTCTTTTTTTTTTTTTTAAATTTGTGTGCATGAGATATACATTGTGATCACAATTTTTTTTTTAAATCTCATGCAATATCACCTGCTGGGTTCTGCAGATTCACAATTGATTGAGCATTATTGAGCAATCAATTGAGATTTTTTCTTCTTCAGTGTGGCTAGTGGAGAATTCCCCTTTACCTTGAAAAAAATATATATGACAAGTGTGTAGGTTTTATGAGATATTTTTTAGTAAACTACTTGGGAACTGTCAAAAAGAGGAGAAATCTGGATGTGCAAACAAGGCATTAGCACAGGGCCCACACAAACATCTTAATGCCCGTGCAAAGCAGTGCGTGCGCAAACATTTCAGCGGTTACACCATCGTAAATGCATAAAAGCTGTGTTTGTTTTGCCTCTTTTTTCTTCAATGGCGAAGCAATTCCAAAGATTTGCGGAACCTGCCAAACTGCGTTAGTGAAAACAAGCAGGGGACACTTGCGTTTAATTACGAGTCAAAGACGGGGAGAAATTCTAATTGAATACAGACCTTCCGCTGTCGTGCACTGGAGCCATAATTACTATTCCCGTCTTACTGGCTGTGGTGTGAGGTAACAGCCATTTCACAATCTGACCTGTAGGTGTCGCTCTATCCTCAAAAACCGCAGCCTGCATACAGGCCCAGTCACCAGCAGTGTTTTTGAGCTAAACATTCTCTCATATTATTTTCATGCGTTCAGACCATGTTTAGCTCAGTTTAGACCACCATTTCTAGGTGGTCAACACTGAAAGCAAAGAGGTAAAATCAGTTAATGAGAAAAGGAATTTGTTTGAAAAAAAAAATGAATGTATTTTCCAAACTGCCACTTAGTCATTTGTAGAAGAATGTACATTATCATTGTAAAAAAACAGACGTATAGAAACATTCATCACAAATTGTGCATTAAACAACAGGCACACAGGCATCCACTTCTGATTGAATGCATGACTCTATATTCTAATATTGTGCATAACTTATATATAGTTCTGTGTGCATATGTTCACTATGCTTTGATTTGAATAGGATCCCTGTGGCAGCCGAAGCTTCATTCTTTGTACTGACGGGACCTTTTGACTGAGTGGAGTCGTATTAAAGCTACTGTGAGCTGCAGGCCGAGAACAAGTCCTCACAGGCAGCACCTCGAACACACAGAGATACACACACGCAGGTACGCACACACACACACACACGCAGGAACACGAACACACACACACACACGCATGCACACACACACACACACACAGGCTCACACATACGCAGGCAGACACGCGCGCACACGCTAGCAGACGCGCACGCACATGCACACACACACACACACACACACACAGACAGTAGCAGCAGCACAGGTATGAAAAAGAGCATCTTCCATTCCATTTCAGACTTCAAACGCTCAGAAACCTCTTTCATTCAAACTGAACCTCTTCAAACAAAACCCGTCTCTATTGCGTGAGTATGAGAGCTCTAGAATTTTAGAATGCTGAAATGAATGCTTAAAAAATAAAAATAAAAGTACTTAACA
Source organism: Anguilla pacifica (assembly GCA_039654925.1). NCBI lineage: Eukaryota > Metazoa > Chordata > Actinopteri > Anguilliformes > Anguillidae > Anguilla > Anguilla pacifica. Next base: position 7,504,932 of record CM077287.1, on the reverse strand, counting down.
AAAAAAAATAAAAGTAAAAAAACAAAAATCGCAGTATTTTGACAACGGAGTTGTTCGGTTATTTTAAAATATGAGCTAGTGCGCTTTTAGCAGGCTTTGGTGATTACACATTGGACTCAACCCCCCCTCTCGGGTAAAGCCACGGAGAGTTCGGCTTCCCCTCGCTAGCAGACAGGGACAAGTCCCAACAGCCCCGCAGCAGACTATGTAATCAGGCCTAGGAGAGTTTTCAAAAGGAAAGGCGGTGGGGGGGGGAGGGGGTTCTGGGGGGGGGGGAAGGGGGGGTAAGGGACCCTTTCATGTCTATTTCCACCCCATCTGCTCTGCTGATAAAACTATTTTGGCTTTCCTCTCTCTCTCTCTCTCTCTGGATCCGACCCTCTGAAAACAAACAGAACAGGGGCCAAACTCAGACAGACGGACGGACGGACGGACGGGGAGGGAGCCCCATCAGATACGGCCCTTCCCGAAACCTTTCTGGAACCTGGATAGCGTGACGTCAGGTTTAATTCCACCGCTCCGCGTCAGTCCTGCCGCCTGAGTCCGCCTCGACTTCACGCGCGCGAGCGACCGGCGTGGGACTCCAGGTGAGGTACCGCCAAACAAGCCGGCCAGTGCGCCGAACACAAATTTGCACGCAGGTTTCGGGCCTGAACACAGTGCTTGTGCCAGTGCGTGAGCGCCAAGGCCCAGACCCAGGAAACCAGAGGAGCGCCTTAACGCGGAAATTCGACTCCGGCTCTGTTCACAGACAGCTCAGAGACACGGGGGAAACTGCCGGAACGTTTGCGGGTTAAGGTGTTCAGGACACGGGCTAAAGCAGCACTAACACACAGACCGTGTTCAGGGCCGAGCTGCAGGGAGCTCAGCGTGTGGAGCTGAGGCCCCCCGTGGAACAGAAGGAGAAGCGATTCGGCTTCTTAACACCTCAGAGCTAAACTCAACCGTCAGAGGAGAAGAGCTGCAGCTCACCAACACCTGCTGCTGCGCTGGTGTACAGAGAGAGAGAGAGAGAGAGAGAGAGAGAGAGAGAAATGGGGGGAGAGAGGTAGAGGTAGAGGAAGAGGGAGGGAATGAAAAAAGAAGAGAACATGAGGGAGAGGGGGGGAGAGAAAAGAAAAGGACTGAGAGGGCGATAAAGATAATGAGGAAAAGAAGAGAGGGAGGAAGAATGAATGAGAAAGAGAGAAGGAGACAAAGAGAGAATTAGAAAGAAAAGAACTAGAGAGGGTGAGAGTGTGTGTGTGTGAGTGAGAGAGAGAGAGAGAGAGAGGGGGGAGGGTCTGGGTTTTTGGGTGTGAGGCATGGCGGGGGGGGGGGGGGGTACCTGCTTGTATGGGGACCTTCTCCGGGCCCTGTTTCTGCCCCTTTTCTGGCTCCTGTTCCTCAGACTTCACTGCAGAGAGGAACAGAGGACACAGGTCTGAGCACACTGTCCCACTCCCGCACTGGGACACACACACACACACACACACATACACACACAGACACACACAGACACACACAAATGCACGCACGCGCACACACACAGACAAACAGACACACAGACACGCATACACACACGTGCCACACACACACACAGACACTCACACACACACGCATGCACACACATACACGTGCACACTCACATATACTCACGCATGCACACATGGACACCCACACACACACAGACACTCACGCTCGCACAAACACACACACAGACACTCAGGCACGCACACACTCACACACACAGACACTCACACACACAGACACTCAGGCACGCACACACTCACACACACAGACACTCACACACACAGACACGCACAAGTGCACACACACACACAGACACAGACACTCACGCTCGCACAAACACACACACAGACACTCAGGCACGCACACACTCACACACACAGACACTCACTCACACACACACACACACACAGACACGCACAAGTGCACACACACACACACACACACAGACACGCACGCACGCACACACAGAGACACATACACACGCACAAACGCACACACAGACCCACAAGGCAGTGGTCTGATTCACTGCCACGCTATCCAGAAGCTCACACTTGACCAGGCGATTCTATTGAGAAGGCTCCTGTTTGCACACAAGCGCGTTTGGCGATGTGTGTGGGGGGCAGAGGGGGCTTTTTTTGGGGAGCGGTTCCCTTTGTCCAGCCTCGCGTTACACGAACGCACGAGGGGGGCCGTGTTCCCCAGTCAGCATAAACAAACAAACAAGACCGGAGCAGATCTCAACACGGGAATTTTTTTCTTTTTTTCTCTCTCTCCCTCTCTTTCTCTCTCTCTCTTTCTCTCTCCCCTCCCCCTCTCACTCTCTCTCGCTTTCAGACACCGCCATATCAGACGCTTTAGGCCGGGGCCAGAGTTATGTCCTGCCACACACGTTTCCCCCCCCAAATCCATTCGGGGTAACAAGAGGCCTTTTCTTTGTTGTTGGTCTGTGCATCGGAAAGGAATGTGACAGGGTTTTTTTTCTTTTCTTTTCTTCTTCTTCTACTCCTTTTTTTTTTTTTTTCAAAGGGCCGGACAAAAGCACTCTGTCATTTGGGGTGCCCTGTAATATAGCATCACGGGGGCTGGGGGCTGGGGGGGGTGTGTATGGGGGGGGGGGCATGGCTTCTCCTTGCTAACTTCCTCTGCACCTGAACAGCTGTTTCCCGGGCTCAGCACACCCCTCGATCTTTTTGAGGAAGCGGGGGGTTGGGGGGGGGGGGGACCAGTCTGGGCACATACGCTGTGGCGCTAATTGCTGAGCCCAGCTTCCTTCTCTTCTCCGGCCGAGACCCTCTCTCCACTAGGCCTGCTACTCGCTCTCCCCCACTCCCTCTCTCTCTCACACACTCCCTCTCCCCCACTCCCTCTCTCTCTCACACACTCCCTCTCTCACTCCCTCTCCCCCACTCCCTCTCTCTCTCACACACTCCCTCTCCCCCACTCCCTATTTCTCTCACACACTCCCTCTCTCTCACACACTCCCTCTCTCTCTCTCTCTCTCTCCCCCACACTCCCTCTCTCTCTCACTCATGCGGCATGTCTTTTCGGAGCTCTCCTTAGGCTTCACCTAACCCAAGACACCTAACCCCTAAGTGCTCCCAACGAGCTGATTGGTACCTTGCATGGCAGCCTTTCACCGTTGGTGTGTGAGTGCGTGTGTGGATGGCTGAATGAGAGGCATCAATTGTAAGGCGCTTTGGATAAAAGCGCTATATAAATGCAGTCCGTTTACCATTTACGATTCACCACAACACTGTAATGTGTCCTGGTAACCTCTGTTGAATGTGCAGAGGTTTCAACAAGAATGTCTTGTATTTGTTTTCTATTGTATTGTATTGTATTGTATTGTTTTGTATTGTATTGTATTGTCAACTGGCAGCTGTAAGGCACGTTAAAGAATTTCCCTTTGGGGGGTTAATAAAATGCGTCAACAACACATCCAAGCTTTAACCTAACACCACCTTGGACCCATGCGTTTCCTGGACACATAAAATTCTGAACAGGCAGCACGTACCGTCTCATCTTTCCGGTAAGAAAAGAACATTTACGGACAGCCAGTAACTCGGTAAGCTTGTTGTTTCCCTGCTTTTCAAGCATAAAGTACCAGCCTTTACCAGCACGGTCTTGTGGAGAAAACATACGCGTTATTAATTTAATGTGGCAGAAACACGAACACCTTCGTTCAGGGATATGCTGATATGAAAGGGGATCGGGTGTGTGGTCGTATCTTAATACGACATTTGGTTCGGTTTCAATCAAAAAGGTGCGTGTCATGCCAGACAACAAGTAAATTCCTTCAGAACAAATGTGTCCGCTTTTATATGGCTATATGTCATATACAAGAGGACAGAGACTAAAAGCACTGGCAAAGACAGTGTTAGCAGAGACAGTGTTAGCAGGAACAGAGTTAGCAGTGATGGCATTGGTAAGGGCGGTGTTAGCAGTGATGGCGCTAGCTGGGAAGGTGTTAGCAGTGATGGTATTAGCAGCGACAGTGTTAACAGGGAAGGTGTTAACAGAGATGGTGCCAGCAGGGTCAGTGTCAGCAGAGACAGAGTTAGCAGGGGAGGTGTTAGCAGAGACAGCTTTAGCAGAGACGGCGTTAGCATTAGCAGAGACAGTGTTAGCAGGAACAGAGTTAGCAGTGATGGCATTGGTAAGGGCGGTGTTAGCAGTGATGGCGCTAGCAGGGAAGGTGTTAGCAGAGACGTGTTAGCTGGGACAGTGTTAGCAGGGAAGGTGTTAGCAGAGACAGCATTAGCAGAGACGGCGTTAGCAGTGATGGTGTTAGCAGCGACAGTGTTAACAGGGAAGGTGTTAACAGAGATGGTGCCAGCAGGGTCAGTGTCAGCAGAGACAGAGTTAGCAGGGAAGGTGTTAGCAGAGACAGCTTTAGCGGAGACGGCGTTAGCATTAGCAGAGACGGCATTAGCAGGGAAGGTGTTAGCAGGGCTGGTGTTAGCAGAGACAGTGTTAGCTGAGACGGTATTAGCATTAGCAGAGACGGCGTTAGCAGGGCTAGTGTTAGCTGGGACTGTGTTAGCAGGGATAGAGTTAGCAGAGACGGCATTAGCTGGGACAGTGTTAGCTGGGATAGAGTTAGCAGAGACGATATTAGCATTAGCAGAGAGGGCATTCGCAGGGAAGGTGTTAGCAGGGCTGGTGTTAGCAGAGACGGTGTTAGCTGAGACGGTATTAGCATTAGCAGAGACGGCGTTAGCAGGGCCAGTGTTAGCTGGGATAGAGTTAGCAGAGACGGCATTAGCTGGGACAGTGTTAGCTGGGATAGAGTTAGCAGAGACAGTATTAGCATTAGCAGAGACGGCGTTAGCAGGGCCAGTGTTAGCTGGGCCCATGTTAGCAGGGACGGTGCGGACGCGGCGTGCACCTACTCTGGGGGCACTGCGCCATGGGCACTTGCTCGATGCGGGTCCCGTTCCGGCAGGCGGCCACCTCCATCTGGCACCGGTTCTGATAGGCCCGCCCGTCCGACCCGCACACCGGCTCGCCGTCGTAACCGCAGTCCCGGTAGCAGGTGCAGCGCTCAAACTGCTCCTCCTCCAGGCAGCCGAAGACATTGTTGCATTGGTTCCCCTGCACAAAGCCTAAAGGGGGGGGGGGGGGGGCGGTACAGACAGAAAGGGGAGACAACGTGGGTGGGGTTCAACTTCAACCGCTTGGACACCTGCGCGCATCACCACTCCACTATAGGCCTATTCAGGACTCCGATTCCCATAATGCATTTGGGGTGCTAAAATCCTGAAGCAAAGCGCGCTGTACAGTAACAGGAAGTTAAATTGTGACATGTATGTTACTTGTTCCTTCAGTTCTTAGCAAGGAGAGCGACTGTCCGCTCCTTGAACGCGGTTGTGCTTGCACACTTGTTACGAACACAAAAACGGTTCTGCCCCGTGGCGGGTGCAGAGGAAGCTCGCTCGGGGGTCCCAACACTGCGGGACGCTCCAAAATTACGGCACAGATGCAGGCCCTGCCTGCGGGGCATCCCGAAAACAGTGCCGGGCAGGTCGGGAGGGGAGAGAGACAAAGCAGGGGGACGGTTTACAAGCTCGCCGAAGGAGCAGCCACCCCCCCCCCCAACAGAGAGGAGCAGAGACACATGAAACCACACGCTGAAGGACACGAGGCAAGAGGGAGGGAGAGAAAGAGAGGGAGGAAGGGAGAGATAAACATTCAACATTTATGACATATTTTGGCACTAGAAAAAAAAAAAAATCAGAATAATCCTCAGAACATAATTCTTGGCCTCATTGAATTAGACGACATGGAGACAATATCAGTCCTTTCGGGGAGGGGGGGGGGGCAAAGAACCTCTTAAAAAAGGGGCACGGTATGAGAGCCACTGAACAACAGGCAACCCACACTTAAATGATACTATTATTATAATTTTTAGTTCCCTCCCCCCCAGTTAAGTAATCATTACTCATACTGTATCTTCTTAAATTAAGTAAATATAATTATCTTCAGTGTCGCTCAGACTAATGTCATTGTTGTTCTTCATTTTATGTAAATTACTTATTTGGCAATGCCATGTCTCTGTGTGCTCATGATAATAAAGCATACTTGAACTTGAATTTGAACTTGTTTGGGTGTGCGTGTGCGCAAGTTTGCGTGTGCGAGAGAGCATGTGCGTGCGCCTGTGTTTTTACGACATGAAAGGAGCCGCTTGGTCAGCTGGTAATGAACCCACTCACCCTGCTAACACAAAGCACATGCCAGCTTCGTACCAGCACTGTTTACCAGCAAATCAGAGCAATGCAAATTACAAAGCAAACCGAGAGCTCTTATCCAGAAAAATCACAACGAAGTGACCAAAATGGAAAACAAGCTAGATTGTTATCGGAAAGCAAGAAAAAATACCTAGCACGTTAGCAGAGAGACCTAGCACGTTAGCATTTCTTCAATGTTGGTGTTACAAAGCAGAGGCAGATCCTGACCGAGTAGAGGCTCAACTGTGCACTTGAAAAAAGCAGATCATCCAAAGACATGGACACCAAAAGAAGGTTTGATGATCACTGTAAGACAGGGGATGTGGAGACAGAGATGCACTTCCTCCTACATTGCGAAAGATTCAGAATTAAGAAATTGACACTTTCCTAAATTATTTATAATTGCACAGGACTTAAATTCCCTGAAATGGAATAAAAACTGAAAATCCTATTAGGATCCTATAATCTGAGAAACATAGATTGACCGTTGAAATTGATGATGATGATGATGATGATGATTGTGATGATTATTATTATAATAAACTGTCGTGACAGTTACGCGTTGAATTTACAGATTGTCCATCTGTGTTTGTTTGAATTGGTTTGCATTGCTATACACTCGGCAAGATTGATTTCCTGAGTTTGAATCTGAGTGAGACAGAAGAAGGCAGAGAAAGAGATGTAACAGCGTGCAGGAGTCATGCACGTATTTGTGAGTATGTTCATCTACACGTATCCCTCACAGATGTCGGTTATGTAACCTTTCCCTCGGTTGCTGTCGTCTGGTCCGTAAACCCGTTGCTGTGGCAACGGCGTAATGTCATTCTTATTATGACATTTTGAAAATTCAAAATTTGAGTAGCGCGCAAGAGGAAGTCAACAGGGAGAGAGGGAGAGAGGAATGAGAGAGAGAGAGAGAGAGGGGAGAGAAAAGAAAGAGGAAGACAGAGAGAGAGAAAATGAATGAGAAAAAAGAAACAGAAAAAGAAACGAGAGAGAGAGAGAGAGAGAGAAATGAGTTCCAGGAAATGCGTGAGACTCATCCCAGGGAGCATGAGCTAAGCCCCCGGTGTCCTGGGACCTCGGTATGGCCTCCACACTCCAAACATCAGGGCCCCACGCCAGCGGCCGACTGCAAGGGGGGTCCCCAACGCCTCCCGTCCCAGCCAGCGGGGAAAAAAAACAAAAAACACTCCGTCAACAAAGCCGGGGTCGGCAGCGGGTTGCCATGGCGACGGCGGCAAACTCAGCGGTTTGTTGTAGCAACGCCGAGCCCCCCCACTAATGAGCAAGCAGCGAGCGTCCTGGGGAAGGAGGTGGGGGTTGAAAAGGGGGGAGGGTGGGAGGGGGGGTGGGGGAGCACACGGTGTGGCCGATGGAAACTTGGGCTGGTGGGCATTCCTGTGTGGGCCTGCCACTCTGTTTCTGCCCAATAATCCCCCACCCCCCCTGCCCGGTTACCCCTGCTCCCCCCCAACACCCCCCTTCCCCACACACAGTCCTGTCCTCACACTCAGGCAGGACAAACAGGAGGCTCACCCACACCATCCATCTGCACAAACTCCACTAAGAACATTACACAGATACAGCCATACAAACAAAGGGAGAAGAGAGGGAGAGAGGGAGAGAGAGGGAGAGACAGAGAGGAAGAGAGGGAGAGACAGAGAGGCAGAGAGAGAGAGAGAGGGGGGCGGGCACAGAGAGAGAGAGAGAAGGCGGGAGAAATAGGGAGAGAGAGAGAGAGGGAGAAAGAAAGGGGGAGAAAAAGAAGGAAAGTCAGGCCGGAGGACAAAGAAAGGCACAGAGGAACAGAGCGGAGAGATAGACGGAGAGGAGGTATAGGGAAAGGATGAAAGTGATTAATGGACAGAGAGAAAGATGGAAGGAGGGAGGGAGAGAGTGAGGGAGGGGTCTACCTGTCCACCGGCTGGCGGAGCTCTCCACCTCGTTGCAGGTGGTGCCGTCACACAGCTCCCGAGCCAGAGGGCTGCTCTCGCTGACGTTGTAGAAACGCGTGGCCTCGAAGGCTGCAGAACACACACACACACACACACACACACACACACATCATATACACGTACACACACACACCACATACACGCACACACACATACACACACACCACATACACACACCCACCACATACACGCACACACACACATACACACACACCACATACACACACACACACACACACACACACACCACATACACACACACACACACACACACACGCACACACCACACACACGCACGTGCACACACACGCACACACACACACCACATACAGGTACACACACACACACACACACACACACACAGGTATACACACACATACACCCCCCCCCCCACACACACACACGCACACACACACCACATATACGCACACACACATACACACACGCACACACACACACACACACACACACACCACATACACGTACACACACACACACACGCACACACACGTACACACACACACACACACACACAAGCACACACACACACACACTGGAGTTAGAGCACTCCAAGCTCCAGCCATTACAATGCAGGATCGATGCATCATCAGCACTGCACAGACTGCAGTGTGCCAACACTCCCATGGGGTCTGTCTCCCCCATCAGATACTTTTCATCAGAGGAAAACCACAGGCCCACAGAAAATTGAAAAAATAATAACCCTATTGATGTCACGGTAAGAGAAGAGAGCAACACCTGGTTCGTAGTAGTCGTACACTTTGACCGGCACAGGTGCAGTCTTGCCCACGATGTACTCTCTGAGTGTCTGGAAGCTGACACAGGTCATGCACTGACTGGGGATCTAAATGGAGAGAGAGAGAGAGAGGGAGGGAGAAAAAGATAAAATCCCTCTCTTCAAAACCACGCCCTGAAGCTGTGTGCACACCCT
>CM077287.1:7288286-7490786 GCA_039654925.1 Anguilla pacifica | reverse complement strand
CGCACACGCACGCACACACACACACGTGCACGCACACTCACACAAACAGAAGTGACAAGTTAATCTTCCTCATAGGGACTGCCACCCACAGCAACAGGGTGAAACAAAATGAGAGTGTTTGGGGGGGGGGAGGGGTGGAGGTAGAGGGGCGGAGGGGGGGTGGAGGTAGGGGGGCGCGGGGAGAGAAGGGCCCGGCCGGAAAGCAGGAGCGGGGTGATGAATTCCGCGACACGCTGCCTCCTCCGAAATGGTCTCCAGATGTACGGGATGTCTGTCCGTCTGGGAGACGCAGTAAAAGAGCGCCAACCCCCGTCTCCCCGGGGGGTACAGCCTCACCCCCCCCCCAAAAAACATCCTGCTCCACACACGGGGACTCCAGGGGGGTCAGCCACTGTCCCAGGATGCAGGAACAGGCCCACACATGGCGGGCGATAAATGTTTTTTTTCTTTTTTTTGGAGAGCTTGAGGCATTCGTGATGACGACATCTTAAACATGTTTGTTTGTGTCTTTAGGGAGTGCGTGAGTTCCTATTTTTAGAGAGAGAGTGTGTGTGTGTGTGTGCGCGCGTGTGTGTATTGGCATGTATATGTGTGGAACGTGTGTGGGTTAGAACGTATATGTGAATGCACATGTGTGTGCTGGTGTTTGAGTGTGCTCAATGTGTGTGAGCACGTATGCAAGTGTGAACACCGGCACTTGGCAGTTAATACCTTCTCCAAGCTCTCCACATCAGCACGGAAGCCGGACAGCAGTGGGACGTCCAGCACGGCCATGTTGGAGGACCCGGAGTGCAGCCACCTGAACAGGCAGGAGAGAGAGAGAGAGACCACAGAGATCAAATTCAGCCTAGAATGTGTGAAAGACATAATCCAACCATAGAGCTTTAGTCACCCCAGAATACTCTGGGTCTTGATGGACATATGAGAGACACAATGCAACCATAGAGCTCAAATCAAACCAGAATACTCTGGATCTTGACGGGCATATGAGAGACACAGTGCAACCATAGAGCTCAAATCAAACTTGAATACACAGGGTCAGGGGAAAGTGTGAGAGACACAATGCAACCATAGAGCTCAAATCACCTTAAAATACTCTGGAACTGTATCAGTGTGAGACAACCTACTCTACTGTAGCCATACAATTCAAGCCAGTTTGGGTTACCCTGATTCAGAAACAGACAAACGTAACTTAACGTCAATCCAAGTTATGAGGGCCATGTATAATAGCACACAGTTGCTACACTACTCGATAAACGGTTTCCAGAATTCCTCAGCCAGACACCCACTTACTGTTACTGTCTTTCCAAATGAACTGTAATAGGCTACACTTTCATCGAAATGGACAAGAGCTGCTCTAAAAAGACGTGATGAAAACAAATGTCTGACATCCCCTGTACACCGTCCAGCAGACCAATTTAAAAACACTTCTGCCATATAAACACCAGAACAATCCCTGCAGATTGCAGACAATGATAAAAAATCCATTTTTTGTCCACCCATATTCAGGAAACTGTGATTTTATGTTTTGGTCGGCTCTGGGCTGGGCGAGCGCTCTCAGACTTCAGCAGCACGTAAAGACTGAAAGCGTCTCAGACGAGCGCGTACGCAGGCATGCGACTCGCAGCAGGAGCTGAACCTCTCGGCCCAGGACTGCAAGGGGTAACGGCAGCGAGGAGCTGCAGCACAGCGATCGCATTTCAGATCAAACCTGCAGCAGCAAAGCAGGCGAAGAAACGGCAACACAACAAAAAAAAACAAACCAAAAAAATGTAAATGAGCGAAACCTGCACAGTCCACGTAAAAATGGGAAATCAAACAACGACAGTTTCCATGACAACCGTCCACCAGCTGATCGAGGGGATCAGTCTCGTCTTTAACCTCGAGGATTCGAGACTCGACGCATCGGACCTCGGAGAATACGACTACCTGTCAGCGACTCTGACTGTTCGCGCCGATTAAAGTTTTCCTCTCAAAACACTCTCGTTAAATAACCGTCCTCGTCTCGTCTCGTCGACCCCCAACATGGCCGACAGAGCATTTCAGACGCGTACGTGATCCGGGTCTGCCCCCTCACCCCCCCCCCCCCCGACCCGCGATGCCCCCTGTCCCCCACCCCCTCACCCCCCCCCGACCCGCGATGCCCCCCCCCCCCCGCCCCCTCACCTGGTGCAGGCCTCCAGGGTGACGCGGTACTCCAGGTGGTCCTGGTGGGCGGCGGGGTCGTCGTCGTCGGCGGCGGCGCGGCGGGCGCGGCTCAGCTCCGAGCGGTTGTCGGCGCGGGAGCGGGGGCGGGCGCCGGGGGGGCGGGGGGAGGCGGGGGACGGGGGGTGCCTCTCCGGGCGCGGCTCCTTCAGGTCCACCGTCAGCTGGAAGGCGGGCTTGGCCACGGGGTCGGGCACGTTGTACGACACGTCGATCTGGAGGCGGCGGCAGGGCCGGGTTAGGGTTACATCACAGGCGTCAGGCTCCAGTCCTGATGAGCCACCAGCGTTTGCTGGTTTTCACAGCGTTTTTGGGCACCAGTGTTCCATTTCAAGTCACTGATTGGCTAAGGAATCCACACATCTTGTTTTCAAGGCGACATAGCTCAGGAGGTAAGACCGATTGTCTGGCAGTCGGAGGGTTGCCGGTTCAAACCCCGCCCTGGGCGTGTCGAAGTGTCCTTGAGCAAGACACCTAACCCCTAACCTCTAACTGCTCTGGCGAATGAGAGGCATCAATTGTAAAGCGCTTTGGATAAAAGCGCTATATAAATGCAGTCCATTTACCATTTACCATTTAATATGCAGATGATTGAAAGGAAACCCCAAAAACAGACACTGCGGGTCCCCTTGGGATTCAGTTTGACACCCCTCGTTTAGACTATATCACTGCAGTCAGAGAGCTGGGCTGGTTGTGGTCATGTTGACAATCCAAGATAATCAAGCAAAGGTACTTGAAGTAGTTGAATGGTTTCATTCCCAGGCTTGGTTGGTCTACAAGGTAAGTCCAACCATCTCATAACCACGACTGAATGGACTCCATAAAAATGATTTTCCTAAACACATCTTTAAGCATGTATGCACAGACACACACACACACACACACACACACACACACACACACACACACACACACACACAGTGCTTCTCATTGTTTCCTGGACCTTAACCATTTGTTCATCTCTGCATTTGTACAAATGTGAAAATAAAAGTATACGTGGTTCTAGAGACCTGAGACCAAAACAAAATAAGTTCATTCCCATTCAGGTGAATGAGTTTTTCTGATTGCAAATCACGGACCAGTAAGCAACACGTATTACAGCACACAGCCAGTGAAGCAAACCACATGCTCAAACCGTTTCCCCTCAGTGACCTTTCGTGAAAACACTGTTATTTCACAGAATCACTAATTGTATCGCGTCGATACCAACGGGTGCCTCGTCTAAGACGGCTTATTCTTTCGCCCAGTCCAGAGAACAGTCTGTACTGGATCAGAACAGCCTGTCCAGAACTTCGCTCTGCGGTCGTTCTGAAGACCCTGCTTTGAAAGGCCGCTTTTGTTTTTTTAGGGACAAGGTACATGAAAATAAGTGTTCCGTCCAGGGGGGTCTTTGCAGCTGGAAATGGACCAACCGCCCTACCCCCTGTACTGAAAAAGTTTTACCAGATCATCCCAAATTTATGAGCAAGGATTTTTTACGAGCCAAAGCCATGGGGGCAGGCCTCGGAGGGGGGGCTGGCAGTGCAGGTGAGGGTGGGGTGGGGGGTGTGGGGTATTGGGTGTGGGGGTGAGGGTGAGGGTAGGTTTGAGGGTGGGGTGTGGGCCAAAACTATACCTGCATCAGACAGCAGCCCTCTCCCTTTGCACTGACAAACAATCCGGTCGGGATGCTGGGTATCTGAGAGAACGAGAGAGAAAGAGCAAGAGAGTGAGAGAGAGAGGAGTAGGGAGGTAGAGGGAGAGAGTGAGGCAGAGAGAGAGAGAGAGAGATAAGGAGGGAGGTAGAGGGAGAGAGTGAGGCAGAGAGAGAGAGAGAGAGAGAGAGAAAGAGAGAGATATTCAGAACTGCATTTGTGCTTGAGGCTCCTAAGAAAACAGGCATTCTCTGGCAACATCTCAGCAGCAGCTAAATTACACACAATTAAACAGACATGGCTAATTATGAGGGAGAACCACACAGAGGGCAGGGAATCCCCCCCCCCCCCCGAACGGCACACACCACCACGATATCGCGCGCGAAGAAACCACCGAATCTACGTCCGCGCCATGGAGGAGGAAATGTGGCGCTCGTAATCGGCGTCCCCGTTCGACGGGAAGGGGCGTAAATCACCATGAAATGCAGCGGCACCAACAGGACGTCGGGAGAGTTAGAGAGTGAGAAAGAGAGTTAGAGAGAGACAGAGAGGGGGGGAAAGTGTGTGTGTGTGAGAGCAAGAGAGAGAGAGAAAGAGGGGGAAAGTATGTGTGTTAGAGAGAGAGAGAAAAAGAGGGGGAAATTGTGTGTGTGTGTGAGAGAGAGAGAGAGAGAGAGAGAGAGAAAGAGGGGGAAAGTGTGTGTGTATGTGAGAGAGAGAGAGAAAGCGTTGGAAAGTGTGAAGGAGAGTGAGAGAGTGAGATAGAGGGAGAGAGTGTGTGTTTGTGCGTGTGAGAGAGAGAGAGAAAGAGTGAAGGAGAGAGAGAGAGGGAGAATGTGTGTGTGAGAGAAAGCGAGAGAAAGAGTGAAGGAGAGAGAGAGAGGGAGAATGTGTGTGTGAGAGAAAGCGAGAGAAAGAGTGAAGGAGAGAGAGAGAGGGAGAGAGTGTGTGAGAGAAAGAGTGAAGGAGAGTGAGAGAGAGGGGGAGAGAGCGAGAGAGAGAGGGAGAGAACGGGAGAAGGAGAGTGTGTGTGTGTGAGAGAAAGAGTGAGAGAAAGAGTGAAGGAGACTGAGAGAGAGGGGGAGAGAGTGAGAGAAAGGGAGAGGGAGAGTGTGTGTGTGAGAGAAAGAGAGAGAGAGAAAGAGTGAAGGAGAGTGAGAGAGAGGGGGGGAGAGAGCGAGCGAGAGAGAGAGAGAGAGCGTGTGCCGGATCGCAGGCAAGCCTCTTCACGCTCCGCAGGTCTGACTGCTCGAGCGAAGCGATCAGAACTCCGCTTCTCCGCGGCGGGGCAAAAAGTTCACGGCGCAACATGTCAAGCGGCTGTCGCTGCGGGGACCTGGGTTATGAAATGCTGAGCAGCTCAGCTCATTACGTTAACCTTCAGATTGCGAGGAAATTGCCCCCATTTTTTTACTGAGCCACAGCCCATAAGGATTTACTCGCTCAGGCACGGAAGTGTGTGCGAGGGTGCAGTTCACTCCTTTATCCAGCAGGGGTCGCTAGCCACTTTACGGGAGACATTACCACAGCGCTCTGCAGGATCTTTTTGTTGTCCCGGTGGAGCTCGAAGGTCTCCTGGAAGTCCAGGTTGGTGGAGGCCAGGGAAATGGTGAGATTGACCCCCCCGACGTAGGAGAGGATGGCGTACTCCGACAGGGCCTGCAGCGCCACGCACGTGTCCTGCGGGGGGGGGGGAGAAAAAAGATCGCCCAATCAGACGCGAGCGACACATGACCGCACTCATGAAGCCCGCGAGTTTGGAACTGCTGACCTAGGATCACGTCTCCCCCTCTCCGTGCCATAACCTCGCCCATTGTGAGTCAGGAGGCCAAACTGATCCCAGACCTGCACTCCTTCCCTGAGATGCTTTATGAATACAGAGCACTGGCTTCATTTGTGAATAAGATCATGTAGTCAGGTACACAATAAATGACAATAAAATCACAGAATGACAAGAACGGGCCTTTCAGCCCTGATCCATCTTGGCTCACTATTTACCATCTTGCCCTTTGAGAGCTGCAGGGTGTCCAGGCTTTCATTAACGAGCGCTTAATTGATCAATTAAAGCCGCAGATTACACAGGTAATTACTGACTCTGAATTGGCTGCTGATTTTAGGATGAAAACAAAAAAACCAGCAACATGCTGTGATTCCCCAGGAGAGGAAGAGTGAACGCAGGTTTAGAGAGTATCCAGCACTGCACAAGCGGCATCATGCGCTAAGAAAGAAACAACAAAAGCAGCGGTAAAACTGCTGCTGGTGGCGGGTACGAGGGCAAGAGGGCAGTTGAGAGCGGGGCACCTGGGTGGAGGAGAAGCCCCCGAGAGCGTTGCGCCGCTGGGAGAGCCACTTGACCACGGGCAGGGCGGAGGCCACGTCACCCAGGAGGGTGTAGGTCAGGAGCCCGTAGGCGGTCATCTCCACCTCTGCGGAAACCACTGAGACACACACACACATACACACACACACACACAGAGTCACGTCAGGCACCACGACCTTCGACCTTCAACCTTTAACCCTTAACCCTCAACCATCAAGCATCAGCCTTCAACCTTCAACCCTCAACCATCAACCTTCAATCCAACTTCCAACCTTCAACCATCAACCTTCAACCCTCAAACTTCAACCCTAAACTGTCAAACTTCAATCCTCAGCCATCAACCTTCAAAAGGCAACCTTCAACAGCCAACCTTTAACCCTCAACCTTCAATCTTCACCTCTTAACCTTCAACCTTCCTCTGATCAGGCCAGGACTGTGTGCTCTGGCTTAATTCCACACAATCATGTTCTCACCAGTAGTTACCTTTATAATGACTATTTTTTCCATTCTTAATTTTACTGCTTCTAAATATTTGTGAAATTGCTATTTATTACATTGTGTTGTATTATATTGTTGTTCCGTATTGCATTTGATTTTAGTTCCTGCTCAGGGACGGCAGATGTAAATTACCTTGAAGCTAACTCTGGTGCATTTTCATTTTAAGTGTGCATGGTCCCTGCTACATAAACAGTAGACTGAGCTAAATAAATTCACCAACTGCACCAAAAGAAATGGCTGCAGTTTTCCAATGAAGGTTTTTTTTCGATGACTGAATTGCAGACCCGGTTTCACACCCGAGTGTCAACCTGGTCAGGCTCACATTACCACGAACTTGGACAAACATAACAACACACTTTAGGTAAAATCAGGAACCCGACGGCTCCGCTACGAGCAGGTCTGTGAGGGTCAGCGTAGCAGGTGTGTCCAGGTGGAGAGGTCCTGCTGTACCTGACTGTGAGAGACCGTCGCTGAACCCCATGAAGGTGTCCTCGTCCGTCACCGTGCTGCCAGTCAGACTCCAGTGAGTGAAGCCGTCTGCACAATGAGAGAGGTGTAAGGGAGAAGACCCAGGTTCACGGCACTGTTAACCGTGGATAACCAGCTGTCCGCATAAACATAGAAAATATGGAGAAAGTAACAAATGTCTTTAATGTCCACTTAAGGGAATTAAGTTAGAGCAAACAAACGCACACACGGACACAGTCACACACACACAGACGCACACACAACACAAACACACACAGACACACACACACAAGCACACACATACATGCGCACACACACACATACACGCGCACACACACACACACACACACACACACACACACACACACACATACACGCGCACACACACGCGCACACACACGCGCACACACACACACACACACACACACACACAGAGGTGCACTTCTGAGGTACCCTGTGTGATAGCCATGTGGTTGAGCCGCCGCAGGGCTAACGGGGCGTAGGGGCTGCGTAGGAGGGCCAGGGCGTATGCAGACAGGGCCGTGGTGTACGGGTCGTCTGCGGAGTACGTGTTGGTCTCCAGGAAGCCCTTGGCCTTGGCGACGGCCATCTTCTCCTCCTGTCAATGGAACACACACACAGGCACATTAATGCGCCATATCACCATATAATTCTAATGTCATTTCCAACACCGATGGAAGGTCACATCACACCATATAAGTCTATGGTGGTTTGTGTACGCACTTATTAGTGCAGCACAACCAATGTATCTAATAGCCTAATACATCCAATACAAAACACTCCAAACAGTCAGCGTGTCATTACAGTGTATATAGTATTCCAGTATATCGCCACTGCAAACATAATATTCCAATATAACATTTGTTCAAAGCAACTATTATAGCCTACAGTTTATATTATTTGTGAATAGTCAAAATGGCTATAGACAGTGATGGGATTTTAAAAGTGCAACCTTTTCTTCCGTTTTCCTTTCACAGATTTTGTGTACTGTACAATGTGTCAAACATCGACTTGGGGCAACAGGTTTCATGCTAACCAGAGTTCAACATCAGAAGGAAAAGGCACTTTAATATAATGGTCTGAAACCCAACTCCACTTCAATCTGTTTGGCACCAGCACTTACTCACAGGCCTCTACATATCCAACATACTCATTGCAATGCTAAACAACACTTTGAAGAGTAGGTGTTTTTGGAATGTTTTTTCATAATTATAAGTCAGTGTTCTAGAACTCCACTGCTCTCAGTTGCCAGCAGTGACTGTTACATCAGTATTAGAGCGTTCAGTCAAGAACATTCTAATCACATATTTGTGATCTCACACCTTAACATTCCTGCAGTCAGTGAAAGCCCAGATGTACCCCATTTGCGGGTATCTGGACGACACGACCAAAGAAAAAGAGAGTGAACAATCGCCTTGTAATTTAGTTTTTACGCTTAAGCTACAGGAGGCCCTTACTTTGATGTGAAGTGTCCTTTTAATTTTGTATCTCGGAGGCAGAGCGCTTAAAAAAAGGAACGGCTCAGCAGTTTGTTTTGAAGAGCGAGGACAATCCTGCGTACTTCTTCACATTCCAGAATGCGCTGTCGTGCTGTAACTGTACGAGATTGGCCGACGAACTGACAAGCAGCGACATTTGAGTTAGAAACACCTGCTTCAAGCTTCTCAAAAAAATCCCAGAAATTTTGTATCGCATTAGGTTACGACACACTGACACAAGAGTCAAGCTGGCTCATCAACACATTTGTAAGAATGTGGACCTGGCCCTCAAATCCCTAAAGTTCAACTGCTCATCTTTCGAGGCCATATTAAATGACAGTAACAAACAAAAAAATTGAATGTTCCGGATTGTCATCTTGTCAGGTTTTGTTATTTCTAAACTTTAATGATACAGAATACAGAAGCTTTTGGGAGAGGGAGGAAGCTGATGAAACCTCACTAACAGGAATGCAGGACCTGGTGTCAGTTTTTTTGCGGCCCGGACTGTCTCCAGCTCGTCTCTGGGTATAAATCGTTCGATACGGCCAGTGAGGTAAGCGATTACATTACCATCACTGGAGAATAATAAAATAATGTTGAGGTCAGGCCAGGACATCCATCTCCAGCAGTAAGTGAGTAAGCAAGGATCCTGACTGTAAACGCTGAAGGCTTGAGGCCTTGCCCAGTGATCCTCTGCAGCCAGTGTGAAGGATTAGGAACCAGAGAGAGCAGTCCTGAGAGAAGGTTGCTGTAGATCAGTGATCTCCACACCCTGTTCCTCGAGAGCTACAGGGTCTGTTGGCTTTCATTGTTACTCTGCACTTAATTAACCAATTAGAACAGTTGATTAGACGGTTAACTCACCTCCCCTGGTTACTTGCAGAGCTTGTAGCTCTCCAAGACCAGGGCTGAAGACCCCTACCTGATTCACTAAGACCTTTAGCAAAACCATTTAGCACAGGCAAAACCAATAACATAACCAATGATTGGTCATGGTATTTATCTTGCACCAATCACTGGTCATGTTATTGCTTTTGCGTGCGCTTAGTGAATCAGGCCCTGGGGCGCATGGACTGAAGTGTGTAACAGAGAGTGGCGAGGAGACAAAGGTCTTTATGGGGAGAGTGACATGGTGTTGGGTGGGGGGGTGAGGGGGGGGGTTCTTACCTCAGTGGATATTCCCGTCTCCAAGAGAGCGGCCACCACGTAGGCGGTCAGGGATATTTTCCCATGGATCCCGCCCTTGAAAGACAAACAGGGGGGTGAACGTTCGCCCCGGCGATACCATGCTGCACACAACCCGCCAATCAGCTGCTTTCCAGCTGTGCTGCACATCTGTTTCCTCAAAGCGTTTCTCCGGCACTTTCTTCAGCTGACACATTTCATAACCCGCCACCCCCACACAGTGGCAAACACAGGCCCCCGGTCTGACTGACTGACAGGTCAAGCAACAGCACCCACCCCGCCCCCCCCCCGCTGCCACCCACCCCCCTCAAAAGTTTTTCGGTGTTCATCCACCCAGTAGTTCCCTAGGCTTGGATCCGGACTCACCGGCAGGTCGTTATAGAGGTCGAGATGGGCTATGGGACCCATGTTTTTTAAAAAAAATTAGCTTTCTGTACTTACACACTTTCCACAGTCAAATGAAATACTGCGCTACTTAGATTCACAGCACGAGCTGAGTGTGCAGGCAGTGGTTTTGACATGCGCAGAAAATATTTGAATATTGTGTGAATATCTGAGGCAGTGTTTCAAGAAGGTGGTGGGGGGGGGGGGTTTCAGAAAATGGATTTGTTCATTAAATGGGCCACGTGCTCGGAAGGTCTGGGAACCCCTGCATTTTTCACCCCCCCTCCATTTCACCCAGGGCCAGTCCCCGTCCCCCGTCCCCCCAGTGTGTCTCAGGGGTACCTGCAGGTCTTTATTTAGGATCCTGCCCATCGCCGGGAAGGAGCCCTCCTCTCTCTGGTGGTTGATTAGCCAGGTCTTGGCTGCCCGGAGCTCCTCGGGATCGATGAAGATGAACCCGCGGGACTGGGCGAAGGACTTCAGCACAAACGCCGTCAGCCTGACCGGAGGGAGGGAGAGAGGGAGGGAGGGACGGAGGGAGAGAGAGAGAGCAAGAGAAAGAGTGAGAGACAAAGAGAGAGAAACAGAAAGAGAGGAAAGGAGGGAGGGAGGGAGAGAGAGGGAAGGAAGGAGGGAGAGAAAGAGAGAGAGAGAGAAAGAGCAAGAGAGAAAGCGAGAGGGAAGGAGGGAGGGAGAGAAAGAGAGGGAAGGAGGAAGGGAGAGAGAGATTGAGAGAGAGAAAGAGCATGAGAAAAAGAGAGAAAGAGAGAGGGAATGAGTGAGGGAGAGAGAGAGAGAGAGAATAGTATATCAGTGGTAGACTCTGTAATGGCTCTGTCGTGTAAAGGGTGTCTTACATGTACTATACGGTTTTGGTATTTACATCAGTCGTTGGAACATGACAGAAATATGTGCTCTCCCCCAATCCCAGCAGCTCTCGCGCCCATCATCGATCAACCTAGAACACTCAAAGGGCGCACGCTGTTTGCTGAACTGCACACGACGCCACGCCAAGATCAGACAGCGAGGGATGGGGGCGGACCACGGGAGGGGGGGGGGCGTGGCCACAAGATTGACAGCCCTGGATCCCGCAGCTGTTCCATCTCAAGAATCTGGAATTTCACAATGTCAAATCAAGTATGTTTCTGCATGCCGAAATATCCCAACAGCATTCCCGGCTCACATAAACAGAGAATCCGGGGTGGCATTCCTCATTCCGACAGGCATTACAAACCAATCCCTCCGAGCGGAACCCGTAGTGAGAACACAGGAGAAGAAATTTTTAAAAAATGTTAAAAAAATAAACAGGCTAATCTGAAACAGGCTAATCAATGCGGACAAACTCAACCGGGCTAATAAACACCTTCATAAATCAATAGTGGCCCTCACAGAAACCTGCAGACTTCAATGAAACCTTTAAGATCATAAATATGAAAATGAGAATGTTCTTAACTGAACATTCTAATGCTGATGTCACAATCACTGCTGGTAACTGAACCACTGCTGGAAAGTTGTTCTAGAACAGTGCTTCTCAACCCTGGTCCTGGGGACCCACTGCCCTGCATGTTCTAGATGTTTCCCTGCTCCAACACACCTGATGCAAATGAATGGGTCGTTATCAGGCTTCTGCAGAGCTTGATGACGACCCATTCGTTTGAATCAGGTGTGTTGGAGCAGGGAAACATCTAAAACATGCAGGGCAGTGGGTCCCCAGGACCAGGGTGGAGAAACACTGTTCTAGAACACTGACTTAGAATTTTGAAAAAAAAAAATTCTAAAAACACCTACTCTTCAGGGTTTATATTCTTAATATGCTTTACTTATTGAATGGCAGGACATTATGGCATTCCTCCCAGTGTCATCAGGACAATGAGGCGAGCGGTTTACCCAAAAAGACAAAACAAGCACATGTTTTTGGTCATTACATGACATGCTATAATGCTTTTTTAAATACATGTTTGGGATTTGCTGAAGAAACGAGCCAAAAATAAAACAGGGAGGGGGTCAAGAACTACTAAACCACGGTATTAAATCTTCCCCGGACGGGCCCTGGATGTTATTCTTCCCCGGAGAGGGAGAAGGGATAGGGGCCGGGGCCGGCAGGAATTTTTATAATGTTAAGTAATACTGTGTCACCGCGGTTGAGAAGGCGGGCCTGTGGGAGAAGTGTAAATGTGATTTAGTGAGCGGGAGGTGTGAAGGAACCACCCCTGGCTTCCGTCACCCCCTCTTTTCAAGCCTTTCTGATCCCTCTTTCCCTCAACCTCTCCACTCGTTTAGCCGTCACCCAGGTCGCTGTTGCTGTGTTACTGCTGCAGTCTGCACGATCAAAATAGTCAGCCATTTTTAAAAATCGCTTAAAAAGATTCCTTGGATTACTTTTTCTTTTTTCTTTGTTTATTGGGGGGTGGGAGGGGGTTCTTCGCCATGGCAACACCGTAGCTTCGCTGTACTTCCTTTACTGCGGCGAGAGAGTTTCACAAGCTGCGGAATTAGGAAACTTCCCCGGAGGCGGTTTTCCATGGCCTCCCGATTTTCCCGGGACACCCCTGATTTTGCGATGAGTCCGTGGCCACTGGAGCGCTCGTGTTTTTGTTGATAAGCCTAATGTGGGAACTGGCTCATTTGCGAGGAAACCTGAGAGGCCAGAGCAGAATAGTTCTGAAACCGAGCCCGCTATTTTAGGACATTTACGCAAGCCTGAGTTTCCAGAGGCGAGAAAATGACTGTATTCGTTTTCAGGGGTCGAACTGTCCCTCTGAACTGAAATCCGAACCGGTTACCAACAGCCATGCTGTGCGGACTGCACACACGCACTCCATACCAGAGTGTAAATAAAAGCAATCAATCAGGCGGCGAAGGGGAAGCTTGGTGGTCACGGACCCACAAGATAGACCGTTATGAATGGAGGGCTTCGTAAACCACACCATCATGTGGTACTGGTTTGGAAGCAGGGTGTTAAGTGCTGAGGGCTGCACACAGCGTCATGTGACACCGGTTTGGAAGCAGAGTGTTAAGTGCTGAGGGCTGCACACAGCGTCATGTGACACCGGTTTGGAAGCAGAGTGTTAAGTGCTGAGGGCTGCACACAGTGTCATGTGACACCGGTTTGGAAGCAGAGTGTTAAGCACTGAGGGCTGCACACAGCGTCATGTGACACCGGTTTGGAAGCAGGGTGTTAAGTACAGAGGCCTGCACACAACGTCATGTGACACCGGTTTGGAAGCAGAGTGTTAAGTACTGAGGGCTGCACACAGCGTCATGTGACACTGGTTTGGAAGCAGAGTGTTAAGTACTGAGAGCTGCACACAGCGTCATGTGACACCGGTTTGGAAGCAGAGTGTTAAGTACTGAGGGCTGCACACAGCGTCATGTGACACTGGTTTGGAAGCAGAGTGTTAAGCACTGAGGGCTGCACACAGCGTCATGTGACGTGGTTTGGAAGCAGAGTGTTAAGCACTGAGGGCTGCACACAGTGTCATGTGACACTCATTGGATCCAGACAGTCCAGACGTTCGAGCGGTGTGGAAGAGAGGTATCCAGCGTCCCTTAAGGGCCTACAAACCATAACGTTTTGGGACAAATCACCCCCTTTCCTTCACAACCTCTGTACATATCTGGGGGGGCGGGGGGGTGTGCTGGCTTTGTGTACCCCCAGTACTTCCCAAGCACCCCAAACCTCGGACACATTTATCACTAAAGGATCCGTGTCAGCATTGGTCCGTTCAGATCCAAAAGTCATCAGCCAACAGGACGTATTTAAAATGCTTTCACTAAACACGCTTCAAGATTCTAAATATGGAATCCAACGACAGGACAGACTCGTAACGAGTCATTTAATTTGCTAATAATCCTGCGAGACACAGTCTTCACTAAGCAACATTCTGACATATTTTTCAACTCTTTTCGCTGTTTTTTTTTTGTCTGAACTGGGCTTACGATGCAGAAAGTCTATACATGACGTGTCTCATCGTACTGAATTAGGGGCAACAATTTCCTCGTAGCTACATTTATTTAACCTGGCTGGGACACATTAACACAGCATTAAGGGCGCTGTTAATCTGGCAATAAATGACCTCTGCTAATGATTAAGTGTGCACTAGAAACACAGCGTGGATTGTTCTCGCGTATAAACACTTAGCTAACGGATTAATAAAGTGTTTCGTGGCGGGGTTTACGTAAGGTTCAACATCTGCAGCACAGTCGGACGCCTCGTCGATTGCAGCCCCCTAACTTTTTTTTAATTACAGGCATTTAGCAGAGAATTATACAGAGCGACTTGCACTTTGACAGTGTCCATTCATACAGTTGGCTTATTTATTTTTTTAAAAATTCAGTTAAGGCGCCCAGCTCAAAGGTACAACGCGAGATACAATTTGCTGGAGGGAATTGAACCTACAACTCTTGGGTTCACACAGCCCAGTTCTCCGACTGTTATAAAATGCTGCTGCCCAAATCTTTAATGCCTTCATGGATCACATTTTGCTTCATTTCAGTTTTTTTTGCTTCTTCAATGGAACATGCAACGTTTTATGCATAATCAAAGAGAAAAAGCTGGCTCATTGCTTTTCACAAGGAGCACTGCTGCTGTAGCCTGTAGGGCAGTTATCCAGTAGGTTAGCCAACCTGTAGGGCAGTTAGCCTGTAGTGCTGTCGGCCTGTTGGGCAGTTAGCCTGTAGGGCTGTCGGCCTGTTGGGCAGTTAGCCTGTAGTGCTGTCGGCCTGTTGGGCAGTTAGCCTGTAGTGCTGTCGGCCTGTAGGGCAGTTAGCCTGTAGTGCTGTCGGCCTGTTATGCAGTTAGTCTGTAGTGCTGTCAGCCTGTAGGGCAGTTAGCCTGTAGGGCTGTCGGCCTGTTGGGCAGTTAGCCTGTAGTGCTGTCAGCCTGTAGGGCAGTTAGCCTGTAGGGCTGTCGGCCTGTTATGTAGTTAGCCTGTAGGGCTGTCGGCCTGTTGGGCAGTTAGCCTTTAGGGCTGTCGGCCTGTTGGGCAGTTAGCCTTTAGGGCTGTCGGCCTGTTGGACAGTTAGCCTGTGGGGCCGCTGGCAGTGGCCTGCTAAAGCAGGTTCCCCGGAAGCTTACACCTCCTGGCAGGGGAGGGCACGTGTAGAACGCAGAGGGCAGAGATTACAGGGTCCCTCCCATGCCCCGTGTGGGGGTGTCCCATGCCTGGCCTTAAACAGCAAACAAATCGCCCCAGCCCCCAACGCATGTGTCAGAGGCCTAATTATGAGTTTGTGTAGAATACTCCGGGGTTTACTTAACCTGATGCTTTACATCAGAGCCTCCATTAAAAATAATCACACACACCCCCTACTCCCCCCACCCCCCTCTACTCCTGGCCAATAAATCGCCCCGGCACATGCTGGACCATGAAGTCATATGGTTCTGCTTGAATGTCCAAAAAGAGCCTCGGACATTTATCACCCCCCCCCACCCAGCTCGTGACAGGATTCAAAATATTATGAGACGTGTGTGCCCCTACCCCCCTCCGTCGATGTAGAAATGAGCCCACTCAAAATGCTAACCCCCAGGGGACTCAATGGAAACAGAAACGAACATATGAAGTCACACTCACGCAGGCCGTTTCTTATTTTAACCTCAAAGTGATTCCTCATTATTTTTTGTGTGTGTTTTCACCAATAATATACTGAAGCACACGCGAAGCCACAACTAAAAACCCACAAACTAAAAATAAAAAATCGTCCGCTATCTGCTTAATAAGGACAGGATCTCGGGCCAGTCCTGGAGGGTCTGCTGGTGTTTCAGCACTCAAGCAAGCACTTTAAATCATTCACTTGGTTCACTCAACTTGTATTCCAGGCCTAAATTGCCCACTAATTGACAAAAAAGCCCACAAAAAAACTCTTGAGAGGCTTGAGACTGAAGGCACCAGAGTTTCAGATCCCGGATATAAACTGCGAGGAGGAGTTGAGAAGTTGGTGCGCCACCCCCCGCCCCCCCCCCCCCCCCCAAACTCACCACATGCTCCCGGATGAGTCCCTCTCCCCAAACGCGCTGTAGGAACCGTCCTGGCGCTTGTAGGTCAGCTGCCGCTGGTACCCTGAGGAGGAAGCGAAACGCCGTAGTACTACTGCACCAGGTTTTTAACCACAGCGCTGAACAGCACCGCGAGAACATACAGCGACCAAGCTGACCGTCGGCACTCAGAGTCTCTGAGTAAGAGTTCACTACTTCTTTTTTTAAAATTTAAATTTCAGTTTTGCAAGGGGTAGAATTGTGCAGAATTCCAGAAAATCTTTTTTCTTCCCCCCCCATCCCCTCGCACACCAAATTATTATTCGAACAGCCATGTTAATGACAACAAAATATTTCACAAACGCATGATTATGAAACGACGTTCATACAAGTCGGTTCGGATACATGACACCATACACCCTGAATGACACAGACTGCAGAGACTCACACGGGTGCAGTTCGTCGGCCCGTTAGCGCGTAGCTGCGCAGGGCTCAATGCTACATGAAAGCTAAGCCAGTTGCAAGGTGTAGCAACGCAGGTGTGTCACCTTGCAGAAGGTAGTCCGTGGCCTCCGCCTCCACCTCGGTGCTGAGCTGGTGGGTCTTCTGCAGGTACTTGAGCACGAAGACGTTGGGCGCGAAGTGGATCATGTTCTGCTCCCCGCAGCCGAAGGGCAGACGCAGCAGGTTGTCCAGGTTGTTGAGGGTGGGGCCCATCACGTCCCCTGGGGCGCAGCCAAAAAGAAACCAGGGGCCCATGTTCAGAAAGGGTCTCAGAGTACGGGTGCTGACCTAGGATCAGTTTTCCTGTTCGTATCCCGAACTATTACAAGCTACCATGCAAAACTGCTCCCAGATCAGCTCCCATATTTGAAAAACATCTCAGCGTACGAGTGCTGATCTCCAGTCAAGTTTTCCCAATCCACATCACAACCTTAACATTTTATATGTCCCGGAGACAGAATGCATGTTTATACTGTCAAACAACTGAGCCTTCAACACCACAATACAATGCACAGCACGAGTATGACTTGAATTCCTACTGGACCATTATTTGTGTAAACAGGAATGCTGTATGTTTAGGTTATATCTCAACACACAGCATATAAAAAGATGGGCAGTGTATCATTTTGTGTCATGTGTCACTTTTCTTTGATGGGGCGAGTCAACAGTGTGTTAAAACAGAGTGTTAAAAAGTGTGTAAAAAAAAGGAACTCATCGCACAGGTGGTTGAAATAAGTAGGAGAGAGCGACAGTTCAGTGGACCAATCGGTGCGCGGCAATCGCGTGACATCACAGGGCCTCTCACCAATCATGGAGGCGGTGGCCCTCTCGGAGCCGGGCACCACGTTGTGCGGCACGCCCAGGGTGAAGGCCTCGTTGTGGTTCTCGTCCGAGTCCTCCTTGCGCCAGATCTTGAACTCGCCCACCGAGCCCCAGCCCGTGGAGAAGCCGATGTGCCTCACCTGGGCGGGGAGGGGGCCGGCCCACTGCAGGAACACCGTCTCATTGGACGGCTGCAAGCCGTGGCCCACCTGCGGCACGGCACGCGACATCAGTCAGCTCAGAGCAGGTCACCGGCCAACAGGAAAGCACACTTTTCTCCTAGCGTATAACACAGTGGATTCCAAGTCTGTTCCGCCACATCTAACCGTCCTGTAGGGTTTCATTTCAACCGAAATTTGACACACCTGATTCTACTGACGAGCAGCTCAGTCAGATATCTAGCTGTTTTTGGACAGTGGGGCCAGCCCTACAAACGCAAATGTCTGTGACTGAGTGACTGAGTGACTGAGTGATGAAGTTACACCATTGGTCGGCCGAGTTATGAAGTTACACCATTGGTCGGCCGGATCACGTGTGTTAGGTCCAGCCATATACTAGGATTTAACCTGGTCTTGTTTGAGCACGCTCACTGCGCAGCGGCAGCTCAGTCAGATCTCTAGCTGTTTTCTGAGCACGCTCACTACGCAGTGGCAGCTCAGTCAGATCTCTAGCTGTTTTCTGAGCACGCTCACTACGCAGTGGCAGCTCAGTCAGATCTCTAGCTGTTTTCTGAGCACGCTCACTACGCAGTGGCAGCTCAGTCAGATCTCTAGCTGTTTTCTGAGCACGCTTACTGCGCAGCGGCAGCTCAGTCAGATCTCTAGCTGTTTTCTGAGCACGCTCACTACGCAGTGGCAGCTCAGTCAGATCTCTAGCTGTTTTCTGAGCATGCTCACTGCGCAACGGCAGCTCAGTCAGATCTCTAGCTGTTTTCTGAGCATGCTCACTACGCAGTGGCAGCTCAGTCAGATCTCTAGCTGTTTTCTGAGCACGCTCACTGCGCAGCGGCAGCTCACCGAACAGGGCGAGCCACACTGGTCTTCCAGTAAAAGCAAACGGGGCGTGCGATGGACCCCAGCCATTTTAGCATCGGCGTTGGATCCCGGGCCAAAGCGCTGTGTAATTATTACACGTCACGCTCGAAAAACACTCTTCCTCTCACCGAGGGAAAGGAGCCACCGAGAGAACAGCCCGACTTCCAACAATAACAAAGAGGACTGGAAGCGCATTAGCTTCCACTTGAAAGGCGATTTCGTCCGCGCTGAGTTTTTACGAGCCGCGGCTTCTTGTAAAAATCCGGCGCCGACCGTTGGCAACAAGGCGGTTCGCTTCACCTCGGTTCAGCCCAGACCCATTTTAGAGGGCGCTGAATGACCAGAGTGGCCCCCTCGGCATTTGCTGCCACTTGTAAAACTAAAAAAATGGAGTAAGCTATACACTCAGAGGAGGGGGGAAAAACAGTTCTCTCTAGCCATCTAAAAATTAATCACACGTAACAACGTTTCACGTCGTCCCGGGCTTTTAAATCGCTCCCTCTGGTCGAATTTGCGCGAAATCCGACGTGAAAAGTTCACACCCCTTCGGCAGGGAGACGGGGAGCGCGATGGGCACGGATCGGCAAGCGTCCTGACTGACATCACCGGCCGCCCCCCGTCCCATGTGACCTCACAGGCGTGTCATTAAACTGGAGCCCCGGCGCCAGGACCTCCGCCAGGCCCGAACGGGTGTCAGACACGCCGCGCCTCTGTCGGCCCACCTCACTTCCTGTCCCGGGGTAGCAGTGCATGCATAACGGCGAGAAAAGGGGGCTTGTAACTCAGGGGTTGCAGGTTTGACTCCCTGGTCAAAAAACATTATTGGTTGACTAGAAAGATTATTCAGGAGCACATTCTACTAGTTGGGATCAGCTAGTGCGCTTCTTTCTACTGAGGAGCACATGCTCTCCTTGGAACACATGTTAGCGTAGAGCCCGGCATTGATAAGTCACTCATATTGTGCTGTTCAGGGCTTGCATTCCAGAACATCAGTGCATTTACAAAGGGATTGTGCAGTGCACCGCCCCGCCCACTGTGTCCCAAACCCCGCCCCCTCCCTCTCCACCTGACCCCGCTCCCCCCTCACCTGCAGCACATCGCCCCGCCAGCTGATCCAGAAGCTGCGGAACTCGTCCCAGGACAGGACGCCGGGCGTGGGGGCGCTGGCCACCTGCTCGCCCATCTTGCCCAGGGAGACCCAGGAGCGGGTGTTCTGCCGCCCGCCCAGCACGATCTCCAGCATCTCGGCGCTGTCGTGCGGGCTGGGCGACAGGGCGATGTGGGCGTCGTTGTGCGTCTTCACCGCCACCTCGAAGTGCGCCATGCGGGCCGGCTTCTTCACGTACTGGTACTCGTACTTGTTCGGGGTGGAGATGTGGATCCTCTCTACGAAGACGGAGGTAGAACCAAAAAAATCGAAAAAAAACTACATGACCAGTACACCCTCAGGCATCTCCTTTATGTCATGGTTCTAATCACTGATCAAAGATCAGATCTTAAGTAGCAGAGTGTGGAAAAACTTCTATATTTTGTCTCTTTTTTTGTACTAACTGCTATTTTTTATGGTCCTCCCATTTGCAATCCCCACATACAATATTTGAGAGCCCATCCCATTGCAGTAACACCCTCAGTAGGTTGACTTGATCTGTGTGCCGAGTAGACCTGGGTCAAATAAATATTTTAAATACTGCAGTTCTTCAGGTGCCAGAAAGATCTGAAAAACGCTCCTTCATATCTCTGTAAATGTTCACTCAAATATGGCATTAGTCAGAAAATCCAATCATGTTTCCAAAGAATACTTTTCATTCCTGAATATTGGCGAGAACAGATGCTTCTTGTTTTGGCAAATTGCAGGTATTGTACTGATGTCTAAATCAAGAATGCATTTTAATCCCTTGAAGAGCATGTCTTTTAAAATGTCTTTTAAAAATTCCAAGCCAGTGTTCTAGAACTCTATTGCTATCATTTACCAGTACTGATTGGTACATCAGCATTAGAATGCTCAGTAAAGAACATTCTAGTCACATGTCTGTGACCTCACAGCTTTACAGGGTTAAATGAATGGGAGCCAGCTCTGGCGCTGAGGCGGGTGGGCGGGACTGACCGTTGGGACAGAAGAACACGCTGTAGGTGTACTCTCTGGGCAGGCCTTCAGGCTGTAGAGGAGGAAGAAAAAAATCTGTCCAGTTACACATTTCATTACCTTCCAGGTGACAACAACGTGAGGTTCTGAATTGGTGTTTACAGCAAGGCTCCCTCACCCCAGACTGGGAGGGCCACACTGTCTGCACACACACTTTACATTACATTACATTTGATAGGCTGATGCTTTTATCCAAAGCGACGTACCAAAAGTGCATACCGAAGGTCATTGGAAAAACCACAAAACACAGGTCCGATAACTCATTATGTAACAGTTATTCATAGCCATGAACACATTAAGCCGAGTGCACACAGTAAGCACAGGCTAGGTCAGAAAGGTCAAACTTTTCTGGTTTGCATTCTATAAGCAGCCATTTTAGGCTGTGGATACTGGCTGCTCATTGGTCGGGTCACCAACTGGCTAAATCAATGACCTAAATTAAGCAGCAGAGTGTCGGAAAAAAAAACCAGCACAAATTCATCAGGTACTGCGGCCCTCTGGGAAAATGAGTTTAAGCCCTCAGGTTTAACGGACTCCGCCCATCTCTCACCTCCACCAGGACGCTCCTGCGCACGTAGTCCACCCCGGCGGGGGTCCTCCGGTCCTCCTGGTCCTCGCCGCCGCTCTTGCCGGTCTTGGGCGACGGCAGCCCGTCGGCGCAGCAGCCCGGCTCGCTGTAGGCCACGGCGCGCACTGTCGGAACACAACCGCGGCACGGTCAGAACACGACCGCGGCACGGTCAGAACATGACCGCGGCACGGTCAGAACATGACCGCGGCACGGTCAGAACACG
This sequence comes from Anguilla pacifica, assembly GCA_039654925.1. Lineage (NCBI taxonomy): Eukaryota > Metazoa > Chordata > Actinopteri > Anguilliformes > Anguillidae > Anguilla > Anguilla pacifica. Next base: position 7,469,322 of record CM077287.1, on the reverse strand, counting down.
ACCGCGGCACGGTCAGAACACAACCGCGGCACGGTCAAGGCCTCTGCGCGGTTTTTCCCCACGGGAATTCCACTCCACGGCAACGCTCTACGCTTCATTGGTTTTTTTTTTTTTTTTGGTTTTTTTTGACGTGATGTCAAGCAGCTGCTTCTTTTCACACCGCAGTCTCTTTAAGTTTTGGTTGCATAGAGATGAGCTGGTAGAAGATGCTCAACGTGCAGGTTTTGCAAGCAGGCTGCGGGTGTCTGATTGGCCAGCAGGGGTCGCCGGTGAGCACCCAGACACGACCAACCCTGCTGACCGAATCCCTCCCTCCCAGGGCAATGGGAAATAGGTTCCGGTTAAATTTTTTCATTCCTTCAATGCAGCTGCTGACAAATTTGATAGTCACAGAGTCCAGATTCAATACCAGACTGTGGGGCTCTTCCACACATTGGATCAGTGCCTTAACAGGATGAGCCACCCAACAACCCCCGATCCACATACATGTTGAGTACGACAGCTTAAACTTGACCATGAGTGCTTTCAAAATAAAGAGAACTCTCACGAAGAACACTCGGTGATGAAATCAAAAATGTAAAAGCTCGCCACGAACGATGATCTAACAAGATTGCAGAACTTGCACTTTTTTAAAGGAATAAACAAGGCCTGCTATATGCATTGCATGCATGTACAGAACACAACCTCAAGGCTTGACACATTTACACATAAAATGCCTAACAGAATAAAATAAGAAAGCAGATGCCAAACAGAACACACAGGCGCACGCACACACACACACACACACACACACACACACACACACACACACGCAAAATCTTCCGTGGGTGGGGGGGGGGGGGCGGGGCTGGGATGTGCTGGTGTTCTAATGCGCCCCTTTGTGTGTGTGTACCGAGAGGGAAGGTTCGGGGGGCCCGGGGGGACAGGGGCGAAACCGCAGGGGGGCCATTGACCTGCAGTGACCCGCAAACTCATCAACATGCCACAGAGTGTCCCAGCGCAGCCCCGCCTGCCCCCCCGCCTGCCCTCCCGCTGGGGCCCGCTGGGGCCCGCTGGGGTCCCAGGTCCTGTTTTTTTGTTATTGTTTGTTTTTTTGTACGACCGGCCCCTATATTCTTCAGGTCGTTTTTCAGAACAAAAACTCCGGTTTGACCACCAATGATGGCACCTCTTGTGTCATCAATAATACCAAGAACTACTTTTTTTTTTTCTTTGCAAAGATATTTTTGAAGAGCAGGCTTTCCTCAGGGTCCTGCTGTGTGTAAATGAAATATATAATAATTGGTAGCATTTTATTGTTTTGTGCACCTTCATAGATTCCTGATCCCTTGAAAGTTCTTGCTTTTCTCAACAACAAAAAAATGTACACATACAAAGGAGCAGCCCCACACAGGAAATTCTCAAATAAGCAGATCTTTCTTGTATTTCTCAAATGTCACTACTACAGTACACGCGTGGACAGGTACGGGAGCACGTCTCACCTGTGATGTCAGCAGAGCCCAGCTCACTACTGCAGTACACGCGTGGACAGGTACGGGAGCACACCTCACCTGTGATGTCAGCAGAGCCCAGCTCACTACTACAGTACACGCGTGGACAGGTACGGGAGCACACCTCACCTGTGATGTCAGCAGAGCTCAGCTCACTACTACAGTACACGCGTGGACAGGTACAGGTGCACACCTCACCTGTGATGTTAGCAGAGCCCAGCTCACTACTACAGTACACGCGTGGACAGGTACGGGAGCACGTCTCACCTGTGATGTCAGCAGAGCCCAGCTCACTACTGCAGTACACGCGTGGACAGGTACGGGAGCACACCTCACCTGTGATGTCAGCAGAGCCCAGCTCACTACTACAGTACACGCGTGGACAGGTACGGGAGCACACCTCACCTGTGATGTCAGCAGAGCCCAGCTCACTACTACAGTACACGCGTGGACAGGTACGGGAGCACATCTCACCTGTGATGTCAGCAGAGCCCAGCTCACTACTGCAGTACACGCGTGGACAGGTACGGGAGCACACCTCACCTGTGATGTCAGCAGAGCCCAGCTCACTACTGCAGTACACGCGTGGACAGGTACGGGAGCACACCTCACCTGTGATGTTAGCAGAGCCCAGCTCGGTGAACGACAGGACGATGAATGTGGGCGTGGCCTCTCCGGGAGCCACGCATTTTTTCCGGGTCAGGTGGTGTTTCCCGGGATGGCCCACGAACTTGATCCCTTTGGGAACCGAAACTTTAACATGGACCTGTGCAGGGGAAACACAGACATTCAGGCGGGGGAGGGCCTTTGCTTCCTGGGAATTTTCTGGGAATTTTTCTCTTTATCGTAATTACCGCTAAGATACGCTTGTGATAAAATTCGCTCTCATTTTTTTAGCGGACTTTTGAGTCATATCGCTGATTTTCTACGCCGACTGACTCACGGACCTATTATTCCCCGGGGATCACGTCCATTAATCTTCCAGCTTCACAGTAAAGTTTCTATGTATTTCACATGTACACACCCCAAAAAGTCATAAATAACGAATACGTTAGAAAATAAGAATCACATGTTTTTTTTTTCTCTCGGTTCAACGTAAAAACAGGACTGGGGGGGGAATAAACATGAACCCCAGCTCGCTGTTTAAGCTTCACACGCAACACTATTAAATGCGTTGCCCTTTGGACACATCGAGGAAGCAGTTAGTGACATCAGTTCCGTAAAACCTACGCAGAACTGACCCGCTCACGCAGGAGAAGGGACGCTCTGTTTTTGGAAGAAGAGACACATTTCCTTCCTTCCTTCCTTCCATCTCTCCACTCCTCCATCCTGTTATCTGTGCCATTACCTCCCCACATTCAATTTTTTATTTTTATTTCATGTCTTGGTTCACTTAATGGGGACAATTCAACTGGGCATTGCTAAAAGTGGGTAACAGCTGCACAGTTACATGAGATTTTGGCTATTTTGGCTAATTTCCAACCCTTGTCCTACGTCACACTTATGGATTGCTAACTGCTATTAATTTTAGGAAATGTAGGCTTATGGTGGGGATTGATAAATGCTATTAATGCTAGGAAATTTTGGCTTATGAGGGGGGTTGCTAAATGCTATTGGTGCTAGGAAATTTTGGCTTATGGGGGGGGTATTGCTAATTGCTATTCATGCTAGGAAAATTAGGCTCATGAGGGGTATTGCTAAATGCTATGAATGCTGGGAAATACATCCTCCCTGCTCTCACCTCAGAGCAGGTGGGCAGGTAGTTGTAGACGGTGAGAGGAACTTTGGTCTGCTCCCCCCGGATCACGCTGTAGGGCAGAGTGAAGTCCACGAAGAAGGTCTTGAACGTCCTAAGCTCCGCCCTCGGGGCCAGGCCCAGCCCCTTCTCCTCCGACAGGCCAATCGCCTCAGTCACCCAGGTGGTGATGGAATCGGGGACGTCCAATCGCAGCTCAGCTTCCCCCGTGTGATCGCTTCAATGGCAAGGGGGAGGAAGGGGGTAAAATAAAGCAAAGTGCCATTTAGCCAGCTGTGTATGTGTGTGTGTTCACATTGGCTAAGTGGCACTTTGGCCCAAAGCTGAAGCTCATGTTTTCGTAAACATCCATATGCTTATTCAGAAATGTTGGGGAAATCCCCCCCTCCCCCTCCCCCCACCCCACCCCACTACAGGCAACACAAACAAGTCCTGAGACATGAAAGGCCAATTCCCTCAGCTTTTAATCCAATCAGGGCTGTTTACACGCTACACTTTACAGTCAGGAGCGATTCCCAGTTAACCCTATAAAGCCCAGTGATCAGCTCACCGAATCTGGCTGAACGCAATCCTATTCCAGTGGAATAAAGAGCCAAGTAGCCAAAGCAGACTGGGAAATCATTGTTGAGCCTCGTCACATAAACGGTCAAAGCCGTTACAAAGTCTGATCCAAAATATACAACCAGATGAAAAGCAGCAGAAAAATAATGACAACTAATAAAGTTGTCAGATTTCTTGTTGCGTTTCCCAGTTAAACCCAACCTTAAAAATAAAAGTCTCACCAACAGAGAGCTGAGGTCAGTTACTACCCCCCCCCTCCTCCTCCCCCCTCCAGCTGAAATCAAATAAACGCCAAACCAGTGGCAGAATGAGAATCGCCGAGGGCTGAATTTGATTACAGTCCGTCAAGTACAGCAGAAGCAGGCTGTGGTGCCGATAAAAACCAGGTCTCTCTGTGTGTGACGCAGCAAAGCACTGTGGGCCTGTGGAGCTGAATGGGCTGAATGAGCTGAATTTCAGCAGGCTGTGCTGGAGAAAGGAAGCCGATCCGAGCGAACCCTTGTGCTCATATGCGCTGACACGGCAAGGGGTTCTGCGCGATTCCCTTCTCCCGAAAACGCTCCAACACCACGCTTTTCTCTCTCTCTATCTATCTCTGTCCCTCTCTCTCTCTCTCCCTCTCTCTCTCTGTCTATCATCTCTCTCTCTTTCTCTCTCGCTCGCTCACTCTCTCTCTCTATCTATCTCCGTCTCTCGCTCTCTCTCTCTCTCCATTCTGAGATCTGGCTCTCCTCCAAATCCTGCTTACTCGCACAATTTGTTGCAGCTGATCCACCCCCAAACTCCCCAGACCCCCCCAACCACCCTCACATCCCCCCATCCCCGCCCCCAGCCCCCAGAGCCTGCGGCAGCTCTGTTGAGAACCGCAGCGCACAACCAGTAATAATGTTTATATTTTCACACATGAGAGCGCTTAGGCCTCTGGGCACAAGCCAAGGCATGCGATCCCCGTAACCTTCCGTATCCTCCCCCTCACAGGGGCGGGACGTCCTCAAACCCATCCCGCCGTCCCGCCGGGGCGGACGGGGAGGCCCCCGCTCACCTGCGCGGTCGCCGTGAGCCCCACCTGCGCCCACGCGACCTCTTCGTTTTTCACCCCACGCTCACGTCCTCAGACCCCTACTGAACTGGAGGACGGGCACATAATCCTGCGATCAGGCCAGTTTGATCACGATCGAGCTCTGCTATCAACTCTGAAACTCCTCTTTCAACGTACAGGCAGAGCACAAAACAAGGCCTTGATGAATGAGAGACAACAACTGCGAGCAAAGCAAAGGCAACCACTATTACTAACCGGGAGTCTGTCCCTTATTTTCTGGAAAACTGGTGCGACATTCTGCCAACAATAGTCCAGATGCTGATGGATTCTACACCATGGTGTATACAGGCCCTAGTGGTGGTTGGTGGTGGCCCAACCCCCTTTTAAATGACTTCACTTGACTGGAGTTTCCTTTTTTTTTTTTGCAACCCATAGGATCAAATACAGTGGACTGCCTTACCGGCATTACTTCACTTACAACAACTCTGTTAGGCCGGCCAACAAACATCCAACAGGAAACAGTTTGTTAAAAATTAACTAAATTTAAACTGACATTACATTTTAAAAAGAGCAGTATTTGGCACCCCGTGCGCAGACGCAAAGTGACGTTAGCGGTGGCTAAGTCCACCCGGTGTTAAGTCAGCCGGGTGTGAAGTCAGCCGACGCTCGGCGGAGGGGAACTGGAGGTACCTGACGGTCACGCAGTTCCACACCCACGTCTCCGGGAAGAACGTCCGCCTGCGTTTGTCCGCCCTGCAACCGGAACCACACAAAAGCCCGACGTGAATTTACAACTCCCAGCTCTTCTCACCGCGTCTTCACTGTGATATGTACTGTTCTCTGTGTGCGAACAGTGTAGTATAATGGGTGAGGTCACAGGTCATAGGTTCGATTCCTGGGTAAGACACTGCTGTTGTACCCTTGAGGAAGGTATTTCACCTGCATTGCTTCAGTATATATCCAGCAGTACAAATGGATGCAATGTAAATGCTATGTAAAAAAAAAAAAAGTTGTGTAAGTCGCTCCGGATAAGAGCGTCTGCTAAATGCCTGTAATGTAATGTCACAAATACTGTGGCGTGATACGGCTCAGCAGGCCACACAGAAGACTCACTCCACCGCAGAGACATTTCACAGTAACAGGATTTTGAGAAATTGAGTGTCTCGTGGACCCTAATGTCAGAACAATGAAATTTCACAGCCTTCCTGTATCAATGATGGACCTATTACAGAGTTCCCCTATTATAGAGTTCTGCTTTTACAGTTATGATAAAGGTCCCCAAGAGTAGAGTTATGATTGATTTCTGCTCTGCCAGTTATGATAGATTGCCCCTGAGAAAGAGGCTTCCTAAGAAAGTTATGACAGAGTTCCCCTAAAACAGAGTTATGACAGATTAGCTCCTATCCTATAGATAAGATAGAGTTGCCCTGTGACAGTTATGATAGCGTTCCCCTAAGACAGAGTTATGACAGATTGCTCCTATGCGATAGTTAAGATAGAGTTGCCCTATGACAGTTGTGATAAGAGTTCCCCCTTGACAGAGTTATGATAGCCCTCCTATGACAGTTATGATAGAGTTCCCCTATGGTAAAGTTATGACAGCTCCTATGATCTTTACCATAGAGTTCCCCTATGGTAAAGTAATGACAGCTCCTATGATCTTTACCATAAAGTTCCCCTATGGTAGAGATAAGACAGAGCTGCTATGACAGTTATGATAGAGTTCCCCTACGACAGAGTTATGATAGCATTCTGCTATAACAGAGCTGAAATGAAGGTGTTTTTCTGTGCCCGAGAGATGCCCAGGGAAGCTGAGGGGCTGGTGCCGTGGGGGTTGGGCGGTGGGTACCTGGGTACCGTGCGGGAGTGCATGGCCGCCACCAGCGTGGCGGTGTGGGGCTGGAAGGCGGGCACGGCCTCGTCCGTGTACATCCCTCCGCTCTGCCTGTGGTTCAGGCTCACCATGTCCGTCATCACCACCAGGCCCGTCTCCTGTGATGCGCGAACGCACACGTGCACATGCACACATGCACACAAACACACATGCACGCAAACGCACACGTGCACATGCACACAAACACACACGCACGCAAACGCACACGTGCACATGCACACGTGCATGCACACACACGCACAAACACACACAAGCACACGCATGTACACACGTACACACACATTCACACACAAACACACACACACACACACACACACACACACACACACACACACATTTACACAGAGGGACAGAAAAACAAAAAAATCCATGCTAACAACTTATGCTTACATGGTCCCTGAACTTACTCTTATAAAGATTAAGTACATCATTCCATTTTTTAAACGAATGTAAAATGAAAGATATTGCAATACCTTATAAATACACTTTCATCCTAAGCTGCAGTTTTCTGCATTTAAAAATAATGTACTGTATTTCAAATGCATTTTTAAAAATGCACTTGAAAGTATTTGATTTATGGATCTGACCCAAGTTTAGAGAGGGGAGGGGCGGGCCGGATAGCAAAGGACTCACCGTGAAGGCAAAGCGGGCGTCTTTGGTGATGTCCCAGTGCCACGGGAACACCGAGGAGCGGCGCCGTCGCCGTGACGACAGCCCGGGCCACCAGAAGTGGCCGTCGTCCTTCGGCACGCCGAAGGCATCGGACACGTCGAACTCGGCCAGCTCCTTGAAGACCTGTGCGGAGCACGACGCCGTGAGATACCGCTCCTCCACCACTAGGGGCAGCAGCAGCGTACGGGTGAGGGAACTGAGCTTACGAACTCAGCCACAGGGTCGAATCCCGGGGGGGAGGTTAGGCACTGCACTCCTCCACCACTAGGGGCAGCAGCAGTATACGGGTGAGGGGAACTGAGCTCACAAACTCAGCTGCAGGGTCAAACCCCATGGGGAGGGGGCACTGCACTCCTCCACCACTAGGGGCAGCAGCAGTGTACGGGTGAGGAACTGAGCTTACGAACTCAGCTGCCGGGTTGAACCCCATGGGGAGGGGGCACTGCACTCCTCCACCACTAGGGGCAGCAGCAGTGTACGGGTGAGGGGAACTGAGCTTACGAACTCAGCTGCAGGGTCGAACCCCATGGGGAGGGGACACTGCACTCCTCCACCACTAGGGGCAGCAGCAGTGTACGGGTGAGGAACTGAGCTTACGAACTCAGCTGCCGGGTTGAACCCCATGGGGAGGGGGCACTGCACTCCTCCACCACTAGGGGCAGCAGCAGTGTACGGGTGAGGGGAACTGAGCTTACGAACTCAGCTGCAGGGTCGAACCCCATGGGGAGGGGACACTGCACTCCTCCACCACTAGGGGCAGCAGCAGTGTACGGGTGAGGGGAACTGAGCTTACGAACTCAGCTGCAGGGTCGAACCCCATGGGGAGGGGGCACTGCACTCCTCCACCACTAGGGGCAGCAGCAGTGTACGGGTGCGGGAACTGAGCTTTCTAACTCAGCTGCAGGGGCGAGTCCCATGGGGGGGGGGGGGGCGCTGCTATGGTACCCTTGAGCCAGGTACTAAACCTGAACTCCTTCTGTAAACATCCAGCTGCACAAACAAATTGCACACAGCAAAAACCATCTGCCTGAACAAGTGTTTTAGTCTTACCATGTGCCTTAAAATCTTCTTTATTTCTCTCAGTCTCAATTAGAAAATATTAACTTGTTTTAGGTTTTTTTTTTGCATGACAAGTCCTACATGATTGGCAAATCTTGAAATACTGTAATTCAAACTGTCTCAACTCATTGGCTATCTTTTTGTCTTATTTGGCAAAAAAGTAAGTTTGAAGTCTAAATATAAGACAAAAATCCTGGTTAAGATTGATGTATTTTTGGTTTTTGCAGTGAATGTGAAAGTAAAAAAAACGCAGCAAAGCTTTGTAAATCGCCTAACAAACACAGTGCACTGAACAGGGGCCTACCAAGTAAACCCAGAGCCAAGTAAACCCAAGTAAACTACATCCCACCGCCCCTCCACGGGGGAATCACTGACCTTATCTGGGCTGATCTGGAAGTCCGGCTTCAGCAGGTACAGGCTCTTGTCCACAGTGGCCACACACACACAGGAGCCCCTCTCCCCTCTGACCTTCAGGCTCAGGGGGTCGCCCGGCATCGATTCATTGGCCGACAGGGAGACGGACACCTGCGCAAAAAAGAAAAAAGGGGTTTCGAAATGACATCATCACCACCGCAACACTCCGGGGAAGCGTCGAAACAAGACACCGCACCTCAACCTCTTCCCAAGACCTGATTACAGCTGGGAGGGACGGGGGGGAGGGGGCACTGGACCCACCCCACCCCCACCCCCCCCAACTCGCTTTCTTGACAATCCAAGCGGTTCCTCTGCGAGTGGAAATTACCCACTTCTGCTCACACTGACACTTTTAGCCTCTCACCGCACCGTAACCGTGACCTCTGGCCCCTCCCTGCAACGGCCCCTTAGATCCCCACACCTTCTGTTTGCCTTGTCTTGCATGCGCGGTCGTATAACCCTCCGCCTGTCAAACTCAGTTCATACCAAAGAGCTGTAAAAAAGCTTCAGCCACTAAATCTTCCAGAGGCACGGTGTTATTGAGCATTCCCTCTACTCTGTGAACAGATAGAGAGAAAAAAAACTCTCTGACCTCTTTCAATATTTCAGAGCAGGGCTTTAATGGCTGAATCGGGTGTACACGGAAAAAATATACAAATGAAGGCACGTGCTCACGGACAACTACGATGCTGCCGGCACACTGATCATTTAAGTGCAGGCACTGATACTAATTAGTGCACACTACCAAGGGATCAGAACTGGATCCTGGAATTTTCCTTTACAATACTTTAATTGACCATTTGGTATTGACGTGTTCTAGGACAGAGCTCCACGGCAACAATCCTGTGGAACAGCTTCACCATGCTAGCTTCTCCATGAAAACTTCTCCCTGCTAGGTTCTCCAAGCTAGCTTCTATACTTGCTTCTCCCTGGTAGCTTCTCCAAACTAGATTCTCTGTGCTAGCTTCTCCAAACTGGCTCCTCTAAACTAGTGTCTGCTAGCTTCTCCATTCTAGCTTCTTCATGGTAGCATCACCCTAGTAGCTTCTCCATGCTAGCTTCTTCGTACCAGCTTCTCCATGCTAGCTTCTCCAAACTGGCTCCTCTAAACTAGGGTCTCTATGCTAGCTTCTCCATTCTAGCTTCTTCATGCTAGCATCACCCTGCTAGCTTCTCCGTACCAGCTTGTCCATGGTAGCTTCTCTATACTAGCTTCTCCCTGATAACTTCTCCATGCTAGCTTCTTCACGCTATCATCACCCTGCTAGCTTCTCCCTGCTAGCATCACCCTGCTAGCTTCTTGCTGCTAGCGGGTGAAGCCAGGCTCCGGGGAGACCGACCTTGTTCTCGAAGCTGGGCTGGACGGGGATCTGCAGGCTGTCCGTCACCCCCTCGCCATTCTCCCGCACGTAGTACACCAGCAGCCGGCTGAGCGGGGCCATGGCGTGGGTGACGGGAAACCGGAGCACTGAGACGCAGACGTCCGATTCGCCCTGCAGGGAGGTGGCCGCTGAACCCGGGGAGGTAAAGAGAAGGGGGGGGGGTTGGCAGAAAGAGCGGATTTAAACTCATTTCACTAATCTATTCCTGGTCAGTTTCATTTAGCCGATACCGTCAGCTTTATTATGTCCACATTAATCGCTTGTTCCATGTGCTGCCCTGTGTCTCATTAGTTGATGTATACACTGTTTGTTTCTGTAATGTTTTGGTAAAATATTCCAATACGTCATACCAGTGAAGCATTTTGAATTTAACTGAATTAGAGACAAAGAACGAGAGAATGAAAGAGAGAGAGAGAGCAAGAGAGAGAAAGGCTAACAAAGAGAGAAATCATTGGGGGTAGATATACAAGTATGGTGCCGGATAAGTAGACTTTATCAGTGGTGAACTGTGAATAAATCATGTTCAAGAAAATGTCAATGCCCACCCATCAATATAGTACCTCTATTATCAGTCAATATAGTAGCTCAATATAGTATTAGATACACATGGAAAACGCTTCTGATTTATGAACATGAAAGAAAACCATGATCCTGACCTGAACCACTAGGAGGCGCTGTGGTGTGGATGTTCTTGTCAAAGGTGACGGTGGCCCTCTTGCCACGGTGAGTGGTGATGTTGGGCAGCTGCTGGCCAGACTGGACTATGTTGCCCCGGGAAGCGATCTCATAATGCAGGGTGAAGTTACAGGGGCAGGTGGACTTGAGGGATATCTCCGCCTCCTCTCCAATCTAGGCCCAAAAGACAAACCACCATCTTTTACTTCAGTGCTTTTTACACAGAACTGTTTCAAAGGCGCTTTACAGAGTAACAAAAGGAAAACTGGGTAAAGACCTGAGTTTTCCTTCTGTTACTCAGTAAAACGTCTTTGTGACAGTTCTGTGTTAAAAGCGCTACGGTATGGGACAGAGCAGTAATTTCGGGACCAGGGGAGCGTACCTGCAGAGCTGCCCCAGGGCTCTGGAGCTGGAGGTGGCACTTGCTGGGTGAGTACCAGCTGCTAATGGACAGGTAGCTGGGAAGATACTGGTCACCTGCCGGCTTGCCATCGATCGCAGTCACCTTGGTCTGGGGGGAGAGGAAGGAGATAACACTGGTGTTCAGACAGCGATAGACTCACTCTTGTTTCCGACAGCTGCTCAGCACCACTGACGTTTCACCCTTACAGATATCAATCATGCAGAAAATACATTGCAATGAAATATATTACCACGGTATCGTAACACTTCAGAGTATATGGGCAAATATACAAATTATTGCCACTTTCAGATATTCAATAAATGCAATATATTACATTGGAATGTTTAGGCTTCAATGGTAGGGGGACAGAATTTTCAATGTTAAGAATACCATGCTGGAACTGAGAATCTATTCGTTCTACGACATAATCCGCGGAATCTTGCGGTTCTATAGAGTCTGTGACATCATAAAGACTCTACTCTTTCAGACTTCCCGCTCCACAGTGGCCACCGTAAGCCCCTCCCCCTGCCCTTTCCCTTGCCTGGAGCCCCACTGACCTCCAGCCAGACGTACTGTGCAGCGGTGGGGATGGAGGGGATCTCGAACACAGCCTGGCCCCCCCGCGAGGTGAGCTCGCTAGTGTACACGTTGTCCTTGGGCGTGAGCTCCGCCTTCACTCGAACCCTCACCCCATCCGCGGGGCTGCCGTCCGGGTACGTGACCTCCACCTGGGCGTCGCCCGGACATCGCGATTGGACAGGGAGAGAGGACAGACGGACAGACAGACAGTGAGAGAGTGAGGGAGAGAGAAAGCAAGAGAGAGAGAGACAGAGAGTGATAGATAGAGACAGAGGATAGTGAGTGAAAGTGAGCGAGAGAGAGCACAAGAAAGAGATGTAGAGAGAGAGGATGAAAAGAGATCTGAAGCCAACTGATCTTGCTATTTGTCATCTCTGCTTTAGCAACATCTAAAGTCATGCCAACAGGGAATTACACAGCTTTAAAGTACCACTAGAAAAATGTAAACCGTTCCTTACAAACCTAATCTGCCTTTACATAAACCTCTTGAGCACACAGAAACCCTCCAGATTTACTTCAATTCATTCACAGTTTACATTTATTTGCCCAGCAGTTTCAACCTTCCACAGCTAAGGGAAACAACAAAAAGCCGAACCTAGAAAATACAGGATAAAGAATAAACAAGGAGAACAAAAAGAATCTGGACATAATTGGCAGCGAGATTAAAACCACTTAAGTGCAAATCCAATCGGTCTCAGGCACAACACAAGCCAGTGAAATTAAACACAGAAACTATTTAAAGTGATGCTCACGGCCTGCCGACCAACACACAACCAAGGACACTCTTTACAGTCAACATCACAGTAAAAATCCAACCGAAATAAGCTGTCTTTAAATAGAGATTTATTTAAAGCTGTAATTACGAGACAAGAGTTCCAAGTGTCATGCGGAATTTCGGCAACATGTACGGAATCCTTCTAGAATGGATTTTTTAACAGTATTCCATACAGAATACAGTCTGCTAAATGTAAGATGTGCACACAAAATGCAAATCCTGGAACACACATGTATAGTCTGGCTGTAAATGACAACATGTCACGTCACTGTGTTGAAAAGGGTTCGGTCTCTTGACAGTACCCACAGCAGCCTTTCCGCAAGCTAGCCCCAGCTGGTTTTCAGCTAGAAGCTTAAGCGCTTTTTTTTGCTCCGGATGTCAGAAGCCCAACAAGAATCAAGAGGATCAGCAGGGTGGAAAAACAGGAGCTCGCCTCACAGAGAAGGAGCGTCGGCGAGTCCCAGCAGGGGCCGCGAGGACTCGGTTAGCGCTGGCGTGCGGATGCTCTCCTGGCGCTAGCGCAGCTACAGAAACGCGTGCTGCTTGGGCGCTGTAGGTTGCTGTCCAGGTGCATCCACAGCTGCAGCACAGGGGGACTGACGCCTCTCTCTCTCACTCACTCACTCACTCTCTATCTCTCTCACTTACTCGGTCACTCACTCACACACACACTCACACTCACTGCCTCTTGTTCTCTCTTGCTCTCTCTTGCACACTCTTACTCACTCTCACATTCTGTCTTGTTCTCTCTTGCCCTCTCTTATCTTTCTCTTCCCCATTCTTTCTCTCCCTTTCTGTCACACTCTCTCTCTCACTCATTCACTCACTCACACTCGCTGCCTCTCAATCTCTTGCACACTTGAACTCATACTCGCTCTCTCACATTCTTTCTCTCTATTGCTGTCACTCTCTCTCTTTCCCATTCTCTCTCTCTCTCTCACTCCCTCACTCATTCTCTCGCGCTCTCTCTCTCACTCATTCACTCACACTCGCTGCCTCTCAATCTCTCTTGCTCTCTCTTGTACACTTTTACTTACACTCACCCTCACATTCTCTCTCTCTATGTCTGTCACTCTCTCTTTCTTCCCCATTCTTTCTCTCTCTTACTCCCCCCTCTCTCTCTCTCTCACTCCCTCACTCTCACACTCCCTCACTCACTCTCTCTCGCTCTCTCTCTCTCTCACCTTGCCTTTGTAGGGCAGACCGGGCTTGAACTGCTTGCGGGTGTCCTTGGAGTACTTGATGTCGATGAGCTGCTTGTGGACGGGCGTGGAGTCGTCGAACGTCGTCTGCCGCCCCCCGTCCACGCTGGCCACCGACGCCCACATGCTCACCGTGCCCCGGAAGTGATCCGCCACGTCCACCGGCATCATGTCCTTCACGCAAAGGTCAAAGGTCGCCGTGCCCTTGATCTAGGAGCAGTAATAGACAGCACATGTTTAAGATCAGTTCCCGGGCAGTAGTCAAATTGCTGTGGAGATAACCAAAGCATTGTACCCAGAGACAGTTTTGGCAGAGACTGGTCAGGTGCTGGTGCTAGCATTCGCCAAGAAGCTCGGAGAAATTAATGGTAGCAACAATTAGCAAATCTTCCATTCATTGTGAATGGCCACGATATGGATTATGGGTAATATTGCTACAAAGTCTCAGTGCTCAGTGCTCAGCCTGTTACCAGCTGAAAAAAGCTAACGGAAGGAATGATTATAAACCTTTTATTCACATTTTTTATTCTTTATGCATGAAAAAAACATGTGGCATGACAACTAACATTCATCCAGCTAAAAAGCAGTTTTGACACGATCTTCCGTTTTTGGCACTGAAACATTTTTACAACAGAAGACCACAACGCACGGCATCTCATTTTATCCGAGTTCGGAACTGAGCCGCAAAGTGGAACAGCAGCAGAATGACTCCTCTCTGAGGCGTCAGTTATAAAGTTCTATCCAGCAGCACGCAGAGAAACCGGGAACAGCTCTCACCTCCATAGTCTTAACCACGGGATGCCCCACTTCATGCCGGTAGTACCCAACTCCATTCACTGTCATGTTCACGGTGAGTTTCCCGCTGACCGGTTTACCGAAAGTATATCTGAGGGGGAACAGCAGGAGGAAGTCAATGAAGAGTGACTGTGGCCATTGCAAAAGGTCAGTCATCTCATACAATAAAAAAATCCTGACCTATTGGCTTTTTTAATGTGTGGTAGTAAAACAGCCAATTCTTTCAAAAAAATGAATAGAACTGTGTGCAGTTCTTCCCTTTTCTACACATCTCACCTCGGTGTGCAGACAGAGTAACGCAGAGGTGCGTCATAATTACAGGAAAATAAACGACAGTCACCTGGCGTGTACGGTGGTCTGTTCACACGTGCTGAGGTCACGGATGTACCGCGGCGGCTCAATTATCAGCTCAAACTTGGGCATCACTGCGAGGGCGAGAGGGCAAACAGTGGAACCTTGTCAACAATATCAGACTACTTTCAATGACCCAACCATTTCACTCACAGTCTATTCAGCATCTAGCATTCAAAGCTGAGCAGGTTTGGGAGCTAATCGTTTAGCCAGGAAACCATAGCGACCAGTGACCTTCCCCTGACAATTCTTTTTTCAAAATTCTAAGTCAGTGTTCTAGAAATCCACTGATTTTAGTTACCAGTAGTGATTGTGACATCAGCATCAGAATGTTGAGTTAAGAACATTCTAATCACATATTTGTGATCTCACAGCTTAAAGGGCAAATCACCAGCCCAAAGAGAAGGGGGGGGGAATTCATTCACTTTTAGGGCCAAGACTCACCATACTTCTGCACTTCGAAGGTCTTGTTGTAGGTGTGCCCTTGCATCTCCACGAAGATGAGCCACTCTCCGAACACAGGCTGGTCCGACAGGGGGAAGGTCACGTTCACGATCCCTGAGAAGACAGGCCCTCACCGTCTGTTTCCAATCTCTCTCTCTCTCTCTCCCCGGCACCGCCCTCCCATAAAGCATTCACACCCAAGAGCTTTCTCGCGTGATCTGACTCACCACAACACAGGGGCTTGAGGTCTGACCACTGGATCATCCGGGACCCTCTGGGGTCCTGAAAGAAATTCACAATCACAAGGGGCCGCGGGTCACGAGGAACCAAAAAAAACACCGAAGCAAAGGTTTTAAATCAGGCGACCTGGTAAACAAAGCAGCACTTTTCCCAACAAAAAAACGTTTAGCACTTTTTTTTTTGGTAACACGTAACCCCTGGCACGCGGATTTTCTCCAGTGCACTGAGGTCACAAATGAAATATTTCTCCATTTCCGTTCCTGCTGGGCGGTGTGATGCAGCAGAGATGGCAGGGGCGGAGGCGACGGTTACTAAACCAAACACGCTATGCGTCCCCGCCCCGCTGGCTCCTGGGGGCCCAAATGATGAGAGAGGGACCACACAGAGGCGAACCGGAGCGATGGCGGAGCTGTGCGTCGCTAAATAAACTGAGCCTGGACGCGGGCAAGGCCCCACACAGACCCGCGCTCCGCCTGCTAATTAGCCACGCGTAGCGAAAGCAGCGCTACTCCCGGCACCGCTCTCCCCACCTTTAACAACAACAGGACTACGGCAGTGTAGCATAACGGGTAACAACCTGGTCTCGTCACCTAAAAGGTCGCAGGTTCGATTCCCAGGTAAGCCACTGCCGTTGTACCCTTGAGCAAGGTACTTTAACCTGCACTGCTTCTGGATATAGCCAGCTGTGTAAATGGATGCAGTGTAAATGCTATGTAAAAGTTGTGTAAGTCACTCTGAATAAGAGCGTCTGCTAAATGCCTGTAATGTAATGTACAGAACCGCAGAGTAGCGCGGCTAATGCTGGTGCTAGCCTAGCCGTTAGCTCGCTTACAGAAGTCCCCCTGTAAAAAGGGGGGGGGGTGGGATTTCGGGTGACTCTGTGATGTACGGCGGAGCTGGGAAGCCGCAGAAGAGAGCCGCCGACCGCGCGGAGGAGGAGGGTGGGGGGGGTCATGAAGGCCGAGGGGCGGGGGGGGGGGGTGTTGGGGGGGGGGCAGCTGCCCCTTTCATCTCCCTCGTGTCGGCGCTCGGAGCGGTCGGAGCGCGTCCTGTCATCAAGGCCGGCAGCCCTGTAATCTCCGGCTGTTTTGGGAAATAGAGCCTGTGGCTACGCTCACCCAGGGTGGTCCCCCCCCCTCCTCCTCCTCCTCCTCCTCCTCCCCGGTGACCTTCACTCACCACAACGTAAGCTTCAATCTGGAAAAGAAGAGAGGGTTGGGGGCACAAGACCAGCACACATTAGAGAGCTTTGCGAAGGCCAAAAGGCACAACCCTCACCTCCCTCTCCTTTCCCACAATCCCCTGCCCGTGAGTGGCGAGCGCCAGGCTGCGTCAGCGCGGAACCTTTACAGCCCCGCTATCAATAAGCACGCTGTCTCCTGATGGCACCCACCCCTCCCCCCCCAACCCCACCCTCCCGGGTCACACAGTACACTTTTAGAAACTGTAAATTCCGGTAAAATGTTCACTCCCAAGTTTTCCGTACAAAATAACAATCTTTTTTTTTTTTTTCCAAACTGTCAGGTTTACTGCTGCCCCAGCATCAGTTAAACAGAGCTGTCCAGCCATTTTAATGAAGCACAACGAGCGCAATATCACTGATGTGGGCCTGGAGCAAGGAGGCATTCCCCCACGAGACTTAGCAAAAGAACACTGGCCTACTCTAATGTACACACTGCTTCTTATTCAAATCAAAGCCAGGGGGAATCGACCCTTTAACTGAATAGGAAACATTGTGAAATCTATGTTATGTGCTCAAGCTTAAGCAAGTATTACGTTATTTATATTCAACCGTCTGATTTTAGCGACGGAGTCCTGCCAGTCTTACCTTGTCATTGGCAGGCCTCAGGTCCGGAGTGACTGAATACACATTGATGAGCACTAGAGGGGAATCAGAGCAGACAAATGGCACATGACACAGACGCACTGTCAAAGCTTTTAACTCCCACAGGCACAGAATTTTAAATTCGACCCTACTGTGCACATCGTTTTCTGGCGTAATGTTGTAAAAGTACAGTACAGTACAGCACAGCAAATACCCACTTAATTCCAAGAATAAGACTGGGCAAACAGAGTATTAATGTGACGTATTAAGAGTATTAAGATGTAAATCCACATCCAAGCAATCAAAATAGGTTTTACTGTAAAAACCTTCATGCAGATTCAAGGGAGATTAAGTAGCCAAAAAATATTTACATGAAGATTTTTATTGTAAAACTCACTTCTTAAAAAATCTCAGCTAATACCTAATTTAAATTGTTTACTAAGATTCAGCTTGGTTTCATATCGAGACTATGCAATCAGTGCTGACAAGACAACCAACACCAACACCAGTCCCACATCATTTAGAGACCTCAAGGAAAAGGCACCTCTCTGCTTGGGTTTGTAGACCGGCTTGTCCGTCTGGATGAAGACGGCCGTGCCCTTGCTCTCCACGGTGACGGTGGTGTAGTTGTGGAAGATGTAGCCCTCCTCCGTCAGGTGGCGGTTGCCCCAGACCTTCAGCTGAGCCTGCCCGCGCAAGCCCGCGGGCACCTGGGCAAGGGGGGGTGGGGGTAGGGGGCCACACGTGAGCTACGGCTGTCCCTGACACAGACGAGCGCGAAAATGGGGGGGGTGGGGGAAGGGGGGGTGGAGCGCTGCAGGAGCGACCCAACTACGCCGTAAATAAAGTGTGGGGGGCGGATCTGTGTCCGGCACATCAAACCGATCCATTCCAGCTTCTCAGAGTCACGGCCCCTGTGTGTGTGTGTGTGTGTGTGTGTGTGCGTGCGTGCGTGCGTGCGTGTCTGTGTGTGTGTGTGTGTGTGCATGTGTGCGTGTGTGTGTGAGTGTATGTGTGTGCGCGTGTGTGTGTGTCTGTGTGAGTGCGTGTGCGTGTGTGTGTGTGCGTGCGTGTGTGTGTGTGGGTGGCAGCAGCTGCAGGTAATTTTGAGCTTGTTACCTTACCCTGAGCGAACGTTCAAAGACAGATGCTCAGATGTAAATCATATTCCTGTTGTTGCCCCCCCACCCCCCCCACCCCCCCTTACCTCCCCCGTTGCGTCAGTGCAATGTGTACAGACTGACATTGATGGGACTATTGCGCAATAGGGTCCTGACCGTTACCCTGCAGTGAATTACTAAAGGGGATGGCTAACTCCATTACAGAATTATATACACAACCCAATAGGGGGCCTAACGTTGAATCTGAAATCGTATAAAACATCCCACAAAGCAGTTTAGACCCACTCACCTTCAGCTTAAGTGTGCCTTTATCTGAAAAAGACAACAAACAGTAAAACTTTGCACTTAATTCACAACAACAGAATAAAACTTTTTTTTAAATCTAAAATTTACACAACTATATTCCAGAAGAGAGTATCACAGCGTATTATGACACTAGAGGGAGGGCCAAATGACAGTAGAATTCAGAAATGTTTCCTAGATTCAACATTCAAGATGTAGCCAGCATCTGGAAAAAAAAAAGCATTTTTACGTACCCTTTCGAAATTGTCTTTCGCTTGTGAAAATACAGTTAAATAAAAAAACTACATACTTGACTAGCCAAAGATAAAAATCGCTAAAATTGGAGAGATAAATCACTCAGAGTTGGAATTCTGGGAAAAATAACCACAGGGTGTTTAGCAGGGAGGTCCATCAGTCACTGAGGCACGACCAGCCCTATCTATCAACGACGATGTCAAACAAACACGGACCCAGACGTACACAACAGCCAGGTTAGACATACCAGGGCATGCAGTAAACCACCTTATCAAGGGTGACATCACCACAGATTTAGAGCACATCGGGGTTTATTCATCTGCCATTAGTGTAACCCCACCCCGGCGAGGTCGGAGGTCGTAGGTCGGAGGTCAGGCAGCGTGGCACTGTCTGTGTGGGTTCTTTGAGGGGGGGGGGGGGGCGCACGTTGGTGACTCACCCCGTACGATGCCATGGCTGTGCGCCACCGTCTCCCCCTTCACCGCCAGCTGCACCTGCACGCGCGTGTCCTCCGCGCCGTGGAAGATGGTCACGCTCAGGGCCTCCTCCACGCCCGCGCGGAACACCGAGGGAGCCGCGATCAGATAACCTCTGGGGGGGGGGCGGGGGGCACAGGAAGGAAGAGACCATGTTTGGAGGAAGGGGAGTACAGCCCTGCCGAGCCGGCCTAACGGAGGCTGAGGAAGAACGCTAACTTTTGAGCTAAATTAATAAATCAACCGCGCTCCGATCGTCAAAACAGGCTTCGCGCGAATTCCGATCCACGTTCGGAGCGCAAAGAGCAGAGGGCCCCGTTCTCCGCTCAGTAACTTCATCTGGCCTCTGCGCGTTAACACAATTTGTTTTTAAAAAAGGCAACTGAAAGCATCAGTAAGACGAAACGCATAAGCAAATAAGAAAGGATAAGAAATAAGTGACAGGAAATCGAGGAGGGAGAAGAAAAAAACAGTTGAGGGCTTTGTAGCCGTTTCCCCCGCTTCCCCTTCTCCCTGCTCATTAGCGACAGCTGTTCCTGAGACACAGCCTAAGTGTGGTCTGACTCCTGTCCTCGCTGACGTCAAAAGAACTGCTTTTTCTTTTTTTTTTACCTGGAGTCGAAGTCCCCCTTCAGGCTTTCTAAAACTTGGAGGAGCTTGGAGGAACTCACCTGCAATTAAACTATTTTACACTCTTGAGAGCTTCATGTGGCCAGATAGTATTTCATATTGGCGGGTTTAATGAGGGCATTTCATTGGCCAGGTTTTAATGAGGACAGAGTACCTGTCACAGCACCATCCTGGTGAACTCTTATTGGGTGGTCCTAGACCTCTCCTGAGGAAACTCAATAGTCAGTGTTTTCGGAGACACGCGGAAAACCCAAGATTCCAGACAATCACTCTGACACAAAACCAGGAGTGGAAGACAGCTATCACAAAAGGTCAAAGGGCAAAGGTCAACCCCTGCTCTGCAGAAGCATTCTGAAAGGAACCAATTCAACTGTAAGATCCTGCTGGGAAGAGGTCACCTTATATAAGTACAATAGGGAGTTGGAGCTGCCTCGGACCTGCATTTTTTCCTGCATCTAGGCCTAGATTTAGAAACACTTACGGAAACAATAGCGCTCATTGTGTTCTGAAAGCATGCAAAAGTATATTGGTCTTATCACTCCATTCCAACATATTCATTACCGGCTTACGCATCTCTCTCCTTCGGCCTCCGCCTGTTCGCATTTCTGAAATATCTTACTTATTAAGATTGAGGACAGCTGGGGGGGAGGGGTGTTTTCATAAGTGAAGGCTCAGTTAAAAATGGCACAAATGTGATATATTCACCACCTGAGGAAGGTTTCTGTGCAAAAAAAAGCACAAAAAAAACCCTGCAGGACCAAGACATAATCAGAGTTTTGAAACTGTAACCTGACTGGGACGCTGCTTCTCAACATGGATTGTTGCAGGACAACGGACAAAAAACCCACGCGCGGTTCCATCAGTAGGCGATCAGGTGGTTAGCATTATAGTCCCGGGAGCCAGAGGCAATTTACGTCGCAGAGAGTCATGGGAAAAGCCTTTAGCACGCGGAGTCTTGAGAATAGCACCGTAATGAGAGGAAATTGACTCTTTGGCGTTTGATTTATTGCAAGTTCAACTAGGTCTCATTCATTTAAGACGATACCGAGCGCTTAAAACACATGACCAGAGAAACGTACAGAATTAAACCAGCTTAATTTCTTTTTTTTCCCAAGCTTCCTCAGAAAAATAATGGGGAAAAAATGTAGATAAGGATGACGCAGCTGAATACATTTCTAAGAAGTGGAAGACTGATGGTTCTCTCTCAATCTCTCTCTCTCATATATATATATATATATATATATATATATATATATATATATATATATATATATATATATATATATATATATATATATATATATTTTTTTTTTTTTTTTTTTTTTTTTTTTTTTGACACGGCATAACCCCCGTAAGAATCCCCTCTGGTTCTTTGCTTTCATGTGTGAAACTCTTGGCAGCGAGTATAGCTGTAACCCTTCACTATTAACTCAACCGAATTCTCCACAGTTCAGGATTAAGCTCTGGCATGCGGTTGACAGCGGCCTGACTGATAACATCATGGAGTCCAAAGTCACACCAATCACAGTACGTAGGACCGAGGGATTACTGCACGCTCTAAAAAACTAAACAAGCTGAGTGGAACGTCCATTGTCAAATACCGAGGGCTGCTGGGACCCCAGCAAAAAGGTTTGGGGAAAAGACATCAATGTATGTCTGTATACGGAACAGCGTGTTCTCTTTACTGAAAATGAAAGCCTACAAGAATTTGTAGCATGGATTTAATGCACAACTTTCGAGGCGCCGATCCTCATCAGCGTGGCTCTGAAGATCGTCTTAAACTGGGGGATCAAGGTCCGTGAAGGCATGCTCCATCCAAAGCGATCACATCAAATCATTCGCCTTACCAAGAGTACATTTTAATCCCTTAACTTCAGACCTTGAGAACTGGCAAACCCTCTCTTGAAGTTAATTTGGTGTAATACCACATGCTACATCTAGCCATTTCATATAGTCCTTTGATCCAAATAAGACGTTTGAAGTCTGGTACCTGCAATAGTTGCACGTCACTTTCACGAACCAACAACAAAAAAGTGGTCATATAGCCGACACAATATAATTAATTAGCATTTGCTTAGGCTGACCACGGCGCTGACAACTGTGAAGCCTTTTCTCACACAAATAACTAGGACAAAACCACATGTCATGGAAAAGAAGTCCCGAGTCTTCTGTTTCAGAATATCCCTTACACAACCCTGGTAACAAGGAGACACTCGCGCAGAATTGAAGTGACCAGAACAGTAGCGTACCGAAGTCCCCGATACTGTATAAATCACGAATGACTCCAGTGTGTAGCCTACACATCGTATTCAATGGCCTGTCGTTCAGCATCAAATGTGACTCATTAACGCGAAGAGAAACAACAGTTATTCCATTAGGAAGAACGTCGTTGACCAACATAAATCCAAAATAGAATTATGGTGTGCCATACGTGCGACCATTTTGCATAGCTTCTACTACTGTAAAAAGCACTAACTATCACTCACATCGTTTAGATGTGATATCTCAAGCACGCTTTCCAGGCGCTCTGATTCAACTGAAGAGTTTCTGGTGGTAAACAAGTTGACGCTCATTGAATCTTTCGCAGGAAACCAGTGCAATAAAGAAAAGACAAAACAAAACCCGTACACCGTGTGTGCTGTTTATCCCTCAAACTGTTCATGAAATTGAACTTAATTGAGCCTAAAACTGTAGATGGCTTCATTCACAACTTTTATTCTCATCCATCCGAACACACTTTCCTTTAATCACACAAATGAATGCCAAAGCATAAAAGAAACGAGAGAGACAGCTACTCACTGGCGCTCTTGCGAATAACAGCCACTGACAAGACAGATGCAGAGAGTCCAAGAAAGAATCCACGATGCTCGACGGGACTTCATTTTCATAATAATCTTCCCGCGGCCGTGGCGTGGGGCAGCAAGTTCTCCCCGAAGCCTCTATGGATAGAGAGCCGAGGCTTCAAACCTTTCTTACATACAATTAAACGCGCAGCTGGAAATAGTCATTCAAAGTATCCATTGAATCAAAGAGCAGAACGAGCGCTTAATTTTCTCCCGAGTCGCCCGGAGGATGAAGTTTTTATCCCGCTTTCAGAAATCCCGTTCCGTGCAACGGTGCAAATTGATTTTTCGTAAGCTTAACTTCTCTCAACGCACACAGACTGTCTCTTCTTTGGTGTGCCCGATTCACCCGCCTCAGTTTTGTTCTCTCATATTTCACCATTACAAATTATTTGCGTCCACCCCCCAGAAGAGTCGCGCTATAAAGAAAGCGATGTAGCCTATCTGTTGATGTGGTGTTTGTTCATTTACTCAGCGCGCCGCATAAAGTTTATCCTCTTCTCGCGTGCGTCTCCCCCTCGCCGCCTCCTCGTCTCTTTGAAGTTTCTGAGCTTTTGTTTCTAATAATGGTGCGAGTCAGAACAGCTCCTGCTTATTGCAGACTGCTCCAGTACTACAAACCCCGGCTTCTCGCTGTTGGCTCTCTCCTCCCATAAACTATATAGGCTAGTGGCTTTTTTTTCTCGCAGTGTAGCCGTAGGAAGCAGAGAGCACGTGAAAGGAATGACCTGCCTAAACAAAGCGAAATATGCAATGTATACAAAGTAACCCAGCGAGTTCATTCTTACTTATGATTCGATATACCCGGTGCAATAACTTGGCAGACATTAAATTACATTCGTTACTTATTCACAAAGTAATTCCAGTGCTAAAATGTGGTGCTCAAATGAATGGACTGATATATAATAAATGCTCTCGCTGGATGAGAGAATAATTTTTTATATCGCCTGTCATTTAAAAGTTCAGCTGTTTATTTATATATTAATGTGTTTTATTTTGCATAACTGCAATCTCACTTAAGGTTGACGCCTTTGTCCAATCCACTAATGTGGAAACGTTAGGCTACAGATAAGTAGAAGTCTTTTCTTAAATGTAGCCCTATTGCACCCTCGTGTGGTGATCATGCATTACATATCGCAAGCGTGGGCTTGGCGGATTTAACGTTCTGTAATATTCAGGTGCACCATGTCAATGCAGGACAATGAACGGGCTAAATATGAAAAATGATATCAGATAATTTTCAGAGAATGAGTCCTTCAGCTCACCCGTGTTGCGTTCCACATACGTCAACTAAATTTGTCTTAAACTGGCTTTTGTCATCAAAACGCAGACACCGTAAGATACGTAGATCCAGTAGCAATTAAGCTCTTAAATATTAGCCTGTTACAGCACTTTTGCTCTTTAAACTTAATTTATCAGGTTTCACACATCAGGTTTAAACATGCTTCTCCGATCAGGCATGAGAACACCTACTCATCCTTGAAGAGCTTGCCCACGAGCGTAGACTTTGCCACAAACTATAAACCTGTCCAGAGGTTGTTCATCAAATTGCTTACACCACCCAACTTTAATAGCCTTACACTGTAAGCCATCCAGCTAGCTAAGGATTCCAGACTTCACATTCACGAACAAGAGGCCCTTTTGAATGTCTTTTTGATTCATGGGAGGAATTACAAGCATCACAACATAAATACCATAGGTGCACGCAGTTGCCTTGAGATTTAGTTTTCAGGACATGGAATTAAATTTTTCAGCCCATGGCCAGAGTGGGCTTGTGGTTGCTAAAAATACTGGGCCATTTTCAACAATTTATCAGCCACATTACCTTTTGCAATATAACAATACCTGTTTGGTTGCCTGCCAAAGGAGAAAATCTTACGTGCCACAATCAAAATCTGCTGGTAATTGCTGGTAGGTTTTAATTTCATACCCTATTTTTTGTATCACCAGCAAAGCAGACAAACACACAAAATGGCTGCAGTCATGAGAATGAACAACGTGAATAACGAATAGCAGATGCAGCTGATTTTAGCAGTGTGCAATTATCGCTAGGACTGTGCGTAAAGTGAGAAAGCAGGAATGAGTAATGCATGAACAAACTCAGTCTAAAACAGAACAGAACCTCATTTTACTTTATTCAACTTCAACAAACAAGGGACGTGATCTTTTTTTTCTCCCCAATTCACACAGGAACACTGATTTTCAGACCCTAAATTCCTCTGGAGCCAATAGCATTTGGCGTTACTGCTAAACATTCACTCCAGCTATTGGCTGTCAAAGATTGTAAAAGCTCTTGATGACTGATTGCGTGATTACAAAATGCCCAAACGGTTGCGACAACTGCCTCTGGCTGTGACATTCGGGATGTGAAAATGAGCATGTCCTGAATAATCCGTTAAAAACGCACATCCCTGAGAACAGTGCATGGCAGGCAGGCAGGCAGGCTGGCAGGCAGTCAGGCAGGGTTTCCAGAAAGCCCGGAGAGGCAGAGTCCGGGGCGGATCAGGCGCAGCCGTGTATGACCTCGCTCAGGCTGGCGTCGCCCCGCTTCTGGTCCACCAGTTCCGCGGAGCGGGCGGCGCCGACGCCCCCCGGAGGCGGCTCGGCGTACGACGCCTTGGAGAAGACGACGCAGTCGCCGTCCACGCGCACGCCGTGGGCGTGGCAGAGGTCGGCGGCGGCGGCGGCGGCGGGGGCGGGGGCGGCGTCCAGGGCCAGCAGGCGGGCCAGGCGCTGCAGGGGGTAGCGGCAGTCGCGGCTGCTCAGGCCGTGGCTGTACAGCAGGAGCAGGTCGCGGCGGCAGGCGGCGAGGTGGCGGCGCAGCGCGCAGCTCTGCAGGAAGTCCAGCCGCCGCGCCAGGCGCAGCGCGCGCACCGGGTTGCGCTCCAGGTGGGCGCGGTTCACCGCCAGCGCCAGGCGGACCGCCGGCGAGGCCCGCACCCGCTCCGGCAGCTCCAGGGCGCGCCGCAGAGCGCGGGTCGAACCTGGCGCCAAACAGAGAAGCCAAAATTTACCAAGCAGTAATACCAGCACACATTCATTTCCACAGCAAGGACACACAGTGATGTGGATGTGAAGCACTGCTCTTACACAGCACCCCCGGTGCTTTGGCTGTGGTCATCTCAACAATCTAGCTGAAAAACTGACAGAATAAAAGGTGGTTTACATGAGCGGCAACATGCAGCACACTAGAAATATACGCAAGTGTCACCCGTTTCAGCTACCTGAGTGCTAATCGCTCCCCCTGGTGGACAAACGTGAGTGAGCGTGCAATTGAGCGAGCTGCAAGTCAGGTCCATGAGGTGCGTCGCATTTAATAGTAAAAGTAACCACAACACAACAGCACAAGACAAATGGGTGGATAAAAGAGAAGAAAAGAGGCACCTCCCTGGCAGAGAAGTGAAGTGCAGCTTTTACGAACTGTGCATGCAACTGAGGGGCTGCAGGTCTGAGCTAAAAATGTATGCCTAAATTGTAAAAGTGAACACAGAAACATTTGTTTCCAAACATTCAACGTCCGTTTAGATCAATGGTACCCAATCATGCGCTATGGAGGGCTGAGAGCATGGAGGTTTTTATTCCAACCAATCACGTTCCAACCTGCTAATTTCACCAATTAGTACCCTCCTCTCTGGTTAAAAGTGTGCTAATCAGTGACATCAACAGGTGAAGTGATCGGTTGGAAAGAAAACCTGCACATTCTCACCCCTCCATGGTACACGATTGGGCACCGCTGGGTTAGATGGACTAAACTGCCAGTTGACAGAGACGCTGAGGTGATGTCACAGCAGGAAGCAGATCCCCATTGGACGCTCTCACTGACCCAGGTTGTAGAGCAGGCTGAGGGCCTGGAACTCGCCCTGGCGCGGGTGCTCCCCGCTGGCGTAGCAGTCCAGCAGCCAGCTGAGGCTCTCCTGCAGGTGCGTGTCGTTGATGCGCGGGTCGTACAGCCTGAGCGGCTCCTCGCACAGCCGATAGGAGGCGTAGAGGAGGAAGCGGACGACGCGCTCCAGCACGGCCGCCGCCTCCGCCCCCGACACCCGCTGGATCACCATGTCCTGCCGCACGCAGCGCAGCCGGTCGAACACGAAGTCGTACACCTGCGATGACATCACAGAGGGCGCTCGCTACACCTTCGACAGCGTCACGGCAACCACACCCAGACCTAAACATCAGTCTGTTACCCAAAAGCAGCCTTGGCTCCAGGCTGGATCAAAGCACTAGATAAGTATTCAGTATATCTTTCGATAAACAAACAGACAAATGTATTTCTCATTAAAAAAACTGCAGCATTGTGGAAAAGGAGTACAGGACTTAATGGAAAATTTATGGTACTCTGTAAAGCAGTGATAACCAACCCTGTTACTGGAGATCGTGGAGATCTACCGTCCTGTAGGTTTTCATTTCAACCCTAATTGGGCACACCTGTCTCTACTAATTAGCAGTTCAATGATATCTGTAGTTGTTGAATGAGGTGTGCTTTGTTAGGGTTCGAGTGAAAAACTACAGGAAAGCATATGTCCAGGAACAGGGCGGGTTACCACTGCAGTAAAGTGCGGTGTCAGGGAGCTGATTTTGGGACTATGGGGCCGACCATCTCGTCACATTCGAGCTCCACCGTGCCTCTGTCCAGGGCTCCAGCGCGGGGGAGGCGGCGGCGATGTCGTCGATGAGGAAGCGCACGGTCTTCAGCAGGACGGCGGGGGGTCGGAGGTCGCCGGGCCGCGTGGAGTCCTTTCCCGCCGCCGGCCGCGAGTACTCCTTCACCACGCGCGACGGGTCGGCCTTGGGCATCCGGTCGCCCTCCGTGCCGGGGAGCACCTCGAAGCGGTGCAGCCGCCGCTGCTGCTCCCTCTCTCGAACCTCCCGCAGGGGGCACATGGTCATGCAGGTGCCCCTGGGCACGGTCTCCTCTGCTGTCCGGCTCGGCTCATCTTCATACTGCTCCTGTCGCCACTCCCTGCGCCCTCCTGGTCCACCTCCACCACCACCTCCTCCTCCTCCTCTCCTACGAGAGTTGGACCCTCTATAACCAGGAAACAGGTAAAGTATTACATTACCAATATTCAGTGTCAGCTTATTCTCACAAACAGAATGCTAATTATTAGTGATTCAAAATTCAACTAACATTATAAAATATCCCTAAGCTACACAGTACGTATTTTGCAGTTTGTTGATAAAGACAGCGTTCCGTGCAGGAAGGAAAATGATGACTGTTCTCGTGGAGAGCTGCTTGTCCAATCACAATCCAGTGAGAGGGCCACAAATGACCACATCGGGACAGAGATGTGGGACACCGTCGCGAGACATAGCAAAAAGACCCTGGCTACTAATTAAAGGTGTCAGCAGTGTTTTGGCTTTTTCCAGAACTGTCAGGTTTCAGACGCTTGTGCGATTAAAAAGCCAGCTGTCATCTTGGGTTTACTCTTTCTGCTAAAACTATCATCACTAATTTCAATTTAAATTACAACGCTAAGTAATTAGGCTGTTTCTTGGTGTTCTTTTTTTAAAGAGGCCATTTAACAGTTTAAGATGCATTCTCCAAAACGACAGTTGTCGAGGTCATTACTTTAATATTCTGCTCAACGAACTGGCTATATGCACTGATTGTAGCTAGCTTCGCACTGTTTGCACGAGCTCAACAGAATGACTGAGGGCATAATATGTTTGAAGCTAAAGTTAGCCATTTAGCTGGAGGTGGTAGTAGTTACAGCTTTCTCTTTTCAGGGCGGTTGAACGAAAATATGGTTTCTCCATGCCTTTAGTTATCTTGGCTAATTCGGTTAAAATGCTATTGTAATCGTTCTGCGAAAAATAACAGGAGCTACCTAGCTAGCACAGCTAACCACTATACTGTATATATTATTAGCGAACTAGCTGCTTTTTACTGAGACTCGATTAGAAGTTAAATATATATCTATGTTTCTCTTAGCAAATCATTATCCTACGCGAATATTATGGAAATAGGTCTGTGAAATACTTAAAATTTTAGTGACAAAATACTAAACTGTCAACAATATCTGCTTTCGTTTCGTGGTTCATGAAAAGGTAAAAACACTCACCCGCGGTAGTTAGCTTTCCTGCTCATAGGCGCTGCTCTGAAATCACGACGTCACGGGGAGAATGTTCCAATCATAAAGAGTGTTTTGAAAGCGTATTACTTTGTGATGATTTCCGGTCCGAGTTCCGGTCAGTATTTATCTATTCGGAGTAGCGAAGTGTTTCAACCAGAGACTGTAAAAAATACTGTATAATGACCACGAATCCAGCCCATATTATCTTCTTTTCTACTGTGTAATTTATTTCTTTGCTTGCAAAGAAATGCATTAATTGTTTAACCCAGGAACTCAATTCTGTCTTCATCAACAAAATACAGTGCAGTGCCCACAGCACTGAAAAATTGTCCTCTTGTTTGAAGTGTTTTGTAACTTCAGATTAGCATTGGGTCGCATGAACCAAAGCTCACAAAGTGTTCTACTGAAACTTGACTGAGCATGCACAATAAGGACACACCATTATAAAGAGCTGAAGTCAGTCATCTTTATTGGTCACATAAACATGAGTTACATGGCAGTGAGAATCTTTGCACCCATATATCACTCTCAAACAATGCAATAACAACAGAAATAACAAAGTATCTTAAAAACAACAAAGTATGTAAAAAAAAATTTTATTTTTTTTTGTTAAACTATATGAAGTAGGTGGTTTGGTGGGTGGGGGAAATGTCCAATGCGGTTGGTGGGGGGTGGGGGGTAGGGGTGGGTTATGTTCAGTGCGGTAGTAGGGTTGGGCGGCGGGGTGTCCTGACCATGTCCTTGGCCACTTCTCAGATGAAGGGCTTTAAGCTTCAAAGGCAGACCTGTTAAGTGCTCCGCAGACAGATACACAAGCAGCACATGCTATCATTTAGTCTGGCCTATTGTTACATCGTTTGTGTACAGACAGCTTAACAGCTTCTGGATGGGCATATACAATTAAAGAACAGTACGTCCAGTAGTGTCCAGCCAGCACAGCCTCACACTGTGAGCATATGGCACTAATTATATCTGTCTAGTCTTGTCTGGTCTAGTCTAGTGAGATTTACAAAGAGAAAACTCTGGAGTGCTCATATTATTCTACAACAGACATTTAATTTTAAGATTACAATGTAACATAAATATACATATGTATAATGATATTATATGTAGTACGTAGTATGTAATTTCGGACACAGCCTCAGTGATCTGAAACCTTAGAGTATTATGAAACTCATCGCATCTTTTCTTTCTTTTTCAAAATGAACCGCCTGTGCCACAGCACTTATGTCCGGGTGGTCACAACTACAATTAGCATTTGGGGAAACCATTTTAGTGTCAGCCGTTTAGGAAGTAAGATATTTATTCAACACAAACTATACACAACCAGTTCTAAATAGATAGTTGTCAAGTGTCTATATTGTTTAAATTCAGGTAAAATATGGTTTAGTTTCTCATCGGAAATGATTTTGTGTCGGATATCCACAGGAAGTTTAGCTTATTAGCTAGTTGGCTAGCTCACGCCAGCCATAGCTTCAGGGTTTTGGTTATTTTTACACTGCCACTGACATTTAGGCAAGAAGTTATAACGCAGGTAGTTCTACCAGTTGAGGTTAGCTAATAATTGAAAATAGTCATTTGGATGAAAAAAAAAATTGTATATAGTTATAGCTGGCTTACTGGATTTTGTGAAACACACTGTCATGGTAAGTTTCTCTGTTAAAGGTCTAACATTAACTAGCTATATCGTCTATCTGGCTTGACAGTCATGTGCAACTAAAAACAGCTACAAGCTAACGTTATATTGCAATTTAAACAGATAGCTAGTTCTTCAGCTGCTAAATTGCCATGTATGTGGGATTGGAGCAAACTAGCCATGCACGTTGGAGTGAAACGTTTTTAAATCTTAATTCAAATGAAGCCACTATCACTGTTGATATTGAAGTCAGACACTAATTCCAAAGAAAAGGCTAATAGTGTATAGCTAGCAGGCTAATTCTAAATACTCGCGATCATGTAAACATCAGCTCGCCACGTTGTGCATTACTGAAGTAATAGTTTACCAAATGCAAAATGGCGTGACACATTGTGTAATTGAACATTCCAGCGTGTATTATTGTAACGATATAAACTAAATAAACTTCGATTGAATGTTTTGTGTCTCTACATTTTATTTGCAGTCACCCAACGTTTCAGAATTCAAAACGTTGGTCCAAAGGTTCTATGCGCTTCAGACGGAACGGATAGAAGCGTACAAACTCTTTGAGGAGTAAGTCCAAGTATGATCAGTTGCAGTGTTTTAAAATGTAGGGTACCGTGAACCGTTATTTTAAAATTTCAAACTGCGGTCTTTTCTGTTGTAGGGGACATGAGGCGTATCTGAGAACGGCGCCCCACTACGACTTTGAACATTACAGACAGCTGGTCCACGAGATAACACAGGCATTCAGTGGGATTTCAAAAGAGGTGCTGGAGATCAAGGAACGACTGCACCAGGAGTTTGATCGTCCGGATTTATCCGAGCACATCGAGAAGCTGCAGAGCAAAGAGAAACAGAAGCTGGAGCTGGTAGGCTGACGCTGACTTACCTCTGTTTTCCTCATCCTGAAAATATAGCTCTGAATGGGCAGAGTTAGTAAGGGTGTTGTGTCCGTTGCAGTAAAAGAAGGATTTCTAAAGGCAGCTCTGTATCTTGTGTAAGCTTTGTGGTTTCTTTGATTTTTATTTATTTCGTTTCATTGGAAGTGAACCAAATGCTGCATTAAACAGAAATGAATCACAAGTCAAATTGTCGTCCAGTGGACCAATGAGTCAAACACTCTTGCCTTCCAGAACATGGAAATCCTATAGTTAGTGCGTTGTGTGTCTTTTTGAACTTGAGTTTTAATTCTGGCCTTGTGGTAATAAGGGACGGGAACAGCTCTTCTTCTGCCGCAATGCTGTATTCAGTAGACAAATTTACCTAAGTGCACCCTCAGCAGAAGTGAGAAGTTAAAATTGGCCTCATGCCCCTCCTCAGTCTAAGCCGGCTGTTGTGATCAGCAAGGTTTGCCTGTAAGTCCTACACAGACATGGATCCTTTTTGAATGATTTTATTTTGTAGTGTAACCTGGCCACAAATTGAATGCTCATCAGCTTACTTGATTTTGGTCCTGTACACCCTGTCAGTCTGTCCTTCCACCACAAGGGGTCAGGATTGTACTTTGTCTACACTATTAATGTATTTTGGAGAACTGAACAGAGTGAAACAAGTGAATGGATGCTTGGCATGCCAGATCACTGTAATTATAACCACTTTATAATAAAAGTTAAGTTCTTTGTCAATATTAGGACAGGAAAACAGCATACGCGCTATATGACCAAAAGTATCTGGACACCCTTTGGTCTGGGGCTGTTTTTCATGGTTTGGGCCAGCCACCTTAGTTCCAGTGAAGGCTAATCTCACATCATATAATCACATTCCAGATGATTCTGTGCTTCCCCAACAGTTTGTGAGACGAGTTATGAGATCATCTTGGGAGGAGTTGAGGTGTCTGTCAGTCATTGTGTGTTTGACTCAACGACCGGTCCAAAATTTTTAACCAGGACCTGACTACACAGCGTTTGATCAATGAATTTGGTTTCTGCAGACGGCGAAGCTGCAGCTGGCGAAGCAGAACGCTCAGGATCACCCAGAAGACGAGGGCTGCCAGGAGAAGATTCTAGAAATCAGACAGGAGTAAGAGCAGATGTCACCCTCTTTTTCTTCTTTTGATGGAGTCAGCAGAACATGACCCGATTTTTTTATTTTATTTTACTCCATTCATAGATCCGTACATCAGGAAACAGCCCTCTATGATTTTCTATGAATCCCAAGTCAACACCCATGACAGTGTGTTCAGTTTTACACCATATGCCTGCAGTGCTCCCTGACTTTTTCATCAGTGCAGATACTGTAGGAAGGCTAAAAATACAACCGTAGCTGATGAGTGCCATCTTCATGCATTCATCCTTGGATTGGCTAGCCCACTACGCCACGGGGTAAATCAATAGTGTTGTCCATCATGTATCTATACGGGCAAAGTCCTGCAGGCTTTCGTAAAGTGCTGAAACGCACAGAACTCAGTCATGGGAATTTCATGAATTACATGCTTGAACGTGATTCTTTTTTTGTCTAATAGGGCCACGGCTGGTTGTCTCTGCCGTTTGTTGTTGGCTCTGTTCAAAAGCGCGCGTCACCGTCATTGCCCGCGTAAATGAGGGATGACGCACCGCGATCGATACCTTCGCTGACACTCGTTTTCTGCTCCTCTCCCTTTTTTTTTTTACCCAGCATAATAAAGAACAAAGAGGCCCTGAGTGAGATCCTGCAGGACTTCAAGTACGACTCCGAGGAGTGACTGACGGGTGCTCTTTTTGGGGGGGGGGGGCAGCCGTTCGTTCGGACAGAGATCGATGGACTCCTTCGCTTCGACTTCCCTCTCTCTTTTTTTTCCCCCCATTTTTATTTGTCTAAGTTATTGATTCTCATCTGGCTTGAATCTCTTTAATGCCACCCACCCCGGCTGCAGCAGTTTTGTGCCGCATCTTAAAGGTCACTTCGCTGAGGTTGTCTGAGCCTCTGGCACAGAGCCCTCTTCTTCCTGACACACTGCAACGGCGAGCGCGGCTTCGGGTGCTGATAGGGGCTCATCGGTCATCTGCGTCAGCAACCCGACTTCGGCCCTCTCAAAAAGCACAGAGCAGGCTGTGTTACTCCTTGCTTTTTATTGTTCTACAAGCAACTGTTGCTCAATTGACATTATCGCTGATGTCGATGCTGACCTACACATAACTTAAGGAAGAGAATCATGACTTTAGATTATTAAATATGCTGATACAATTCGGTACAAAAATAAAGGCAATACAACAAAAAAAAAAATGTCTTCATACGTACAGTCATTCACACACACAGTCAAATACAGCTCAGCATTGGGGTGCGGAACGAGCTGACACCCTGGCCCACAACACATGGGAAACGGTTCAAACGTCACAAAGTCAGCAGCTCCACGATGGGCCTGTGTCATGCTTCTTCACTTCAGGGTTCTGTATTCTGAAGTTGGAGACAGGGGGCGGGGCTTTGAATCCCACTTGAACTACAGTACCCAGCAACACCCTTGCCACAATAAGATGTAATAAGGTGCCACCCCCCTGTCAGGTGACCTACCTTTCACCACAGCGCGGTATGACCCAGTGGCTACAGCACTTCGGTATATGCATCGTTCAGTTTGCATAATAAGAAATTAATTCAGATGAACCTGGCACAGAGGTTTCATTTTTCGGTTCGATAACCCATTAGAAATTGCTGACACCTTTTCCCTCTCACCTCAGCTACACACTCTTTTGCGTGAAGGTGTTAAAAGGGGAAGTGGTCTCCGCCATCTTGTAGCGCTGAGGAGGTTCTGGGCCCATGCCTCCTCATGCCAGTAACATTCCTGTCAAATCCACACCAGTCCACCGGCTGCGCAGCCAGGTTCTGCTGCGCAGCTGCCTGCTCTCGTTACCATGGAGACAAAACCATAAATAAACTTAGTCATGCTACATTCAGAATAAACGTTTTTTTCCCCTTTTCCTCAGTGCTCTGGATTTGAAGCATCATTCTTATTTTTTTTTTTAAAGAAAAATAAATGCGACCCAAATAGATCCAGTTGTGGCCGTTTTGGTCCTGTTGGGTCCTGTTTGTAGTTCTGATGGTGCGATGTGCGTTTCTGTGCAGAGATGGGGCTCAGTCTGGGTCCAGCGTTCCCCCCTGTATCGTTTTTGAATGTTCCACATAATTTCCTGCAGGAGACGAGTCTTTGTTGTTCGCGATCCAGCAGGTCCGCGGGATCTCGAGCCTGTTTTTTCCTGGCTGCACTCTGTCCCAGTTTCTCCGCTGAAAATGTTTTTTCCTTTGTTCTCAGTTTTTGTTTATAATATATATATTTTTTTACAGGAGCTGATTATACGCTATGATTTATCGCCTTGTAGAATCTGAAAGAAAAAGGAATAAATGTTTAATGAACTGTAAGTTTCCCTTCATAGAGAGAAACATTTATTTATTTTTTAAAAAGAAAAGGATAATCGGGACAAAATGGTTACGGTTTAGCACCGTGTAATCCGTCAGAAAAGGCTTCCCACCTAACTGCGCGGGTAAAGCGAATTTCGACTTTTAGCAGCGATCTCTCCCAGTAGCGCAACCGTCAGTGATATGGTTCAGAGGGCGAGCAAAGGATGTGGGTTCTCAGCGAGCTCTGCGCACAAGATCCAGCCCTTCTGTCTGCCATTTGGGCTGCGTTATAACATGAAACGAGCAGCCCGCGTCACGGCGAAGCAGAACACAAAAGGAATACATTAAACCGGTCGTTAATTACATTTATATGCTTATTTCCCTTTGTTGTGGTAATTGACGGAAGATCGCAAATCTCGGTGCCATTGAAAAATGCAATAAAAATAAAAAAAACGCCAGTGCGCGACTTTGAAAAACGGCCGAAATGAACTTTAACTGTGTTCCGGGGTAATAAAGTCAAAACCACTTGAATACCTGAACGCGACTTTTTCGTTTCATGCCAAGGCAAATAAAAACAGCGCGGCTAGTTTAGCATGCCTCCCGAAAACAGGCATGTCCTTTTCCACATCATGGCCGCGTTAACTTCAGTCTGCGCGAGGAGGCCCTTTGCAAATGGCGGGGTCAGAGACTCCGGGTGCACGTCGAGTTCACAACCCACAAAAAGCGGAGTGCGTGCGCCCAAAGAAAAAAAAGGAAAAAAAAAAGGTAAAATGGGCCTGTGGGTCTAAATTTGGAGCTGGGTTAGAGGTTGGGGGGGGGGAGGAGTTGGGGAATAGAGACAAAATTCTCCTTACCTACCTGGTTGCGCGTTTTGTGGGACTTCTGCAGCCAGACCCTCCACTGGTCGTACAGCTTTATGCTCATCCCGCTGCAGCCATAGGCGTGCTTCCGCACCCAGCCGAAAAACTGCTTCAGCTCCCGCCTCAGCGTCGAGTTCTGCTCGCTGGACTTGGGGTCACAGGTCCCGCTCAGCAGCCTCTCTGGTGGGGGGGTGGGGGGACAGCGTTCCCAGGGTTAGACTTCCTACCACCATCGAGTTCAATACCTCAGCGTTTAACCTGCTCAACCCATTTCATTATCTGCTCTTATAGATTTCTCATTACATTTGCTACCAACTTTGCACCAGGCCGACCAGTGGAGGATGGGCTCCCTCTCTGTAGCTGGATTCCTCTCAAGATTTCTTCCTATTGGGGCGTTTTTCTCGCTGCCGTTTGAGTGTTTTTCTCCCCACTGGGGAGCTTTTACTTCGCTCACTAGCCTTTCGGGGGTTCAGGCCTGGTCTCTGCCCAATTCTTCTGTAAAGCGCCTGGTCTTCCGTAGAGCGTCTTTGGGACAGCTCTCAGTGGAAAAGGCGCTATACAGAACTCATTTAAACTGAACAGACCAGGCCGCACTGGCGCACAGGCACGGGCCACAGAGCGGGGAACCGCGACCAGAGAGGGTCACGGGGGCCAGAAGCTTGCATGAGGCGCTCTCTCTCTCTCTCTCTCTCTCTCTCTCTCTCTCTCTCTCTCTCTCGGGGCCCCCCAGCAAAACCACAGCAACCTGAATAACTTCAGCGGGAACCCAGTGAGGAAAAAATATGCAGGCAATATAGAGTATCTTTCCCATCAGAACACGGCTATCTATTCTATCTCCTTCACCAAAGGGGGAGTCAGTGTACTGCAGGGCCTGACGCAAGCAAGACTGCATGCAGAACAGCAGTTTGTCAAGCAGCCTCCCCCCCTGCCCCCA
Source organism: Anguilla pacifica (assembly GCA_039654925.1). Taxonomy (NCBI): domain Eukaryota; kingdom Metazoa; phylum Chordata; class Actinopteri; order Anguilliformes; family Anguillidae; genus Anguilla; species Anguilla pacifica. The sequence continues at coordinate 7,432,344 of CM077287.1, read as the reverse complement.
TCCCCCCCCCCATCAACGAGTAAACAACATGTAACCCAGTATGGGGTGTGGGACTCCTGGGTCTGTTTCCACTCTGTTTTGCATGTCCTCTGGTGACAGCCACAACGTGAATGTAGTCAGTCAGCAGCATTTCTCTTTATTAATCTTTGAAGATTTGAGGGGGGGGGAACCAATCAGATGTCCCCCGTAGCCTTTTCGCCATTATGTCGAAGACCTTTGTAATTCATTAATGAAAGATCACAATCACATTTTTTCTCTTTTTTTTTTTTTTTTGATGTTTTGTTTGCTTATTTTTTCGGGGTCAAATGCGGATTAAGTTTTATGTTTACAGGATGCTGTGGCTAAGTCAAAAACATATTGCCATTTTTGCTTTCAACCAAGTAGAAATTGTATGTTAGTTGCATTAGAAATAATTAAGAGTAGATTACAAGATCCAAATAATGCTTTCGCTTGCAGGAACACAGAGAAACTGGCTCGATGTAAAACAGAATGGAGGCTTGTTTGGTTCATGCAAGCTTTCATCTTCATGTTATACAAATATTGTATTTATGGTTCTCTTAAAATTCTGTCCATGTCATCCACAATATTCCCGCACACTTGCCAGTTTTCCTAGAGCTTTTGGCCAATGCTCCTGAAGGAAGCAGACCTGGATCAAGTACACATCATGAAATACTTTAACTCTTTAAGCGCAAACTGACTCCAGCCGAACCCTGAGAATTTTCAACAAAACATCTTAATAATCAAATAAAATCAATCACCTGAGAGAGAAATTTTTGTTTTCAATAATAATAATAATAATAATAATAATAATACTAAACAAATATTTTATAAAAATGGTTAAAGTATTCCAAATATGTATTTGACCCATGTTTGGAAGGAAACACTGTAAATGGCCAACAGACTAACGAACCAGCAGCCCCTTGGATCAAATCGAAATGTACAGTAAGTGCAAGTATGTATTCCAGTTTGATGTAGTCTAGACCAGAGTCACCGGTTCCCCTTCCCAAAATCTAGACCTCCCCACCCCCCACCCCACCCCCGGCCCGGCAGAATAACAAACCAGCAGACCCTCGGATCAAATCAAAATGTACAGTAAGAGCAGGTGTGTATTCCAGTTCGATGTAGTCTAAACCTGAGTCACCGGTTCCCCTTCCCAAAATGTACACCCCCCCGCCCCCCGCCCCGGCGCTTACCGCTGTGGGGAGTGGAGGCCGCCGTGGGGTTGCTCCAGTCGCTCCAGATCCCGGCCTTCCTGGAGCCGTAGATGCCCACCGGGTTGCAGCGCACCTGGACGAAGTACACGGTGCCCGACCTCAGGCCCGCGAGCCGGCAGGACGTCTGGTTGCCCACGTCGTCCACCACCTGACGGGGATTTAAAAAAAAAAAAAAAACAAGCCGGTGTATACCGGTGCCTCCTACGATTGGTTGCGGTACGTCACACACACCGATACTAAGACCGCTCGTTCGGAAGCCTCTTATTAAGGCCTCTCATTTAAGATAAGATAAGATATATTTTTATTGAACCCCGTGGGGTAATTTGTCCTCTGCATTTGACCCATCCTAGTTATTTAGGAGCAGTGGGCAGCCACAGCGCAGCGCCCAGGGACCGACTCCAGTTCTCACGCCAGTGCCTTGGTCAAGGGCAACTCCCAAATAAATACTTGACCATAAAAAGAAAGACACAAAAAAAATAAATAAATAAATAAAACTGCGTCGGAGTCACACTTGTACATCTCATGCAAATACATATGAAAAAAACTACCTTCTGACTGAAATATAAATACTAGATACACACATGTACACATACACGCAGCTTTTTTGGCACCACAATCAACATCACTCAGCGAGTCCATCTCATAATATACAAATAAAAATAAACAGCAGCACACCCCGTTCTGGCTGTGCTTGAACACAGCATATGAGAATTTATTGCCACAAGTGGCAGACTGCCAGGATATGCTACCGGCAATTATCAATCTGCTGCATTTTAATACTTTGCTACGTTTCAGCAATTTTGTGCTTTTGTTGAAGCGTACGGCATTTAAGAGGGAAATTACCACAGAGATCTAAAAATAACACTGGGTCAGCTACGTCTGTTTGCAGTCAGAGGTGCACTTGCCTAAATCAGTTGTGAGTGTGTCAAGATAGTATACAATATCAAGATATCAAAGATATGTACAATAAGAAAATTGAAAGTCAGGGATCTGCAGAAGTGCTTTCAACCTTTAACAGCATGTAAAGACATAAAGTATTAGAAAATACATATTTGCTAAATTCTAATCTTGCTAAGGTCTAATCTTGTAGCTTTCAACTGATTTTACTTCCCATTTCTATGTCCAGTGCCATACCTTGCTTTGAAATGTCACATTAAAAAGACTCTTATTAATTGCCAAAATCAATGGAAACCAAAGGAACCTCATACATTTCTGTGGCTGCCTGCATTTCTCCAGTATTGTTACTGAATCAGCTGCTAACAGCTACAGAAGCAATGGATGGAAACTTGTTTTCTATCTAAACTAATATTACATTGCATTACATTTATTTAGCACACGGTTTTATCCAAAGCGACACACACAACTGCATATCAAGGTCATTGGAACAACTACATGGTTAAATTAGCATGCAGCCGCTGCTTGCGGCTGCTCTGAAGTCATCCCGTAGCTGTTTTGGTAGCCGGCTGCTAGCAGCGCTAGCAGTAAGTACCTTCCAGTCCGTGCTGTCCTCGAGCCGGTAGCGAATCTGGTACTTGGTCTGGAAGAGGACGTCCTTGAGGGCCGAGGAGGTGCCCCAGCGCACGCTGAGCTGGTCCTCCAGGTCCCCCACGCGACTCACCAGCACGTCGGCGGGGGGGTCCGTGGTCACTGAATATACAGAGACAGACAGACAGACAGACAGGCAGGCAGGCAGGCAGGCAGGCAGGCAGACATACAGACAGGTAGACAGACAGACAGGCAGACACAGAACAGAGCTGGGGTCAATTCAATATCACTGCAAGAAATTCTCAAATTCAGTTAATTTGTAATAATAATAATAATAATAATAATAATAATAATAATGTCCATGATGTTCTATGAGAGGGGTTTTCATTTAATACACTGAATTTCAGTTCATTGCCGTAACTGAAATGGAACTGACCCAAACCTGTGTGAGAGTGCACACAGCAGCCCTCAGTACACAGCACACTTTATAACGGGGAGCTCATTCAGTATCCCAGAACTGACTGGACTGGACTGGAATCCGACTCCACATTTTGACGGACGCCGTTGTGAAAATGGCAGCCCAGATTAAACACGCCTGCTTGTACTCGCTGGTAGCAGGCTAACCTCACTGAGTGTGCTGTTGGACTCTGCTGGTCTGTTTGCTGTGGAAGAAAACACAATCTTTCCTCAGGTGTATCTACTGATCACGAGCGCTGATCTGCTGCTCAGGTGGTAAAGCCTGGGGTCGCAGCCACCTCACCAGGTTGGTTTATAAATGTTTGGCACGTCCATCTGAACACTTGGGTTTCCCTGGGTTTTAACTGTACAACGTCACAAGGCAGCACGCAGTAATCAAGTTCGTTCAGTTATGTGGTTTATCATATTGCTGCCAACTGGGTTGGGGCCGATTCATTTGAAACCACACAATTCAACTAAATTAACTTTAATTCAGTTAATTAACTGAAAAATCCCCATAGAATAAATGGGCATTTTTTTCCAATTCACGTCCTGAATTGACAACATGGAACTAGATTGGGCAGCAGGGCGGGATAATGACTAGGGAATAGGGCTTATGACACGAAAGGTCTCAGGTTTCATTTCGAGGCAGAGCACTGACATTGTCCTGTTCAGAAAGGCACTTTGAAAAGTTGTTTTTTCGGAGTCAAAACCCTTTGAAGAGTCACTTTTCTGGAACGCTTTTACAAAGTTCTAAGTCAGTGTTCTGGAACTCTATTACAATTACAATTAAAGCCGCAAGCGGCGTTAGGAGGGGTCCAAGCATTGGCACCATCGCGCCCCCTATGGAGCGATTTTAAAATGGCTTTGTCCTCATGATCATATGCCTTCACCCAACATATCTACTGAATATCATGATGATTGTATAAAATATTGATGACTTATGGCCAATTTTGTGCTTAGAGACGCTGTCGGATTACTTAGTTAGGTCGCCATGGATATGTCCTGGCCGCTTCCCGTAAAGGCCTTTGCTATGTCGTAACACTTAGATGGCATGTCGTAACACTTAGATGGTCCGGCGTGTATGCACAGCTGCAGTGTTTCTGTGCTGCAACTAAAAAAGGCATCACACTAGTAATGTCACGATACCAAAATTTTGACTTTGATAGTGATACCAGGTTTAGTATTACGATACTCAATACTGAAATGATACTTGAAACTTACGCGATGCTAATTCGATACTCGGTACCTAACGATACTGAAATTACCTTAATAGATGAGAAACGTAATGTCCACAAGGGTTGACCTCATTTTCGAATTCATGGTTTATTAACAACCTGGTTCATTAACAACCTTTAAGTTGAAGCCTCTTCAACATATTAATATGCATAGGCCTATAGTGTTACAACACTGAACAATAGAAAAATATGTTAAATATATTTCAAAAATTAAACAGTTGTAAACTAAATAATATTTACAACAGGTCTTTCACCTTTAAATAGATTTAAAAACAGCATATTTTAATAACAATACAGCATCTATATATAATAAAATATTTCCAAATTGGAACACCTATTGCTACTGAAGTGAACTGAGTCAAAGCTTGCGCTGTATCAAGGAGCTGAGTGCAAGCACAAGTCACCTCACTTGGCAACCTTAGTTGCTACTGCCTTCTAGCGAAGATTCTGACAAATTACACTTTTCATCCTCTCAATCAGTAATGCGGGAGACAATTTTCCCTGGCTTTTACATGTGACTCAAAACTACCGAACGTCGGAATATTCTAATACCGAACCGTTTCTTTTTTTTTTTTTTTTAAAGTACTGAGAAAGTGCTGAAGTTTTGGTATACCGTGCAACACTACGTCAGACACATATTCCAATCCATTGCTCAGCTTAGCAGAGAATGCACATTTCAGAGCGCCACAGAGACAGATAGAATAATAACACATAAATGCACATTTCAAATAATAAATACGACATTGAGAAAAAACGGAAATAAAAGACGTAATATCAACTCGGGATCTGCGTGCTGCGCGCAAAGTAGCCTACCGTTTTATTCATTTAGACATTGGCAAATAAGAAAAATTTTGGTTACGCTGACCTATAAAACGCAATTCCAAAAGCAAAATCAGACATGTTATACATCGTTAGAAAGCTTGTACTCTCACCTACTGAATAAATGAATTGTCAATCATGCCAAATTGCACTAAAAAGGGCGACAACGCCGTAAGCAACAGGTGTGGTATTACGCACAGCTATTATTGAAGATAGCCGACCCTGGCGTCACAGATGCGCGTATATTTCGCAAACGGATTGTCCAAGACAATATATGACCACTCATTCGCAAAAGGGACATCTCTACGCGTAAAACCAATGGTAAGATTGTATATTTATTCAATGTTTAGTCCCAGATATTGACTGTAGAATGACATGGTATAATTTTTAAAAAAGTTAGTCTCGCTTATTTCGTAATTCAGTGAGCAGCGTTTTCACTGCTGTATTGGCATATTTTAGGGCTAATGTCGGGTTTATCTTGTTGCTAAGGAATATTACATTACATTACATTACAGGCATTTGGCAGACGCTCCTATCCAGAGCGACGTACAACAAAGTGTTCAACCATAACCAGTAACAAGTGTGTCGAAAACCCTAGAGGGCAGTAGCCTACCGTTCCAAGTGCAGGGAACAACCGCATAGTTCAACTTGGACCCTGTAGGTTAAACTGATTAACACTAACACAAACAAGAACAGCAACAACGCAGTCTATGCAAAAATACAAGCAATAGTTAAGACGAGTTAAGTCACCTACGAAACAACTACCCTAAGCTTACAGTCAATTTAGAGATTAAATTGAGAATACGATTTACAGCATAAATTGCGTCTTTTGTTTATATTCAATATTAGTAATTGCAGCGAGAAACTGCAGCTGTAGACACAAGATAGTGTGTTATGTTATGGCAGCAACGGAACGAAGCGGACTACATATGTATTACCGTCATTGTTTTATTATACCAGCGTGTTTTCGCGCGTTTGCACAGGAACTCAAAACCTACCAATAAAATGGTTTAGCTATTTCTCAGCATAATGACAGATTTAAAGACTAATCGAACTCACCCGATACTGTCTTCAAATGGATCCATGCCAAAGAAAAGTAATTATTCATCCTCTCAAAAAGCTTTTACTAACAAACTCTTGGTAGCCTAGCATGCAGTCTGGCTGGCTCTGTCTTTCATTGCTTCCCCGACGTTCAGACCCACCCCTCGCTGATAAAAACTAGACCCTACGGTGTCGGATTACTTGCGTCGCCATGGATGTCGCTTGCCGTAAAGAAGTTTACTAGATGTCGTAACGCTTAGATTTGGAGCTCCAGCTTTTCCACACCCCACCTAATAAAAAAGTCCAAATGGCGGGCAAACCATAGGGCGGACATAGGTGGTCCCAAAAGCAAAGTTGTAGAGCACAGTCAGATGCATCGGTCGATGAAGTTTCGTGTTGATCTGACTTACGGTGTGGGAGTTATGGCCTTTTACGCATATTCCTTTGTTATAGCGCCACCATCTGGCCGACATAGGTGATTTTTAGTGTCTGAGTAGTGGGGGGCCATAGGAACTCACCTGCTAAATTTGGTTGGTGTACAACTTATGGTCGCTGAGCCTCAGACATTTTAGTGGAGAAAGCTGCCACGCCCCAACGAAAAAGTCAAAATGGCGGGCAAACAATACGGCCGACATAGGTGATCCCAATGGCAAAGTTGTACAGCACGTTCAGATGCATAGGTCCATGAAGTTTTGTGTTGATCTAACGTATGCTGTGGGAGTTATGGCCTTTTACGCATAACCCTTTGTTGTAGCGCCACCATCTGGCCGACATAGGTGATTTTTAGTGCCTGAGTAGTGGGGGGCCATAGGAACCCACCTGCCAAATTTGGTTGCTCTAGGACTTATGGTTGCTGAGCCTCAGACACTTTTAGCGGAGAAAAATAATAATAAGAATAATAATAATAATAATAATTAAAGCCGCAAGCGGCGTTGGGAGGGGTCCAAGCATTGGCACCATCGCGCCCCCTATGGAGCAATGTTAAAATGGCTTTTTCCTCATCATCATATGCCTTCATCCAACATATCTAGTGAATATCATGATGATTGTGTAAAATATTGATGACTTATGGCCAATTTTGTGCTAAGAAACGCTGGCGGATGACTGAGTTGCGTCGCCATGGATGTGTCCTGACCGCGTCCCATAAAGGTCTTTACTATGTTGTAACACTTAGATGGCATGTCATAACACTTAGATAGCCTGGTGTGTATGTACAGCTGCAGCGCCTCCATGCCACAACCAAAAAAGGTATCACGCTAGCGTTGTCTTGATACCAAAATTTTGACTTTTATACCGATATCAGGTTTCTCCACCCTAGCTCCCCAGTGGTGGAACGAACTTCCCGTCCCTCTCCGAACCTCCCCCTCACTACCCATCTTCCGCCGTGGCCTGAAGACTCATCTCTTCAGACTATACCTAGACTAACCACCACCATGCTGTATATTTCACTCTTTAATAAAATAAATAAATAAATAAATAAAAACACCCCTCCCCCCCCCCCTTTTCATGTCACTTGTTACATGTTGCCCCATCCCAGCACCTTTTGGTAATTTGTATTTGTCCTAATACTGTAGCTTATTATTCTGCCTAGTTGGCTTTGCAGAGGTTAGGTCAGAATAGTGTTCACTGTGTTTACTGTGTTCTTGGCTAGAAATAGCTGTACAAAATAAGTGTTATACCTTTCTGAACCTGTGTTCAGCAGTTGCCTATGACCATGATATGCACTTTTTGTACGTCGCTTTGGATAAAAGCGTCTGCGAAATAAATGTAATGTAATGTAATGTTTAGTATAACAATAATTGATACTGAAACGATACTGATTCAATTCTCGGTACCTAACGATACAGAAATCACGTTAATTGATCAGAAACATAATGTCCACAAGGGTTGACCTCATTTTCGAATTCACGGTTTATTAAAAACCTGGTTTATTAACATCCTTTAAGTTGAAGCCTATTCAACATCAATAAGCATAGGCCTATAGTGTTACAACACTGAACCATAGACAACTATATTAAATATATTTCAGAAATTAAACAATTGCAAAGTAAATTATCTTTAAACAGGTCTTTCACTTTTAAATAAATCTAAAAACAGCATATTTCAATAACAATACAGCATCTTCCTATAATAAAATATTTACAAATTAGAACACCTATTGCTACTGAAGTCACCTGAGTCTAAGCTTGCGCTGTATCAACCACGAAGAATGCACAAGGCAGGTCACCTCACTTGCCAACCTTAGTTGCTACTGCCGTCTAGCGAAGATTCTGACAAATTACACTTTTCATCCTCTCAATCAGTAATGCGGGAGACAATTTTCTCTGGCTTTTACATTTGACTCAAAACTACCAAACGTCGGAATATTCTAATAGCGAACCGTTTCTTTTTTCTTCTTTTTTTTTTTAAGTACCGAGAAAGTGCTGAAGTTTTGGAATACCGTGCCACACTACGTCAGACACATATTCCAATCCATTGCTCAGCTTAGCAGAGAATGGACATTTCAGAGCGCCACAGAGACAGATAGAATAATAACGCATAAATACGCATTTCAAATAATAAATACGACATTGAGAAAAAACGAAACAAAAGACGAGATATCAAGTCGCGACCTACGCGCAGAGCAGCCTACCGTTTTATTTATGTAGACACTGGCATATAAGAAAATGTTCGGGTACGCTGACCTATAAAACGCTATTCCAAAAGCAAAATCAGACATGTTATACATCGTTAGAAAGCTTGTACTCTCACCTACTGAATAAATGAATTGTCAATCATGCCAAATTGCACTAAAAAGGGCGACAACGCCGTAAGCAACAGGTGTGGTATTACGCACAGCTATTTTTGAAGATAGCCCAGGCGTGACAAATGCGCGTAGCCTATATTTCTCAAACGGATTGTCCAGGACAATATATGACCACTCATTCGCAGAAGGGACAACTCTACGCGTAAAACCAGTGGTAAGATTGTATATTTATTCAATGTTTAGTCCCAGATATTGAATGTAGAATGACATGGCATAGTTTAAAAAAAACTTTTATGTTGTTGCTACGGAATATTATATTACATTATAGGCATTTGGCAGACGCTCTTATCCAGAGCGACGTACAACAAAATGTTTAACCATAACCAGGAACAAGTGTGTCGAAAACCCTAGAGGGCAGTAGCCTACCGTTCCAAGTGCATGGAACAACCGCATAGTTCAACTTGGACCCTGTAGGTTAAACTGGTTAACACTAACACAAACAAGAACAGCAACAACGCAGTCTATGCAAAAATACAAGCAATAGTTAAGACGAGTGCATTAACTAAGTCACCTACGAAACAGCTAACTAGTTACAACCCTAACCTTAGAATAAATTTAGAGATTAAATTGAGAATACGATTTCTCTCAGCATAATGACGGATTTAAAAACGAACCCGTTATTGTCTTCAAATGGATCCATGTCAAAGAAAAGTAATGATTCATCCTCTTAAAGCTGTACCGTAGCGTATTATTTATTTAGACATTGGCAGAGTACAGTATAAATTGCGTCTTTTGTGAATATTCAATGTTAGAAATTGCAGTGAGGAACTGCAGCTGTAGACACAAGATAGTCTGCTATCTTATGGTAGCAACGGAACGAAGCGGACTATATATGTATTAGGCTACCGTCATTGTTTCATAATACCAGCGTGTTTTCGCGCGTTTGCACAGAAACTCAGAACCTATCAATAAAATGGTTTAGCTATTTCTCAGCATAATGACAGATTCAAAGACTAAACGAACTCACCCGATACTGTCTTCAAATAATGTCTGACACTGTCTTCCACTGCTTCCCCGACGTTCAGACCGTCCCCTCACTGATAAAAACTAGACCCTACGGTGTCGGATTACTTGCGTCGCCATGGATGTCGCTTGCCGTAAAGAAGTTTACTCGATGTCGTAACCGTTTAGATTTGGAGCCACAGCTCTTCCGCACCCCACCTAATAAAAAAGTCCAAATGGCGGGGAAACCATATGGCGGACATAGGTGGTCCCAAAAGCAAAGTTGTAGAGCACATTCCGATGCATCGGTCGATGAAGTTTTGTGTTGATCTGACTTACGGTGTGGGAGTTATGACCTTTTAAAGTATGACCCTTTGTTATAGCGCCACCATCTGGCCGACATAGATGATTTTTAGTGCCCGAGTAGTGGGGGGCCATAGGAACCCACCTCCAAAATTTGGTTGGTCTACAACTTATGGTTGCTGAGCCTCAGACATTTTAGTGGAGAAAACTGCCACGCCCCAACTAAAAAGTCGAAAGGGCAGGCAAACAATATGGCGGCCATAGGTGGTGCCAATGGCAAAGTGATAGAGCACGTTCAGATGCATATGTCGATGAAGTTTTGTGTTGATCTAACTTATGGTGTGAGAGTTATGGCCTTTTACGCCTAACCCTTTGTTATAGCGCCACCATCTGGCCGACATAGGTGATTTTTAGTGCCTGAGTAGTGGGGGGCCATAGGAACCCACCTGCCAAATTTGGTTGCTCTAGGCCTTATGGTTCCTGAGCCTCAGACACTTTTAGCGGAGAAAAATAATAATAATAATTAAAGCCGCAAGCGGCGTTGGGAGGGGTCCAAGCATTGGCACCATCGCGCCCCCTATGGAGAGATTTTAAAATGGCTTTGTCCTCATGATCATATGCCTTCACCCAACATATCTACTGAATATCATGATGATTGTATAAAATATTGATGATTTATGGCCAATATTGTGCTAAGAGAAGCTGTCGGATGACTTAGTTGCGTCGCCATGGATGTGTCCTGGCCGCTTCCCGTAAAGGCCTTTACTATGTCGTAACACTTAGATGGCCCGGCGTGTATGCACAGCTGCACTGTTTCTGCGCTGCAACTAAAAAAGGCGTCACACTAGTGTTGTCACGATACCAAAATTTTGACTTTGATACTGATACCAGGTTTAGTATTACGATACTCAATACTGAAATGATACTTGAAACTGAAAGGATGTTAATTCGATACTCGGTACCTAACGATACTGAAATTACCTTAGTAGATGAGAAACGTAATGTCCACAAGGGTTGACCTCATTTTCGAATTCATGGTTTATTAACAGCCTGGTTCATTAACAACCTTTAAGTTGAAGCCTCTTCAACATATTAATATGCATAGGCCTATAGTGTTACAACACTGAACAATAGAAAAATATGTTAAATATATTTCAAAAATTAAACAGTTGTAAAGTAAATAATCTTTAAAACAGGTCTTTCACCTTTAAATAGATTTAAAAACAGCATATTTTAATAACAATACAGCATCTATCTATAATAAAATATTTCCAAATTGGAACACCTATTGCTACTGAAGTGAACTGAGTCAAAGCTTGCGCTGTATCAAGGAGCTGAGTGCACAAGCGCAAGTCACCTCACTTGGCAACCTTAGTTGCTACTGCCTTCTAGCGAAGATTCTGACAAATTACACTTTTCATCCTCTCAATGAGTAATGCGGGAGACAATTTTCCCTGGCTTTTACATTTGAATCAAAACTACCGAACGTCAGAATATTCTAATACCGAACCGTTTATTTTTCTTTTTTTCTTTTTTTAAGTACCGAGAAAGTGCTGAAGTTTTGGTATACCGTGCAACACTACGTCAGACACATATTCCAATCCATTGCTCAGCTTAGCAGAGAATGCACATTTCAGAGCGCCACAGAGACAGATAGAATAATAACACATAAATGCACATTTCAAATAATAAATACGACATTGAGAAAAAACGGAAATAAAAGACGTAATATCAACTCGCGATCTGCGTGCTGTGCGCAAAGTAGCCTACCGTTTTATTCATTTAGACATTGGCAGATAAGAAAAATTTTGGTTACGCTGACCTATAAAACGCTATTCCAAAAGCAAAATCAGACATGTTATACATCGTTAGAAAGCTTATACTCTCACCTACTGAATAAATGAATTGTCAATCAAGCCAAATTGCACTAAAAAGGGCGACAACGCAGTAAGCAACAGGTGTGGTATTACGCACAGCTATTATTGAAGATAGCCGACCCTGGCGTCACAGATGCGCGTATATTTCGCTAACGGATTGTCCAAGACAATATATGACCACTCATTCGCAAAAGGGACATCTCTACGCGTAAAACCAATGGTAAGAGTGTACATTTATTCAATGTTTAGTCCCAGATATTGACTGTAGAATGACATGGTATAATTTTTTAAAAAATTGTCTCGTTTATTTCGTTTTTCAGTGAGCAGCGTTGTCACTGCTGTATTGGCATATTTTAGGGCTAATGTCGGGTTTATCTTGTTGCTACGAAATATTACATTACATTACAGGCATTTGGCAGACGCTCTTATACAGAGCGACGTACAACAAAGTGTATAACCATAACCAGGAACAAGTGTGTCGAAAACCCTAGAGAGAAGTACCGTTCCAAGGGAACAACCGCATAGTTCAACTTGGACCCTGCAGGTTAAACTGATTAACACTAACACATACAAGAACAGCAACAACGCAGTCCATGCAAAAATACAAGCAATAGTTAAGACGAGTGCATTAACTAAGTCACCTACGAAACAGCTAACTAGTTACAACCCTAATCTTAGTCAATTTAGAGATTAAATTGAGAATACGATTTCTCTCAGCATAATGACGGATTTAAAGACTAAACGAACTCACCCGATATTGTCTTCAAATGGATCTATGCCAAAGAAAAGTAATGATTCATCCTCTCAAAAAGCTTTTACTTACAAACTTTTAGTAGCAAAAAATGAAATACCAACTCGCCATCGATGCTACCTACGCGCAGAGTACCGTGTTATTTATTCAGACACTGGCAACTACAGCATAAATTGCGTCTTTTGTTTATATTCAATATTAGTAATTGCAGCGAGAAACAGCAGCTGTAGACACAAGATAGTTTATATTATGGTAGCAATGGAACGAAGCGGACTATATATGTATTAGGCTACCGTCATTGTTTCATTATACCAGCGTGTTTTCGCGCGTTTGCACAGAAACTCAGAACCTATCAATAAAATGGTTTAGCTATTTCTCAGCATAATGACAGATTCAAAGACTAAACGAACTCACCCGATACTGTCTTCAAATAATGTCTGACACTGTCTTCCACTGCTTCCCCGACGTTCAGACCGTCCCCTCACTGATAAAAACTAGACCCTACGGTGTCGGATTACTTGCGTCGCCATGGATGTCGCTTGCCGTAAAGAAGTTTACTCGATGTCGTAACCGTTTAGATTTGGAGCCACAGCTCTTCCGCACCCCACCTAATAAAAAAGTCCAAATGGCGGGCAAACCATATGGCGGACATAGGTGGTCCCAAAAGCAAAGTTGTAGAGCACATTCCGATGCATCGGTCGATGAAGTTTTGTGTTGATCTGACTTACGGTGTGGGAGTTACGACCTTTTAAAGTATGACCCTTTGTTATAGCGCCACCATCTGGCCGACATAGATGATTTTTAGTGCCCGAGTAGTGGGGGGCCATAGGAACCCACCTCCAAAATTTGGTTGGTCTACAACTTATGGTTGCTGAGCCTCAGACATTTTAGTGGAGAAAACTGCCACGCCCCAACTAAAAAGTCGAAAGGGCAGGCAAACAATATGGCGGCCATAGGTGGTGCCAATGGCAAAGTGATAGAGCACGTTCAGATGCATATGTCGATGAAGTTTTGTGTTGATCTAACTTATGGTGTGAGAGTTATGGCCTTTTACGCCTAACCCTTTGTTATAGCGCCACCATCTGGCCGACATAGGTGATTTTTAGTGCCTGAGTAGTGGGGGGCCATAGGAACCCACCTGCCAAATTTGGTTGCTCTAGGCCTTATGGTTCCTGAGCCTCAGACACTTTTAGCGGAGAAAAATAATAATAATAATAATAATCCTAACAGATACAATAGGGTTCCACCAGCTTCGCTGCTTGGACCCCTAATAATAATCCTAACAGATACAATAGGGTTCCACCAGCTTCGCTGCTTGGACCCCTAATAATTAAAGCCGCAAGCGGCGTTGGGAGGGGTCCAAGCATTGGCACCATCGCGCCCCCTATGGAGCGATTTTAAAATGGCTTTTTCCTACATGATCATATGCCTTCACCCAACATATCTATTGAATATCATAATGATTGTATAAAATATTGATGAGTTATGGCCAATTTTGTGCTAAGAGATGCTGTCGGATGACTTAGTTGCGTCGCCATAGATGTGTCCTGGCCGTTTCCCGTAAAGGCCTTGACTATGTCGTAACGCTTAGATGGGATGTCGTAACACATATGTGGCCCGGCGTGTATGTACAGCTGCAGCGCTTCCATGCTGGAACTAAAAAAGGCGTCACACTAGTGTTGTCACGAAACCAAAATTTTGACTTTCATACCGATAACAGGTTTAGTATCACAATACTCGATACTGAAACAATATTGATTCAATATTCGGTACCTAACAATACTGAAAATACCTTCATAGAGCAGAAACATAATGTCCAAAAGGGTTAACCTCCTTTTCGAATTCACAGTTTATTAACAACCTGGTTTATTAACAACCTTTAAGTTGAAGCCAGTTCAACATATTAATAAGCATAGGCCTATAGTGTTACAACACTAAACAATAGAAAAATATATCAAATATATTTCAAAAATTAAACATTTGTAAAGTAAATAATCTTTAAAACAGGTCTTTCACCTTTAAATAGATTTAAAAACAGCATATTTAATAACAATACAGCATCTATCTATAATAACATATTTCCAAATTGGAACACCTATTGCTACTTAAGTGAACTGAGTCAAAGCTTGCGCTGTATCATGAAGCTGAGTGCACAAGCGCAAGTCACCTCACTTGGCAACCTTAGTTGCTACTGCCTTACAGCGAAGATTCTGACAAATTACACTTTTCATCCTCTCAATCAGTAATGTGGGAGACAATTGTCCCTTGCTTTTACATTTGACTCAAGACTACCGAATGTCGGAATATTCTAATACCGAACCGTTTCTTTTCTTTTTTTTTTCTTTTTTTTAAGTACCGAGAAAGTGCTGAAGTTTTGGTATACCGTGCAACACTACATCAGACACATATTCCAATCCATTGCTCAGCTTAGCAGAGAATGCACATTTCAGAGCGCCACAGAGACAGATAGAATAATAACACATGAATGCACATTTCAAATAATAAATACGACATTGAGAAAAAACGGAAAAGAAGACGTCATATCAACTCGCGATCTGCGTGCTGCGCGCAAAGTAGCCTACCGTTTTATTTATTTACACATTGGCAGATAAGAAAAAGTTTGGTTACGCTGACCTATAAAACGCTATTCCAAAAGCAAAATCAGACATGTTATACATCGTTAGAAAGCTTATACTCTCACCTCCTGAATAAATGAATTGTCAATCCAGCCAAATTGTACTAAAAAGGGCGACAACGCCGTAAGCAACAGGTGTGGTATTACGCACAGCTATTATTAAAGATAGCCGACCCAGGCGTGACAGATGCGCGTATGTTTCGCAAACGGATTGTCCAAGACAATATATGACCACTCATTCGCAAAAGGGACATCTCTACGCGTAAAACCAATGGTAAGATTGTATATTTATTCAATGTTTAGTCCCAGATATTGACTGTAGAATGACATGGCATAATTTTAAAAAAACGTTGTCTCGTTTATGTCGTTATTCAGTGAGCAGCGTTTTCACTGCTGTTGGCATATTTTAGGGATAATGTCTGGTTTATCTTGTTGCTACGGAATATTGCATTACATTACATTACAGGCATTTGGCAGACGCTCTTATCCAGAGCGACGTACAACAAAGTGTATAACCATAACCAGGAACAAGTGTGTCGAAAACCCTAGAGGGCAGTAGCCTACCGTTCCAAGTGCAGGGAACAACCGCATAGTTCAACTTGGACCCTGTAGGTTAAACTGGTTAACACTAACACAAACAAGAACAGCAACAACGCAGTCTATGCAAAAATACAAGCAATAGTTAAGACGAGTGCATTAACTAAGTCACCTACGAAACAGCCAACTAGTTACAACCCTAACCTTACAATAAATTTAGAGATTAAATTGAGAATACGATTTCTCTCAGCATAATGACGGATTTAAAGAGTAAACGAACTCACCCGTTATTGTCTTCAAATGGATCCATGTCAAAGAAAAGTAATCATTCATCCTCTTAAAGCTTTACCATAGCGTATTATTTATTTAGACATTGGCAGAGTACAGTATAAATTGCGTCTTTTGTGAATATTCAATGTTAGAAATTGCAGCGAGAAACTGCAGCTGTAAACACAAGATAGTCTGTTATCTTATGGTAGCAACGGAACGAAGCGGACTATATATGTGTTAGGCTACCGTCATTGTTTCATTATACCAGCGTGTTTTCGCGCGTTTGCACAGAAACTCAGAACCTATCAATAAAATGAATTAGTTATTTCTCAGCATAATGACAGATTCAAAGACTAAACGAACTCACCCGATACTGTCTTCAAATAATGTCTGGCACTGTTTTCCACTGCTTCCCCGACGTTCAGACCGTCCCCCCACGGATAAAAACTAGACCCTACGGTGTCGGATTACTTGCGTCGCCATGGATTTCGCTTGCCGTAAAGAAGTTTACTAGATGTCGTAACCGTTTAGATTTGGAGATCCAGCTCTTCCGCACCCCACCTAATAAAAACGGCCAAATGGCGGACAAACCATATGGCGGACATAGGTGGTCCCAATAGTAAAGTTGTAGAGCACATTCAGATGCATCGGTCGATGAAGTTTTCTGTTGATCGGACTTACGGTGTGGCAGTTATAGCCTTTAAAAGTACGACCCTTTGTTATAGCGCCACCATCTGGTCGACATAGGTGATTTTTCGTGCCTGAGTAGTGGGGGGCCATAGGAACCCACCTACCAAATTTGGTTGATCTAGGACTTATGGTTGCTGAGCCTCAGACATTTTAGTGAAGAAAACTTCCACGCCCCAACTAAAAAGTCTAAATGGCGGGCAAACAATATGGCGGACATAGGTGGTGCCAATGGCAATGTTGTAGAGCACGTTCAGATGCATAGGTTGATGAAGTTTTGTGTTGATCCAACTTATAGTGTGGGAGTTATGGCATTTTACGCAAAACCCTTTGTTATAGCGCCACCATCTGGCCGACATAGGTGATTTTTAGTGCCTGAGTAGTGGGGGGCCATAGGAACCCACCTGCCGAATTTGGTTGCTCTAGTACTTATGGTTGCTGAGCCTCAGACACTTTTAGCGGAGAAAAATAATAATAATAATAATAATCCTAACAGATACAATAGGGTTCCACCAGCTTCGCTGCTTGGACCCCTAATTAAAGCCGCAAGCGGCGTTGGGAGGGGTCCAAGCATTGGCACCATCGCACCCCCTATGGAGCGATTTGAAAACGGCTTTGTCCTCATGATCATACACCTTTACCCAACATACATGATCATACACCTTTACCCAACATATCTACTGAATATCATGATTATTGTATAAAAAAATTGATGACTTATGGCCAATTTTGTGGTAAGAGACGCTGGCGGATGACTTAGTTGCGTCGCCATGGATGTGTCCTGGCCGCTTCTCGTGAAGGCATTTACTATGTCGTAACACTTAGATGGCATGTCGTAACACTTAGATGGCCCAGCGTGTATGTACAGCTGCAGCGCTTCCATGCTGTGACTAAAAAAGGCGTCACACTAGTGTTCTCACGATACCAAAATTTTGACTTTGATACCGATACCAGGTTTAGTATCATGATAATTGATACTGAAACAATACTGATTCAATACTCGGTACCTAACGATACTGAAATTACCTTAATTGATCAGAAAGGTAATGTCCACAAGGGTTGACCTCATTTTCGAATTCACGGTTTATAAAAAACCTGGTTTATTAACAACTTTTAAGTTGAAGCCTGTTCAGCATATCAATAAGCATAGGCCTATAGTGTTACAACACTAAACCATAGAAAACTATATTAAATATATTTCAAAAATTAAACAATTGTAAAGTAAATTATCTTTATACAGGTCTTTCACTTTAAAATATATCTAAAAACAGCATATTTCAATAACAATACAGCATCTTCCTTTAATAAAATATTTACAAATTAGAACAGCTATTGCTACTGAAGTGAACTGAGTCAAAGCTTGCGCTGTATCAAAGGGCTGAGTACACAAGCGCAAGTCACCTCACTTGGCAACCTTAGTTGCTACTGCCATCGAGCAAAGATTCTGACAAATTACACTTTTCATCCTCTAAATCAGTAATGCGGGAGACAATTTTCCTTGGCTTTTACATTTGACTCAAAACTACCGAACGTCGGAATATTCTAATAGCGAACCGTTTATTTTATTTTTATTTTTTTTAAGTACCGAGAAAGTGCTGAAGTTTTGGAATACCGTGCAACACTACGTCAGACACATATTCCAATCCATTGCTCAGCTTAGCAGAGAATGCACATTTCAGAGCGCCACAGAGACAGATAGAATAATAACACATAAATACACATTTCAAGTAATAAATGCGACATTAAGAAAAAACGAAACAAAAGACGAGATATCAAGTCGCGACCTACGCGCAGAGCAGCCTACCGTTTTATTTATGTAGACACTGGCATGTAAGAAAATTTTCGGTTACGCTGACATATAAAACGCTATTCCAAAAGCAAAAACAGACATGTTATACATCGTCAGAAAGCTTATACTCTCACCTACTGAATAAATTAATTGTCAGTCAAGCCAAATTGCACTAAAAAGGGCGACAACGCCGTAAGCAAGAGGTGTGGTATTACGCACAGCTATTTTTGAAGATAGCCCAGGCGTGACAAATGCGCGTAGCCTATATTTCTCAAACGGATTGTCCAGGACAATATATGACCACTCATTCGCAGAAGGGACAACTCTACGCGTAAAACCAGTGGTAAGATTGTATATTTATTCAATGTTTAGTCCCAGATATTGAATGTAGAATGACATGGCATAGTTTAAAAAAAACTTTTATGTTGTTGCTACGGAATATTATATTACATTATAGGCATTTGGCAGACGCTCTTATCCAGAGCGACGTACAACAAAATGTTTAACCATAACCAGGAACAAGTGTGTCGAAAACCCTAGAGGGCAGTAGCCTACCGTTCCAAGTGCATGGAACAACCGCATAGTTCAACTTGGACCCTGTAGGTTAAACTGGTTAACACTAACACAAACAAGAACAGCAACAACGCAGTCTATGCAAAAATACAAGCAATAGTTAAGACGAGTGCATTAACTAAGTCACCTACGAAACAGCTAACTAGTTACAACCCTAACCTTAGAATAAATTTAGAGATTAAATTGAGAATACGATTTCTCTCAGCATAATGACGGATTTAAAAACGAACCCGTTATTGTCTTCAAATGGATCCATGTCAAAGAAAAGTAATGATTCATCCTCTTAAAGCTGTACCGTAGCGTATTATTTATTTAGACATTGGCAGAGTACAGTATAAATTGCGTCTTTTGTGAATATTCAATGTTAGAAATTGCAGTGAGGAACTGCAGCTGTAGACACAAGATAGTCTGTTATCTTATGGTAGCAACGGAACGAAGCGGACTATATATGTATTAGGCTACCGTCATTGTTTCATAATACCAGCGTGTTTTCGCGCGTTTGCACAGAAACTCAGAACCTATCAATAAAATGGTTTAGCTATTTCTCAGCATAATGACAGATTCAAAGACTAAACGAACTCACCCGATACTGTCTTCAAATAATGTCTGACACTGTCTTCCACTGCTTCCCCGACGTTCAGACCGTCACCTCACTGATAAAAACTAGACCCTACGGTGTCGGATTACTTGCGTCGCCATGGATGTCGCTTGCCGTAAAGAAGTTTACTCGATGTCGTAACCGTTTAGATTTGGAGCCACAGCTCTTCCGCACCCCACCTAATAAAAAAGTCCAAATGGCGGGCAAACCATATGGCGGACATAGGTGGTCCCAAAAGCAAAGTTGTAGAGCACATTCCGATGCATCGGTCGATGAAGTTTTGTGTTGATCTGACTTACGGTGTGGGAGTTATGACCTTTTAAAGTATGACCCTTTGTTATAGCGCCACCATCTGGCCGACATAGATGATTTTTAGTGCCCGAGTAGTGGGGGGCCATAGGAACCCACCTCCAAAATTTGGTTGGTCTACAACTTATGGTTGCTGAGCCTCAGACATTTTAGTGGAGAAAACTGCCACGCCCCAACTAAAAAGTCGAAAGGGCAGGCAAACAATATGGCGGCCATAGGTGGTGCCAATGGCAAAGTGATAGAGCACGTTCAGATGCATATGTCGATGAAGTTTTGTGTTGATCTAACTTATGGTGTGAGAGTTATGGCCTTTTACGCCTAACACTTTGTTATAGCGCCACCATCTGGCCGACATAGGTGATTTTTAGTGCCTGAGTAGTGGGGGGCCATAGGAACCCACCTGCCAAATTTGGTTGCTCTAGGCCTTATGGTTCCTGAGCCTCAGACACTTTTAGCGGAGAAAAATAATAATAATAATAATAATCCTAACAGATACAATAGGGTTCCACCAGCTTCGCTGCTTGGACCCCTAATAATCCTAACAGATACAATAGGGTTCCACCAGCTTCGCTGCTTGGACCCCTAATAATAATCCTAACAGATACAATAGGGTTCCACCAGCTTCGCTGCTTGGACCCCTAATTACCAGTAGGGATTGTTACATCAGCATTAGAATGTTAAGTTAAACACATTCCAGTGAACATATCTGCGATCTTACTCCTTAAAGGGATAACTTTAATAGCAGAACATCTAGCTGTATAAATGGATGGTACGTATGGAAATAACCTGTGTAAGTCCCTCTGGATATGAGCATCTGCTAAATACCGAAAATGCGATTGAACCCCACCCCTGGTGACTAATCCTAAATATGAGACTGCGTTACCAGCATAAATTTTCCCTTATAATAGTCTCTGTTCTACGCCGTGTTAATCCTGTCTAGCTTCTGTCACATTTCATTAGAAAGCCGACAAAAGTCAGAGAGCGCGTCGAGGGACGCGTCAACTTGATTTTCCGTAATACGCGCTACGCCGCGTTCTTGTTAAAACATCCCATTCTCGGGCTGAAACACGCAGGCACACTTTCCGTGACCTCCTCAATCTGCTCCAGGGAGCCTGTCCAGCTTTAAAGAACCAGCACCCCCCTCCCCCCATCCCCCCCCCCCACCCCTACCCCGGTAAAAGCAGCACTGGCTGCTATTTCTAGACACACCACCATCAACATCCTTAAATAATATATGATGACGAATTTTGAGCCCGGCCTGCTGTCCAGGGTTCAGATTGGAGCACTGCCTCTCCTTCGGCTGCACGAGCACAAGAAAGAGAGAGAGAGAGAGAGAGAGAGAGAGAGAGAGAGAGAGAGAGAGAGGGACAGAGAGAGAGAGAGAGAGACGGACGGACTGACGGAGCGATTTTCCTTCCGCCTCAGTGACTCTTCCCTCCTTTTCTCATTTCACAGTGTATACACCTCCTTTCCCTCTTAACGGACTTTCATCTCTCCCTCCCTAATGCTGTTTATCGGTCCCATAAGGGTAATCAGATCAGCTTCTAAACACTGCCACCATCCTCCCCCTCCTCCTCCAAAAACATTTTTCTTTTTCTTATTTTTTTTTTTTTACGAAGAATGTACTCTTGTGTCCAACTTTGGCATGGAAAAAAAAAACTTGTTCTTGTTTTCCCTTTCCAAAAGAAAAAAAAAAGGAGAGGTTTCGGGAAGAAGCGAAGTGGTGTTGGTGAAGCCAGTGATGAGACGCATTAAAAATTTAAACACTGCCCACTTGTGAACTCCTGTGTCGAAATCCATTGCTTACTCAGTGCCCGGTTTTCATTCCAGGCCTAAGCTAAGAACGTTGCACGCAATTGGCTATTATCGGTTCGACCCCCCGGGGACAACCAATCAGGAGTGAAAAATCCCAAAAAAATTAATTCTGCTTATTTTTTCCGTTACTCAGAAGGTGAGGAAATCGAAGCGTCTGATGTGTCATACGTCTGGCATCACACCTTCCGTTGTCTCTACCACCTCTGCCTTCCTGCCTACCTGCCTACCTGCCACCTCCGCACAAGGTGCGGCTGACCTGATTGCAAAGGCCTTTACGTCAAATCCTTCTCTCTCTCTCTCTCTTTCTCTCTGCCTGCTCCAGGACACTCCCAAGCTTCAGCATTTTGTCTCATATTTCTGTAATTCTAAAGTCAATTTCGAAATCCCAATAATGTCCTGGGTATATTTTACCAAGGCTAACAGTTTCACAGGTCCTAAATAATTACACAGAACACAAGGGTTAAAAAAAAAGAACAGATTTTCTTTGGTGCTGGTGCTTTCGTGTTGATGAGTCGTTTTTAAATCACGTTAACTGCGTATCAAAAAACTGCATAAAATATATGTAACTCTACACGGCAGAGACTTGAAAGTACCTGACGCTTTTCATTTATCGAGAAATTTATAGCTCTTCAACTCACCTGACCTTCTCAGACAAAAAAATGCTTAACCACCTTTTGCTAGCTTAAGGGGTTTCACGTTATCAGGATCTTTAGAGAGCTCATAAAATTCTCTTCTCATTCTCACAGAACGCGTGCGCGGGAAAGAGAGAAGACAGAACAGAGAGAGAGACAGAGAGAGAGAGGAAGTTGTTAACGAAGAGAAGAAGGATCGTTTCATCGGAGGAAACGGTGCCGTAAATTACAGTGCAAGGAGCTGCGGCGGCCATGTCAGGTACACCTCTCGCCAGGTGAGAAGGGGGGGGTGGGGTGGAGGGGGGGGGGGGCACGAAAAAAGGTAGCGACAGAGCCAGCTTCACCTCACTTACACACATCCAGGACGTCCAGCGTGATGACGTCGGAGGTGGAGGACCCTAGCTGATTGGCCGCCTCCACCCAGATCTCGTAGGGCGTGAAGAGGGCGAGGTCGCGGGGGATGTAGCAGGTGTAGGGCTGGCCCATGCTGTAGTCCTCACACTCCCTCTCTCGCCCGTACCACCTGTGAAGGGCACGACACAACGAGCAAAAATCAAGCCTTCGTCCAAATTCTCCCTTGTGGACCCAACAGCTGCCGTCCGCCACCTAGTCTACCAGTCTGCTAGATGCTCTCCACTCTACAGAGCTGTCAGAAGCAACTGAACCCCGGGTTATATTTAAAAATGCACATCCCTTAAATTTGCACGAACCGATGTGACCTCAGAGTGTCAACCTGGTCAGGCTCATAGCCGAATGACAAGTGCTGTAGCAATCACACAGTGTAACTATTTGACCTTAATGCTTCTGCACAACACAAGCATCTAATTTAACTTTTGAGGTGACAGCTAGTGGAGTTTTCATTACAAGTGGTCTAGTCTATACTACATGATTAATGAATGTAAGTTTTTTTTTAATGAACGTAAGTGCTAGTATTAGTGTATGTACTCCTGCTGAAATTAAGCTAAGGGCTGGAGGTTTCACTAAGTGGTTCAATGTTCTACCTCATCTGGAGGAGATAGAGGAGACACGCGGGACTCACTTCAGTTTGTATTTTAAGGTGTACTTGGTTCTAATGAAGGTCTCTCCCTGGCCCCCCGGGGACCACTGGCAGGTGAGGTCTTTGCCGTTCCTGGACCAACAGGACAGGTTGGCCGGCTTCTCTGGAGGCACTGAAACCAGCAAAGGGGCAGGGTGTGGGGGGGTGGGCGTGGGTTAGGGATGGGGGGGGTACCCAAAAAGACAAGGCTTTCATTTATTACTACGCATTGCCAAAGTAATCCATTTACAAACATTTATGAACCACGACAGAAACCATATGACCACATTAGACACTCCTAGCCCCATACCCCCCCACCCCCACCCCACCGCTCCCCCCCCCCTTCCCCAAATTTACACTGAGGATAATGTTTTGACCCTAAACTCTAAAAACCACTGCCGTGAGTTTTCAGCTGTCATCCTCATTTTACTTCTGGAGGTTTTCCAAGATTCCTTCCATTGAAGACAGATGTACAAAAAAAAAAAAAAGAGAGAGAGAGAGAGAGAGAGAGAGAAGCTAACCATGGGTGTCAGTTTGCTGATTGCGCCCTACTGTAATGCACGGAAGTGATGCTTGAGAGACCGCGCTGTTTCAAAAGAGCCGCTGATTTGACTCCTACGTCCCGAACGGAGAATGGAGTCATCTTGTAACTCCGTGTTTGGGGAAAAAAAAAAAAAAATCTTTCCCACGTGTCTTTGCTTTTCACGTAACTGCCACTCATAGGACGCGAGGTTTTAATGGCACCTGCCGTGCATGTTCCCTCTTCTGCAGTCGCCAGCCTCCACCGTTCGTGACTGGATCCATAACGGACCACACAGCAGCCGGGAGCGGAGGGGCATCGCAGATAACGATCTCGAAGCATTTGCGCAATCCCCAGTTCACCTTGAAAGTATTAAATACGACAGAGCTTCTTTAAAGGAGACTACGTTTTTTTTTTTTTGCCTTCTTCCCTGAAATATCGCCGGGGCGCTTTCTGAATCCCATTAACGTGGTTGATTAACAGCCTCGTTGGGGGGGGATGGGGGGGGGTGGGGGGTCTGTCTTGGGGCCAGTCTTAACTGCACTGATGCAACGCGACAAACAAATCCCTCTTCTGACTTCCTAGCGGTGACGCACCAAAAAACGTGCAGCAGTCTCGCGTTCAAATCTGACGGAGGCGGACGAGGACCTGAAGGACCTCACCACCACGACCAACACCGACTAAAAAAGGCCGATAATAAATCACGCTCTTAAAAGTGCTTTTCAGAAACGTAAAGGCACTGTTCTGAGTGTCACATTCGGGTTACAGACAGTTAGCAGACACACTTATTCCGAGCAACTTTCTCAACTTTTTGCATTTTGACGTAAAACCTTCTCATACAGCTAGATACGGACAGAAGCAACTCAGGTTAAGTACCTCACTCAAGTGCCCCACTGCAATGCCCAACCCAGATCAGTTCTCTAACCACTATACTACACTGCCAACCAGAGTAACCTCCAAAAAAAACGTATACGCATAAGCTAGCTGAACAACACGTGACAGGGGCGAGGCCAGCGATTCGTAAGAGGAGGCACAGTTATGTCACGGTGCACGTGAGTCACCAAACAATTACTCAAAGCATACCCATAAAAGGTTCATTTTAATTTTTTTTTTTGAGTCACCAAATGATTATTCAAAGCATACCCATAAGAGGTAAATTTAAAAAAAAAATTTTTGAGTCACCAAACGATTACTCAAAGCATACCCATAAGAGGTTAATTTTTATTTATTTTTTTGAGTCACCAAACGATTACTCAAAGCCTACCCATAAGAGGTTAATTTTTTTTGGCTGGCCCGCAACAGCGGGGCCAGCCCTACAAACGCGAATGCCTGTGAGTGACTGACTGACTGAGTGGTGAAGTTACACCATTGGTCGGCCGGATCACGTGTGTTAGGTCGAGCCATACACTAGGTTTTAACCTGGGCTTGTTTTATTTTGAACAGCGGGCTTCGGGGTTTTTAAAATTTTTGATTTTTTAAATTTTTTTTCCCGTCCTGCAACTTACTACCATATACTAAGTTTTAACCCGGTCTTGTTTTATTTTGAAGAGTGGGCTTCAGATTTTTTAGATTTCTTTTTTCCCACCCTGCGACTTACTGCCACACACTAAGTTTTAACCCTGTCTTGTTTTTTTATTTTGAAGAGCGGGCTTCAGATTTTTTCAGGATCTTTTTTTTTCCCCGCCCTGCGACTTACTGCCGACGTAGAGGCAGGAGCCCGCCAGCACGTGGCCGGCGCCGTTGTGGCACACCAGGTTGTCGCCGGACGGCTGGCGCGAGCCGTTGAGCGGCGCCAGGGTGACGCTGAGCGCGGTGGGGCCCAGGACGCTGTAGGCGCTGCTGGGAAGCCGCCTCCCGTTCAGCGTCCAGTACAGCGTGCTGGCGTGGACCCCCAGCTCGGCGCTGACGGAGCAGGTGGCCGTCAGGCTGGAGCCGATGGGCCGCGACGGGTCCTGGGGGAAAATGGCCGCCACCTCTGGAGGGTAGAAGAAAAAAAAAAAAAAAAGCAGAGGGGGGGGGGGGGGGCTCAGCGATATTTACGACCCTCAGCGAGCGATGGAAGGCGGATTTACGGTTTTGCCGGTTTGAAAAAAAAAAAAAAAAAAAAAAAAACAGTTGGGAGATCGCTCTAAAAAGGTCGCGTGAGGTTGTTTGTCAAATTCATAAACGCTTTACCATACCGTGATCTTTACTCATCTCTTGTCTGGCATATGATTAATGTTAATGTGAAATAACCCCCCCCCCCCTCCTCTTCCTCGCCTTCAGAAAAAACATTACTCTTGTAATGTGTTACCACTTTGTTCCCTCAGAAAGACTTAAGGGTTAATGTGAGGAAGTTTATTAAGTTTGCTCTTAGTGGGTGGGTGGACAAGCTATCTAGCATATGTGCCAATATGCAGCATTTAGCTCCAATAGGCCTCTGGAGGTCAGAGCTTGTGAAATACTATATATATATATGTGTGTATGTGTGTGTGTGTGTGTGTGTGTGTGTGTGTGTGTGTGAATTTTATTAATTTTTTTTCATGACACAACTATACAAATATTAAGCAAGTTTTAACACCTAGGCAAAAATATTGCCCAAATATTTTGACCAACAGCTGTAAATATTCTGAAGTCAATGCTGCAAATAATTTGCAGTCCTGAGCCATTTGTAAAACAAGCCACTTAAGGGGAGAAAATCTAGCAAAAGTAAAAAAAAGAATGACCGTCATTAGAACACAGCGGTCACAACCAGGGGCTATTTTGAGAGCGATTGTAACACATAAGCAAGGCTTTTTTAATGTAAACGTTTTAATGAAACAAGCAATTTAGCTGAGGCCCGTGGAAAGGAAATGTTTTAATTTTTTGGATCTTGCGGAACCTTGGTGAAGCAGGTACTACAATGGTGGGGGGAAACTTCTTTGTTTTGTTTTTTTTTCTTCTTCTTCTTTTTTAAAACGATCGCTGAACGTGAGAAATGTAAGGCTTTGACGGTTGGGATAAACATAAATTGTAAGTTAATACGCACTGTCTTTACAATATCACATGCGGTGACTTATTACAGGTTAAACATATAATGTAGGCTACATTAATATGAACCGCGAAAATAGGTTCCAAATGACTGGAAAGTGAAAAATGCTCAGTCTTAAATCAATTCTAGCACAGTTTCAGTGGCTCCAATAAGGACCACGTCCAAGCTATTAGGATTTATGGTCGCACTCCATTGCAGCTGATCTTACTCTGAACATTTTGCGGTGAAGTAGTCCTGTGAAGAAAATGAAGTGAAAGTTTGAATTGTCTGTCTACAGAGACTGATGAAAGACGCTAATCGCTGTGTTTGCTCAACTCTGTTTATCCTGCGCTCTCTTCCACCTCGGGATAAAAGGCTACCTAAATTTTCTTTGTAGGGGGAACAAAAAGATCGTCACTCCCCAGTTTGAATTCAGAGCCCCTTAGCACTTTTTTAAACACAAATGTAGCAAATAGGCCGGAAGAAATAACAAATAAAGGAAAACTTACTTAAGCCTTAAAATGGGGACGTGTTATAACCCACTTGTTGTTTCAGTAATAACGGTCGAAATTACAAAATGTGATAAAATACGCTGCTAATGACATCTGAGCGCGTGCACAAAATACTTTTCTTTAAAATGACTAAAATACTTGGTGCGCTAAAATATAATCAAATAACACTTTTTCTGAAAGTAAAGTTGTGAATAGACCAAATCTTAAATAAGGACATAATTTGAAATACACCTCAAGCAAAAGAACACTCCAATAAATAAAATAACAGCCAATAAACACATCATATTTACATATACACCACAACGGTGTGACAGTACAACGTGGTATTTGTGCTGAAATAAATGTAAGCTAGTTGCGTAGGGACAGGGTGCATTGTGTTTTGATTTATATGTCTTTATCTGTGCCAACTCTTCCGCAATTTATCTTCAGTATTTTATTTACAAGACATATTTGAGGTACACTGATTTGCTTTTCATTTGTTTCTTTGAAGATATACAATTGCAATGCCATGTACGGTTGCAGATGTCAACTATTCTCTGACATTATGAAAACCATCAATACAGTATCTGTTTACGAGCCTTCTGTATTAACATAATGTATCCATCTTGTTGAATTCATCCCTATTTGCACAATGATTGATGACGCCAAATCACAGTTGAATTACATGACATTGTGGCAGTCCAAACATATTTATAAGAAACTGGCTATATTTTAAGCTGTTAATTGTTCCAAGCAGCTAATTAAAATGTTCAAACAGTAGTTCACGGTCCGCTTGACGTCGGAACCATCAAGTTCTTTTATACTCTTATTTGAATTAATGTGTAGCTCATGAAAATTTAATGAGACCACAACCGTATTTACTTAATTATGTCTCAGAAATAGTGTCAATATTCAAGTTCAGCGTTGCTGCATTATGCAGTAGTGTAGGATATACCCGTGACATAGTAGCCCATATCGCACCATCTGAAGTTTACTATGATACTTTTCACATTGTCGTTAGTTAACTAGAAAGGTTTTCGTTGACTTCTGTATAAGCGATGCTCCCTTTTGTACAATCTATCGATGCTTAACTCGAGAAAAAAAAAAGACTAAACAGACAGACACACGGCAAAGTCAGTAGTACTCCATGTAGCCATGTCGGCTACAATCAATATCACGCATTAATATTTCTCCGTACTTACGTGTCGAAGAAGACAGCGCACGAGGAACAAACATCACGAGAAAAAACAAGGTGATCATATTTCAAGGAACTTTAAAACTGTTTTCGCTGTCTTCTTTTCTCTTGCTTGCTCGCTCCCTGACTTGAGAATTTCACGCACGCTTGCAGGAAAAAAAACTCTTCAGCCCAGCACCGCTGGTGCGACAGCCTCTTCTGAAAGTGAACTGTCCGGCCGCTCGAGTGAGTATTTATTGAGCTAGGCTAAGTCTCTCCCACCTCAAATCATCTCTGCCTCGCGAACGTATTAGTAAGTTTGCTGTTATCTAGCTTTAGTCTACTAATGGTTTGCTTTAGTGCACGCCTCAACAGCTAAAACATACAAGTTGATACTTTTCAAGCCCCTCCCTAGCTTCCCACACGGCCACAAGTCATTTTTTTGCTTTTTCTTTTCATTTGGTCTAATTCTTCGTTCCTCCCTTCTTCTCCGTCTAGGGATGAATTTAGGACTCATTGATTTATGCATTTTTCCGTAATCCGGTAATATTTTCAACGCAGCCTGGTGGGCGCGTGAGTCATTAGATTTCACGAAAGTGTGCGGCGCGGCGAGTTTGACAGGCACAGCGCGAGCTCTTTGATACGAAATAAAATTGCGTAATGCTCCTTTTCTTTTTCTTTGCACGAAAAAAATCTTTAGCCCGAGGCAACGCGGAGACATTGAAGGCTATACGGTTTTATTACATCTCTGGTTCACTGGCATTGAGCGTATAATTCAAATCTAAACGAGCATTGCAAAATTCAAATATGAATTTCATCCGTAAGTTGCGTGCAAGCGTGCATGCTATGAACAGCACCCAAACTTGTCCTCTGAGAAACATGCGAATAAATCGTAGCGTGTTAATGAGTTTATGTGAATGTATGTTCATCATGTTTCCAGAAAAAGTTCAATAAACAATGTAAATTAATCCTGGCTCCCGACCGCTACGATTTCAGTTTGTCGTAGGCCTGCATTGGAAATGGAAAATAATTAAATAGTTTGCAAAAGAGTGCAAATCAGTTTCATCCTCCTGTTTTTCAGCACACTAATTATTTAAATTGAAACCTTGAACAGCTAACAGACAGATTAATTTAATTATTATAAGAAAATAAAACTGCAACTATATTTCAGCTCAAAATGTATAATGCACTGGACAATTTTCCACACTTAACCATTTTCTTACTCAGAAATGTACATTTAAAAACTTGACAAATTTTACAGTATTAAACAAAGACTCTGGAATAAAGATCCATTCAGCTCAACCCAAAGGTCGATTATCACCTGCACAGTAAAATGTCCAGTGTTATTTCAACTTTAACGGTGTTGATTCAACTCTTAAAACATAACACTTGGTCCCACATTCTAGAGTGGGACCAAATGTCGTCTGTTTATTTACATTTTTATTTAACCTCTATTAACCAGGAAAACCTCCACTGGGATCAAAATCTATTTTTTTGCAAAGGAGGGGACCTGTTAAAAGTCGAATTAACACCGTACATTTTACTGCGGGGGGCAGGGTGACATGTACAGCTGCAGTAAGCCTGTGTAGACGTGAGCAAGTTCCACGCGGGGAACTGTGACATTATGCGGGATGACTCAGAGTTTCATGCGCTGTAATCACTCGGGGCAGTAAACCTAAAAGTTAAGTGAAGGTCTCTTAATCAGGTTCAGAGCTCCCCGGCTCTGCCCTCACGTGTGACAAAAGGCCTCTGGCTGGAAACGGATTTTGAGTGACTAATGTTTTACTAACAGTGTGGGCCCTCTCGGTCTGCAGATTGGCCGGTTAGTCACTGTGGTCCAGTTGTGAGTGCGGAGGATGTGTATATTTATATAATGGCCATTATGGTCATTTAGTCTCCGGCCGGACCGGACGACAATGACGGGCCTTGTCGGACAGTGGACGACATTGTTGCCGACGGAGGCCATTACTGTCCGTCTTGTCTTGTGATGAGTGGGCAAGTGGGATGA
This sequence comes from Anguilla pacifica, assembly GCA_039654925.1. Lineage (NCBI taxonomy): Eukaryota > Metazoa > Chordata > Actinopteri > Anguilliformes > Anguillidae > Anguilla > Anguilla pacifica. The sequence goes on along the minus strand of CM077287.1, from coordinate 7,401,349 downwards.
TTCAGATTCCCGCCCGATTGTCTTCGACCGGACGCGAAGGTCTCCGTCGTCTGAGTCGACATTTTTCGCCTTTAAGAATCTGCCAGATCACCGAGTGACATCATTGCACCGTTGCCCCGGCCGACTGCACTTGCAACCCCTTTGCCCCCCCCGCCCCGATTCTATGTAGGAGCTCGCGGTTAGCAATGAATTACCGTCGCGGAAGTTCCGTCAGCCGAGAAGGCAAAGAATAGAATTTCAGCATTCAAAAAAAATGACAGTTAAGATAATCAACACGATCAAACAATGTTTGTGAGTGAGCTTCGTTTCTCCGTCAGTCACTATGGGAACCTCTCAACGCATCATCATGACCGTTATTTGTGCCACGTTACGGTTAAGTGGTCTATAACTTACATTTCCAAACGTGCATCACGTGTTTTCATGAAAGGGATGATTGACTCGTCTCTGCTCCGAGCTACTCTCTAAGGCTCCCTCTCTAAGTGTTTCACTGACTGAAGCACCTGAAATTATAGGTTTTCCCCATTCAGAGTTCTTTCGAAGAAAGCAGGAGGGGTGATGAATCGGTGCATGTTGAAGGAAGATTTCAGGATGTTTATTTTCAATGTCTACGTATAGTGTCATGTATAAACAGTACAAACACTTCATTCATGGTGGCATCAAAGGCAGGAAGCATTGGGGGATATTTGTAGAACTGGCTAACACTGCAGCAGTGTTGCTGTCATTATGGCACTAATGTGATGTTTATTTTGTTTGAGTTTTCAATCACCAGTTTTCCTTTTCTCCCAAACTTGCATGCTATGAAGTACAATCAAAAATATTCATATGGAGGACGGAGGGTAGCACAGTGGGTAAGGAACTGGGCTTGTAACCGAAAGGTCGCAGGTTCGATTCCCGGGTAGGACACTGCCGTTGTACCCTTGAGCAAGGTACTTAACCGAAATTGCTTCAGTATATATCCAGCTGTATAAATGGATACAATGTAAAATGCTATGTAAAAAGTTGTGTAAGTCGCTCTGGATAAGAGCGTCTGCTAAATGCCTGTAATGTAATGTAATGTAATATGACATTACAGGCATTTAGCAGATGCTCTTATCCAGAGTGACTTACGCAACTTTTTTTTACATTTATATAGCAGGATGTATACTGGAGCAATGCAATGCAAAGGAATTAAGTACCTTCCCCAAGGGTACAATGGCAGAGTCCAACCCAGGAATCGAACCTGTGACCTTCAGGTCCAAGTGCAGTCCCCTACCCATTACACTACACTGCCGCCCACAGTCCGAACACCTCTGAGAGGGTACTGGATTTAGCACTTAAAAGTTCATCGTGCATATAGTAAGCCCATCCCATAAATGCGGCATCCTCTGACACATTCGGGAGCATGCTGAGTCACAGGTGAGCACACCTGTCCTCAAAGGCACGCTTAGACACCTGCCACATGTTTCTTTGTGAAGTAGAGCCCACTCGCCAGAGCTGTGCAGCCCTTCTGCTATGGACATTACATTACATTACATTACAGGCATTTAGCAGACGCTCTTATCCAGAGCGACTTACACAACTTTTACATAGCATTTTACATTGTATCCATTTTATACAGCTGGATATATACTGAAGCAATTTCGGTTAAGTACCTTGCTCAAGGGTACAACGGCACTGCCCTACCCGGGAATCGAACCTGCGACCTTTCGGTTACAAGCCCAGTTCCTTACCCACTGTGCCACACTCCGTCCCTGGACAGACCGAACTGCTTGCACAGCTGGTGTTGGCAGAACACAGTTGACCAGCTGTGGGAAATCTAAGTTCTGTAGCAACATCAGAACCAGAGGTAGAGTGGTTATCTGGTAGTTTCAGAGTTGCCAGTTTGATCCCCAGCCCCCCGGGCAAAAAGTGTTGAAGTTTCCTTGAGTGAGACACCTAACCCCTAATTGCTCCCGATGAGCTGGCTGGTGGCTTGAATGGCTGCCTTTTGCCGTTGGTGTGTTAATGAGAGACATTGATTGTGAAGCACTTTGTGCAGCCGTAGCTGCTTGAGAGAGCTTTATATAAATGCAGTCCATTTGAAAATCCTCCCCAGTGTTTTGTTCCAATCACCTGGATTTGCTAATTAGAACAATTCCTCAGCCAGGTGGTGAAACTAATTAGTGAAATTTTCCTGTTCTGGCGTGACAGTGCCCCCCAGGCACACGCCAAGGTCCACATAGAAATGGTTTTGTCAAGATTGGTGTGGAAGAACTTGTTTGGCCTGCAGAGAGCCCTGACCTCAACCCCATCAAACAACTTTGGAATCAACTGAAAAGCCAACCGCAAGCCAGGCCTAATCACCCAGCCAGCGCCCAACCTCACTGATGCTCTTCTGGTTGAATGGAAGCAAGTATCTGCAGCAATGCTCCAACATCTAGTATAGAGCCTTCCCAGAAGAGTGGAGGTTATAATGGCGGCAAAGGGTGTGCCAACTCCATAATAATGCCAATAATTTTGGATAAGCTGTTGGATTTACATTACATTACATTACAGGCATTTGGCAGACGCTCTTATCCAGAGCGACGTACATCAAAGTGTATAACCATAACCAGGAACAAGTATGACGAAAACCCTAGAGAGAAGTACCAGTCCAAGTGCAGGGAACAACCGCATAGATCAACTTGGACCCTGAAGGTTAAACTGATTAACGCTAATACAACGAGAACGGCGACAATTACTGCTTGTATATTTTTTTTATTTTTTTTTTGTCGACATGCGGTGTCGACATGTCTGTAGCTGCTTATGGTAGGTAAGACATTCAGCCATCTGTGCAGGAAAGTGCCAAAGCGAGCAATGCATTAACCTTGTGGGCCTGGGACTCTCTGCCCAGGACTGGCTTCTGTCAGGAGTGGGATGAAACCTATGTGTAGCCATGCAGGGACAGCCATTACATTACATTACAGGCATTTAGCAGACACTCTCATCCAGAGTGACTTACACAACATTTTACACAGCATTTACATCATTTTTACAGCTGGATAAATACCCAAGCAATGCGGGTTAAGTACCTTGCTCAAGGGTACAATGGCAGCGTCCTACCTGGGAATCGAACCTACGACCTTTAGGTTACAAGACCAGCTCCTTAATCCATTGTATACACTACCGCCCAGGACAGCCTGCACCTTTATGTGGAGGCTGTGTGTAACATGGCTGATATGTGTGAACAGAGAGCCAATAATAGTTTATCTGTTTTCCTGGATAAAAATTGTCACAGCCTTTTCAGCCATGAAATGGAAGGCTTCCCTGCAGGGTGTGTGTGTGTGCGTGTGTGTGTGTGTGTGTGTTCTCTCAAAATGACTTACACGGTAAAATGTACGATGTTAATTCAGCCCTAACAGTCTTTATGTAATCCAGTAGGGACCCACATGTAAAAGTTAATTTAGCACTGAATATTTCACGGTGAACGAGAGTTTAGTACAACGTCCCAGGCCATGCAAAACGGTGAGTGTTCACCATACAACTGATGATCCCAATTTTCATTATTACGTCATTTTTTCTACTTTTGGAGTCAAACAGGTAAAATCTCGCCATAGGAAGTATTTGTGAGTGCCTCCGTGGTGATAATTCCTGCACTGTAATGCTTAAGAGGTTCGAGAGCTGGCAGAAAGCGGCAACCCACATCATGTGGTTTGCATTAGAATACAGCGTGTCTGTAGTTCCTGACTGAAAGCCACGTGAAATGTAACTCCCGGCGAAAAAATAACATTTGGATACATGTTTATCGCAACTGAATATTTGAGGGATTGTGTGCGGCTAAAATCTGTGCAATATCTTTCTGACTATCCCTACGGAACAGATGTTCTAACCGCCAGGTGTGCCGCCTCACTCTTCGGCTCGGTGTTTGCGCAACATACAGTTAGCTTCCTCCTTGCTATTGTGATGGAGATCCTTGTGTAGCCTACCGAGACACCGTCCGATACATGTACAAATAACATCAATCACACAGAAGCCTGCATTTACCAAACTGGGGGGATTGGCGCTTCCGTAAGATTCATCGCGGACGATTTTCACTTCACAAAACTTTACAGCTTGACGCCAGCAGGGCGCGTGGACCTATTCCAGACCTGCCCTTTACCCCCCTCCTCTTTCCAATAGCTCACTTGCTGGGAGCTGAAACCACCGTATCCCCCTGGTAGCTCTTTCTCATCAGTCTAGTTCTATATATACGTGCGCGTAAATTATTTCCAGTATTTTTAAGATAAGTTATTCCTATATTGAAATATAGCACACGGTAAATTCCCTATTTTGTTAATTGCATGTTCACAGTTTCACAGTGTTCTGGGTATCATCGAAGTCGTTCGTGATACCTTCAGCAGACAACGGGTTCTTGCGAAAAATGATAATTGGGCTAATCTGTGTTGCGATTTCCTACGGCGCGCGCAGCCGATTATATTGGTCGTCAGGTGTATATCCTACTGTTTTTACTGCACGTTTGCTCAAAACGGCGGCTCTATGCGATGAGCCTACGGAGATGAGGTCATCAGATTCCCGTTGGGGTATCTATTGATGCAGCGCCTAGAGTATGGAGGCAGAAATATGGATTTTCACAAACCTTATAATTCTGCTGGAGAATAAGCAGCAGTGGGTTTCGCAGTACGGCGAAATTGAATTATTTTTCCATCCATTGTGCCGGTGCGCAAAAACATATATAAACTGTAGGCCTACATAAAGAGAACTTGGTGCGCCCATCTCGTTCTCTACCGCAGTATCTTGCATAGTGAGAGAGAGAGAAAGGACCGGAGGAGGAGGGGGGGGTGGGGGGGCACGTGCGTGATGATGTTCGGAGTGACGACATCGCGGACTCACAGCACAAGATTAGTAGAGCAGGCTGTTACCGAGTCCGAGCGGCGGCAGTTCACAGAGCCAGAGAGCCCACTAAAGCGCCAGTGCCAGCCGATACTGTGGGTTTACAAAGTCCAGCTTCGCGATGCTACAGTTCGGCGGCAGGGTGTGCGGTGTCCCCGTTCTCGTCTCGCTGATTCTGGCGGGGCTGGCGGCCGCCTCTTCCGATCTGTTTGATAACGACCTAGGCGACATCAATTACTGCAAAAAGCAATGCCAGATCACCGTCAAAAACAAAAGCCCGTCTAAAGTAAGTGACACATATACGCATTAAAATTATTCATATTCGTAATTATAAAATACGTAGGCTATCTATTACATAATTGTGAGTTTGCAGACAGGCTTATATCTGACGTTTAACGTTAGTTCTTTGTCGTCCTGCATGGTATTAAGAGTAGCTGGATGTAGAATGCGTACTGGTGTTCGAAGCTGTTTTGCGCTAAAATGTTGCAGTGCAATACGAATTTAACGGGAAGGGCATCCATTTTCACGCAAAGACTACAATCGGCGCCAGCCGTCGTCCCATTTTCGGTGCAAATAGGTGGATATCATTTCATAATCAGTATGTCAGACTATCTTTAATCAATTAATCGATCCCTGGCCGACAATATATGTCCACCATTTCCAGTGGCCGTTCTGCACATTGACAGTGTGTCGTGTCGATTATGGCTTGAGTGTGGTGCGTTTTATTGCATTGAATTTTATGACGCATTTAATTTTCTTGCATATCACCCGGTATAAAATACGAATTCTGGGTTTCTTCCAAATGTTTCTTCCAACAAGAAGTGATTGCAGTGCGTTGATATTGCCATCACCAACATATAGGTAGCTGATGCTTGCATTCTCTCCACCAGCAAATGCTATTAGGTCGTTTAAAATTGCGGAGAGTACCCTACAATTATTCGTCTGGTACTGATGCACCACGGTCGTCATTTTCTTTTTTCTAGCTTTCTATGGTGTCGAAGACATCTTTATCTGTCGGCCCTGTTTACGATGAACGGCGATGCAACAAAAAATGTCAGTGAATCCAACAACGGTCTTTTTTTTTCTTTCGAAAAACAGGATGTGATCGCTGCCAAAGGTGGCCGAGAAAACAGCGTTTGCATCTTTCAGGAGTGAGGAACTCACGGCCGTTAAAATTCAGCTGTAATTAACGGTAGAATGGCCATTTTATGTGGATGCAGTTCCTCGATGGCTCAGGTGTGGTTTCGAAATCACGCGCACCACTGAAGAGAGCCGTTAAATAAATATATGGCAGTAATGGAAAAGCAATATTGATTTACAGGCGGTGTAGCGTACGTCTGATTAGCTTTCAGTTTAAATAAATGTAAAATTAGCACTGTAATGGTGTTCGTGTTCCCAAACAGATGTTCATTGTTGATTTTAAACATGTGAGCATAATTGCCAATGCTGTTTGACTAAATAAATACCTATAAAAATAGAACGGCGAATCACGGCATAGAAAATAAAAGGATGTGCCAGAACGCCTACAAGTGGACTGGAAATGTGCTGTAAACTGAATTGGTGAAGTATATAATACAGTATATTATACAGTACAGTAAGCCTCCAAAATCCTGCGGTTTGAAAGGGGGTAATTTCAGTCTCCCCTTTGTCATCCATATGGGGGCGCTGTTTTCTTTGTATTTTTAATTTTTTTATTTTTTTGCTAATCAAATGAAACCAATAATGCCTTTGCTTAAGGGTCTTATTTTCAAGTCAATGAGAAAGCGTACCATTTATCATATTTATAATATAACGCTGAGAGCATCCCCATGGACAAAATTAACATATGAAACCGAATTTTTACAATTAATCTGAACCTGATACCGTAAACAAGTGCTTCAAATGACCAAACAGTACAGTGGAGACAAACAGACAGACTGGATTATCCTGAGCAATGTAAACTGAAGTCTAAATATAACCGCGAGTCAACGGTCTCATACATATATTTTTAATGTTGGATGAAAATTAATTCATGAGGAAATCTTTGTGTTTTGTCTCATGGAAATTGTGCAAAAAAAAGTGCTACGACGAGAACTGTGATGTAATCATCAGTGCTGTGGGGTGTGCTAAAACAAGCAGGAATGCCTCTTGTGAGCTCAACAGCACAGCTGAGTGCCATCACCGCAAAAGCGCCAACGAACCGACCCCAAACCCCACACCGCGATAATTTCAGGCGACTCAGGTCCTCGCGGCTTTTAAAACTGGGCCGCTTGCTTGCGTTTTTGCCGCACCTCTGACTCAGCGCTCTGTTTGTCAGCTGCAGGACACCGTACTGAACGCCTGCCACCGGGGCTGCCGTCTCTTCTCCATCTGCCAGTTTGTGAACGGAAACGCCGGCTTCAACACCAGCAGGGAGGAGTGTCAGGGAGGTGAGGCAGCTCGGCTGGCCGGGGTGGGGGAGGGAACGGTTTTTGGGGGTTGGGGGCCCGGTTGGTTCACAGCTGCCTCGTTGGCTAACAGCTGCTGCTAAGGTCAGGGTTTACCTCTGCAGTCTGGACCAGAGAAGGATCCCCCTCCTAACACCTGCCTCTTCCAGCCCAGCTTTTCTCTCTTACACAATCACAGTACACCCAAGCTGCAATTCCTGCATTATGTATACAGACATATTCACAGTTCCATCTCCACGCTAGCGTAGTATCACTGGATGTGTACTGGACAACGGACAGTGTGTCCCTTAAGTCACGGTGAACTGTAGTGTGACAAACCCCCAGTAAGTGCAATGCTAATTGCTGGGCTCCACGATAACATTTTCCCCAAGGAGCGCATGTACTCCTAAGTTGAAAAATTTAGGAGAACCCTAATGCACCCCAAATTCGTAGATGTGCTCCTAAATTACTAGGTTTCACTGCTTATGTTAAGGTCTAATGGTAGCGTTAGATGTCACCTAGATGAGGAAAAAGTAAAAGAAATTCCCACCCACTCCTTAAACTGTGGACGGTCATAGTTAAAGCCACCCTGTTAAGTCTTAGTTAACTGTAGTGTGACAGACAGATCCATCGTTGGGATGGCTGTTGATTGAATATCAGCGTTAAGGTCTGATGCCGCTTCCAGCCAATGGCGCGGACACTCACGTTGGCCATTGTTCTGAGGCCGCTGACGGGGGGGACGGAGGTGTTGGGGGGGCGGCGGGTTTTGGGGGGGACGGTGGATTTTGGGGGGGGCGGCGGGTGACTCACGGTGTCGTCGCCGTGTCTCCGCAGCCTGCCAGGAGGCGTACAGCCGGCTGCTGGACCAGGAGGCCTGCAGCACGGGGTGCGGGAACCAGCCCACCGAGACCGAGAGCATGAGGAGGAGGGTGAGTCCCGCCGTCGCCGCGGGTTACGGGCCGCGCGCGGGCCGTACTGTTCTGCTGAAGCAGCGGTTTCCCGCCGTTTCCAATCCAGGGACCCCCCCGCCCTCCCCCCCATCACCCAGACTCAAAGGCATCCAGTGGACCCCCATTATAAGTTGAAAAGGGCTATCGTTTAATAAAAGTTTTTATATTTTCCTAAGTCTGGTTACGGTACCTTCAAGAACCCCCAGGGACCCCCCTTACGGTACCTTCAAGAATCCCCAGGGACCCCCCCCCACAGTACTTTCAAGAACCCCCAGGGGACCGCAGACCCCCCAGTTGAGAACCCAGAAATTCAGTCCATGAATCAAATCTTTAGATGTATGGTGGCATCTATGAACAGGTTTTCATACTATGCTTCACAGTGGATATTTTTTCAGATGGAATCAATTAAACAGATTAAAACGCCTCAATTGAGACAATCCGAAAAATGACACACCTACCGCCTTAGAAGGTGATCGGATGAGTGGGAAAATGGCAGGTTGAAGAAGAGGATAGCTGCATGCAAGCAGACTCTGGAGAAAGTAGGCCAGCATTCTTAAGAGGGGCTGGGTGAGTCAGGTCCTGTGCATGGATAGTTACCCACCAACATGGTGCATAAAGAGTCTACTGTCTTGCAGTTTTTTTATTTATTCCTAGACCTGTTAGAAATAGTCAAGTTAGGTCACTGTAGTATCAATGTATCTGTGTGTTAAATGTTTGCAGAAACAAATGTCTTTGTGATGCGTGATATGGGAACCAATCTGATTTCCCCACAGAGGGACGGTAAATGTTCGCTATTGTGACATCACAATGCTACTCCCCCTCTGCCCCCAACTCCCTCTCTCCTCCTCCTCCGTCGTTCCAGCTGAAGGCTATGACCCGCCGGACCAAGCCCGTCTCCGTCATGGAGGCCGTGTCCAGCTGGTGCAACGACATCGTCAGCTCGGCCCAGAGCTTCATCTCCTCCACCTGGACCTTCTACCTGCAGGCCGACGACGGCAAGGTGGTGGTGTTTCAGGTCAGCTAACCCTAGTGGGCGGAGGAGGTGGGGGGGGGGGGCGTCAGAAGAAGAGGAAGTGCTATTAAAAGTAATCGCGTCCAAGCTCAACTCGCCAAGGGTGGTAGGCGGGGGGGGGGACTTCCTGTTTATATTATCTCATTAGCGGGGTCGACCTGGTGAAGCAGCTAGGACTGGGAGCTGGAGGGGGAGGGGGCTGGGGCTGGGGGGGGGGACCGTGTCAAATCCATTAATAAAAAGATGTAATTGTAAGAGGCCCTTGGGTAGGGGGGGGTCAGAGAAGTAGAACTGCAGTAAATAAATAAAATTTTAAAAATGGGCTTGTAGAATTTTCCTTACTTTATGTGACATTCTGAGCAGTGAGCGATGCGGGTGTGTTTTATCGACCGGGGTGCTGAGTACAGCAGTGGAGGGGGTGTGATGTTGTAGAGAGGGAGCGGTTTGGAGGGGGGCGGGGGGGGGGGGGGGCGGCAGGGAGGCGCTGCACTGCCACAGTCTCCTCCGACAGGGCCTGCATTTAGCAGCGATCTCTGGCAGGCTGCCACGGGCTTGAAGGATGGACTCCGTATGAAGAAACAGCGAGGGAAGAGAGACCCTCCTAAAAGGGGGGGGGGGGGTAAAAAAACAAAAAAAACACCAGGCTGAGCGACAGCTTCAAAAAAAAAAAAAACCGAAAAAAAAACCCCTAACAAGCTGCCTGTGTAATACAAATCACCATGTCAGTACCGAACAAGCACGAGACTGTGGACACGGGCAGGCGGGTGGGACGCCGCTGCTTAGACACTGGAAGAGCTCGCCGCTTCAGGGGAGGGGGGTGGGAGGTTGTGGGGGGGCTCTTGGGAGGTGGTGGGGGTAGGGGCAAGCCCAGGGGTAACTGCTGGGGTAGAACCACATGTGTGAAACGTGAAACTTTTCTGTTGTTAGAAAAAAAAACAGAAAAAAGAAAAAACGCACTCTTAGCCGTACCGTGCTAAGGGGAGCGGATGGGACTCTCTCAGGCTTGGGAAATTAAGACAGAGGTGTATTGATTATCAGGGTCCCGTGTGTGGGCGTTAGCACGCTGGCATGTGGAACAGATTAACCCCCCCCCCCTTCTGATTTTTGTGTGGCGCTGATAATCACGGAGGTGGGGGGGTTCTCTTTGGGACGAGGGATTCCGCCAGGTCACTGTGATGTGGAAGTCCTGGAGGTGGCATTTTGGGCACATTTTGGGCTGTGGCCCTGGCGCTACTCGCGGGTGGACCACGGACCCTTGCCTCTCCTTTCGAGCCGCGAAAAAACCACACGGGAGCGGGTTTTCAGTGGGACGTCAGCACTTTTTTGGGGCATGGACGCCACTCCCGAATCCTTGCTTGGCGGGATCCTTGATCAAAGCGCTCTCCTCCTAATTGCTCCAGGCAAGCCACCTGTGTGTGCTGGGAAACCAACCCTGGTTCTTAAATTTATTTTATTTATTTTTTGGGCCCCTGCACCGGTTCCCACCAGGGACCAATCCCTACCCCTCCCGTGCGGTGGGCCGAGATCCAACCTCGCGAACAGCATCTCGGCCGGGGTGGGGGTTTGGAGGGAGCTCCATTTTGACGTCCTTTAGGGCTGGCGGGGCTGCGGCCTCCTCCCCTAATAGTGTTTATCCGTCTCGCCCATTCCTTCACGGGCCCTCGGTTGCAATCAGGGGGGACTCAAGATGTTTCCCTTCTGCGCGGCGAGGCCCGGTAAACAGACCGCGGCGGCGGCGGCGCGGTCCCGGGCTGATTGGTAAGAGAGCGCTTGTTTAGAATAAGGCCCGGTGTCTTGTTTAAACTCCCTGCGAGTTCAAATGCACGCAGCGCAGTTAGTTTCCTAACGAATGACTGGGGTGTGTGGGGGGGGGGTGGGGGGTTAGGAGGATGGGGGACAAGGGTACAGGGGTGGGAGTGTCCCAGAAAAGCAGAAAGCCCAAGTATGGGAAATTAGATTGTTTCTAATTTGGTAAGGATCTCTCTCTTTAGCTTGCATGGCTTCTAAAAGGCAGGCAGGCGAAGCACCTTTGGCATTTTCCTCCAATAATGCATGACAGATGTATATCAGGTCCTGCTTTCACTGATGGTAAGATTCCTCCAGTCTGTGGTCAATATGTATTCACTTTTTACTGAGTTCTCTGATGTTTGCTTTTCTTTTTTTCTCCCCCCCCCCCCCCCCCTCCCCTGTTACATCTGGATTCAATGCACCGGGCAAGAGCATCACCAACAATAAAATCAAACGGGGAAAGGACTGAAAAAAGAACCAAAAAAAAACCATGACAGTTCTGTCTGGAGATTCCTTCTGTGCCCCTTTAGTTTTTTTTTTTGCGGGACTAAATAGCTCGTTCTGCGTGCATTTTTGTGTGCTGTTTACGTATCATCTGTCCAACCCGGTCGTTTCGTCTGCCGCGGGAACCGCCCCTGAGTCTTCTCTGTTACTGCTGGGGTTACGGATTCTGATCCTGGTCTCCAAACGGGCGGTCGGTCGTTCGGTCGGTCGGTCGGTCGGTCATTCGGTCGGTCGGTCATTCGGTCGGTCGGTCGGTCATTCGGTCGGTCGGTCGGTCGGTCGGTCGGTCATTTGGTCGTTCGGTCAGTCGGTCGGTCGGCAGAAGAGTGACCAGCTCAGCCCTGTGCACTCAGCGCCTTACCGCTGCCTCTTCTTTAACGGTGATTTTTTTTTAGGAACGTGAGCGTGTGCCGTTTGTTTCAGCGCATTGTTAGCCGAGGGCTTTATGGAGTCGGTCCCGCCCCCGTCTCAGAACCCCCAATCGCTGCAGCCTGCAGACCCGAACGCGGAGCCGACGGTTATTTTTTTTTGCGAGCCGTAAACATCGTTTTTTTCCGAAACATCTGACGGTCGGAGGGAAGGAGGGAGGGGCGAGTCGTCTGTTAGAACGCTGCCACGCGGCGGCTCGTTCTGATTGGCCGAGCCTGGCTGGCTGGCTGGCGGGCGTTCGGCTGCGGGTTCGCTCTGGCTCCGTCACCTCCTCCCCGACGCGGTTAGACCTTCCCCTGTCACTCTCCCCTGTCGTTACCACGGGCCTTGTTGTTGGAGAAGGTTAAGCGGAGGGGAGCTAAAACTCGGTTTTAATGAGGTCTCCTGGGGGACAGGGTAACACAGTCCCCGGTAATGAAGGGGATAATGGCGGCCATGGTCTCTGCGGTAGGAGCAGGAGATGGGACAGAGGGATGTCGAGGAGAAGGAGTGTGTGCGTGTGTGTGTGTGTGTTTTGTGTGTGTATGTGTACGTGTGTGTGTGTGTGTTATGTGTTTGTGCGTGTGTGTCATGTGTGTGTGTGTGTGTGTATGTGTGTGATGTGCGTGTGTGTGTGTTGTGTGTGTGTGTGTATTATGTGTGTTTATTTTAGGAAAGGCCTCTTCGTTGCATTTTGAGCTTCCTTCTCCAAGTCAAGTGTTCCTCCAGCCGCACTGTGAGAGAGGGAGAGAGAGGGAGAGAGAGAGGGCTAACAGACAAACAGGCAGAAAGCCCCAGGGACCCCATCGGGGGACGGGACGGGTGCGGCAGAGGGACGACGGGGGTCCGTTTTAATGAAGGAGGAACGACAGGGAGATTCAGACCGTCACACAGCTGGGCTCAAACGTCCCCTTTGCCTCGTCAAACGCACGCCCACATCCTGGAAATGATGGCATGCGCTTTGGGTGTTTACTCTTGTTACTTTATTTCTTTTAATTATTTCCACAACATCCCCCACCCCCATCTACTGGTGCCTGATTGCTTTCCATATATTTCCTTCCCTCGGTGTTTGTTTCTTTCCAATCATTTCTCTGCTGGATATTCACTTTGTTTTCTTTCTTTTTTTTTTAACAATTAGCCATGTAGCAGATGCTCTCTTTGTACAAATTTGTTTGCGTTTTTACATACGATCCATGTGTACACTGGGATGTTCAGGTTAAGTTCCTTGCTCAAGGGTACAGCGTTCAGCCTGATCTCTTTTGAGTTGCGTGCCCAGTTTGCATCTTTTTTTCCCCCCACAAAAAAAAAATCTAGCCTGGATTTTAAAGAGCCAGATTGAATATTAGTAACGTTGTTGGTACGTCGCAGATGTCAACAGTAAAAATGTTCAGTGTTGATTCAACTGTAACTGGATATTATTTCAGTCCACGACGGTTCAGACGTTATCTATCAGAGTTAATGGAGTTAATGGAGTCTGTTCCTGTCCTAGTGGCCGAAATTGATTTGATGCTCGTTCCCCTTGTCAGAGCCAGCCGGAGATCGAGTACTCGCTGCCCGAGCTTCAAGCCCCCAGGTCCGACGTGGCTGACAAACCTTGGCCCCCGGTGAACCCCCACACGCAGAGACCCCATACCGGTGAGCGCCGTTTCCCAGACTTCCAGACAGACTGGTGGGGGGGGCCGGGGCGGGGGGGGGTCGCTGTGACTCACGGTGACTCTCGGCCCGAAATGAACGGCGACGGCTTGCGGTCAGCTGCTCTCTCTCTGTGGGAGCCGGTGGAATTCGTGCCGAACGGGAGCGGACGAAGCACTTCAGCCCGGGTCACACAGTACAGCTGGCGTTACCATCAGCAGGCAGCTAGCGTTAGCATCAGCAATTAACAGTCTCAGTTCACAGCTATCGTTAGCGTTAGCAGTTAATCAATAGCACGTAGCATGCTAGCATTAGCATTAGCTGCTACTGCAACATTGGCAGCCATCTGTAGCAGTTAGCGTTAGCATTAGCCATTACTACCACCATTAGAAGTCATCGGTAGCAGCTAGCATTAGCATTAGCTGCTACTACCAGCATCAGCAGTCATCGGTAGCAGTTAGCAGCTGGCATTAGCATTAGCCGCTACTACCAGCATTAGCAGTCATCGAGGGCAGTTAGCGTTGGCCGGTAGCAGCTAGCGTTAGCGGCTGTGCGTTCCCGCCCTGTGCAGGCGCCAGGCAGCGCGGGGAGAAGGCCGCGGCCCGGGCGGGGGGCAAAGGGAAACACGTGAGCCAGCACGCCGAAGATGCCGCCGCCGAGCACGACTTCCTGGGCTGCATGTCACGGTAAGAGAGCGCGGCGCCCCGATTAACCCCAGGGGGGGGCACCGGTCAGCGGGGTCAAACGTGTTCCCCCCCCCCGACCCCGCGAGCAGTGCAGGCTAACCCAACGCATTTGGTTAGAAACTAGGAACAGCTGAACTTTATACAGAATATTATTATTGTGAATGAATTTCTTCCTTATCGTAAGTATTACTTTCTATTTAAAAAATGGCTTGTCTATTGATTTAGGATACATTATTACCCAAATGATTATTACTAACAATGGCTGCTTCTTCAACTCAAATTTTATTGTATTTTTGTAATGCCCCCCTCCAAATGATCTTTCCATCAACTTCCTACTGCAACCCCTCCCCCCCCCCATTCCTGACTCTCTTCCTCCTCTACCTCTCTCCCTGTCTCCTCTCTTCCTCTTTTCTCCTCCGTGCCCCGCCCTTCTCTCTATCTCTCTATCCCTTCTTCTCTCACAGTCGCTCTGGGCTGCCTCGTTGGATTCTGGCCGCCTGCCTCTTCCTGTCGATCATGGTGATGCTGTGGCTGAGCTGTGCCAGTCTGGTCACTGCGCCTGACCAGCACATTAAGACACAGGTACACGACACGCTATGCCTTCACTCTTGGCTCCGCCCCCCCACATCCCCACTGGGTGAAAGGTAAATCCCAGCCCCGCCCCTTATAAGGCAACCAGGGATCAAATATTTATGTCAAACCACTAAACTTCAGTCACAGTTTCACAAGGTTATACTACTCTTTGGAAACCAAATCTTATGCTCAGCTCAAGGGAGATTGGGGCCTGTTTTTTATTTTTTATTTTAAATGCAGCTCATTTGGGTCGTCTAACTGTATTTGTTTAGGTTTAACTGTCAAGCCCATTGCAGCATGACTAATACATAGGTTCACTGTTACAGCTGAGCATCAATGGAGACAAAGAGTTCCTTGAGGATGTCCAAAAGGTCACCCCTTACCCTCTGCCCCCTGTGATTGCTGTGGCCATCAGCCAATCAGACGAAGGTGAGGAGGCGGGACCACTGCCAGTGAAGGTTGACCTGAACAAGACCGTTCTCTGAGGGGCCAGTGAGGTTGGGCCTTTGGGTGGCTGTGGGGGGGGGCGCTGGTAGTTTCCAATACTCCCTCTCTTTGTTTTTGTTTTTTTGTCAGGGAGACGAGAACACACACAGACACACATCGTGCATACTCATACACACACACACGCACACACACACACAAAGACATTTTTTTAACAAAAAGGCATGGCACCATTCTTTCACTTCTGTTTATGGTTGAGTCTTGTTTTGAGTTGTAGTTTCTCTTGTGTGCCAGTGTCTAGAGTTTAAGCCTCTGCCCTGTGAAAGGGAGGCTTGTCTACTTTAGTAGAGTATTCGTTTTCCCCGTCACACACATGCTAGTCCTCAACCCGAGAAGCTTAACAGTATGCTGAAAAATTATCTGAAACTATGCTGGATAATGCACACGGGCATGTAAATATACTTAATAGTGAGAAGGGGGCAAATTAATCAATAAGGCGTAACATCAAATTGTCAAACTTCCACGCATTTTCGAAACCACTTGCAATGTTCAGATCAAAAGAACCAGAATTCTAACGGAGATGAGAACTATTTGTCTTCTCTCTCTCTCTCTCTCTCTCTCGCTCTGTAATTAAACTTGTGGAATTGCTTTGTGATTCATTTCGGTTTAAGAAATCACCGAAGAGCGGCCAGATGTTTTCGAAAAGCGATCGCGTAAAGCGGTCCAGAGTCAGGCCTGAAACGCTATTAGCTGGGCGCACGTTGCCCTGATGCAACCTTGTCTCCTTTTTATAATCAGCGGTGTGGGTCTTGCGTGATCTAGCCTCATTGGAGCCCAACAGCAGGTCCGCAGTGGTTTCCAAGTTTGCAGAAATTACTCTGTTATGTGACAAGCCGAGCCCATTCTAGCATTGTATTCTTCTACTGTACCATCTGAACAAAAAAATGGACTCTTGACCATCTCCCACGAATGATTTTTGAACAATAATAGTTGTAGTTTTCCTTCACTGGAAAGCTGCTAACTAAAATTAATGAAAAATTAAAAGGGAAATATTGATTATTTTGCGGCTTTTGTGAGCCCCCAAGCCACTGCAAGGCGTGGCACTTTGGGGCTTTAATTATCATACAATTGGGCGTGTGTTTACTGCCCCCGATATCAACTCTCAGTGGAATCTACTTAATTTATTTATTTATTTATTCTTTTATTTATTCGCGGTCAATAAATCGGTTACAAAACAAGAGTTCCGGCTTTCAAAATGTCAGTTAGATTTTTAAAAGAATCAATCGGAATGCTTGAGGTGCGTCGGCCATCTCTGCTGACTTCAGCCGTTGGGCGTCAGTGTTCTACGGCTGACGGCATTAGCCTAGAAGAGTCTCATCAGAAGTGTGACGGAGAGAAACTGAAAGGGAGCTGGGGCGGTATACTGCTTTTTATTTATTTGTTTGTTTCTTTGCTCTTAGATGTACCATCGTACTAATTTTAGACATTTTTATATGCTTCTAGCTTGCGTGCGTACACACAAGTCCACTTAAGAGTAAACCCAATGCCATGCATAATATAGCGCTTTTAACTGTAGAGGTCCGTTATTACACACGACGAACGCTTTTGTAACCGGGCCAAAGTATTGATAAGTTTAAAAGTTATTTTCAGTGCCGTTAAAATGTCCGGTAAGGCTTCTATCTTCTATCTTCCGTCTGGGTTTTCTTTTCCTCTCAGTGGGCGGCAACAATGCATGCTTGTATGTTACAACAATTTAGCTCTACAGCACATTTCAGAATGGCAGGAAAACCAGTAGACTTTGTGATTTGTGTGTTTCTGCTATTTAAGTGTTGGGTAGATGATGTAATAATCATATACTTTTCTAAGAAACAAAAAGAGAGCTCTGTCTAAAAAGCCATCATTCATTGTCAGTTCTGGTCCTAACAAGGTCAAGGTTTCTGTTGGAAAACAAAGTAAATAGAAAAAAAGGTGCGGTTCCTTTTTAACTATGGATGTTTTCAATTAAATGATACAAAAATAAAGTGTTTTCATGAGATAAATGCGTTGCATTGTTTTGTTGATTGTGTTTTAATTGTTTTTTAATTAAGCTGTCCATGAATGAGTGACAAGCATTGCTGCATACATACAGCATTTATAAGCCATAACAGATATTTAACACAGAATTGTGATCACTGGGTCTCTACTAAAAATGACAGGATATAATTACCTGAATACTGCATCAAAGTATTTGTTTCAGACATCTGGGAGCACACTGTAACCTGCACCTTCCAAATATCACCAATAGAGGGCGCACACAATCCATCAAAATTCACATAATAGCCTCCATTTCTTGGTTTATTGTTTTTGTCTGCTTTCTGCTATTGGACAGACGTGCACATTGAATTAATTATATAAAGCAAATACATGACAGTAGTGTTTTGATTCATGTTTATGCGTGGTCCCCAGATATGTACACATTTCGCAAATGTGTTTGCAGGATCAATTTCCATAAAAGGATTACAAGAAATAATGGATTTACTTGCAAAACCCACCCCCAGGAAAATGAAAAACAATGCTTCCAATATGCGGTGACAACATTTCCAGGCGCATTTTAGAGGAGGGTTGATGGTACATGTCAGCCTGTGCAGGTTGAGTCTCTCTCTGGACCCAAAGGAGGGTTGATGGTACATGTCAGCCTGTGCAGGTTGATTCTCTCTTTGGACCCAGAGGAGGGTTGATGGTACATGTTAGCCTGTGCAGGCTGATTCTCTCTGGACCCAGAGGAGGGTTGATGGTACACGTCAGCCTGTGTGTGCAGGTTGAGTCTCTCTCTGGACCCAGAGGAGGGTTGATGGTACATGTCAGCCTGTGCAGGTTGATTCTCTCTTTGGACCCAGAGGAGGGTTGATGGTACATGTCAGCCTGTGCAGGTTGATTCTCTCTCTGGACCCAGAGGAGGGTTGATGGTACATGTCAGCCTGTGCAGGCTGATTCTCTCTCTCTGGACCCAGAGGAGGGTTGATGGTACATGTCAGCCTGTGCAGGTTGATTCTCTCTCTGGACCCAGAGGAGGGTTGATGGTACATGTCAGCCTGTGCAGGCTGATTCTCTCTCTCTGGACCCAGAGGAGGGTTGATGGTACATGTCAGCCTGTGCAGGCTGATTCTCTCTCTCTGGACCCAGAGGAGGGTTGATGGTACATGTCAGCCTGTGCAGGCTGATTCTCTCTCTGGAGCACAGAGGAGATCATTTCTGCCATTTTGGGCAGCCGAAGGGACTGCTCTGGTACATCTTTGTAAAGATCATCAGACCGTGCACACCAGCCAGACCCCTCCGTCCTGCTGACTCTGAGCCCCCCCCCCCCGTCTGCACAACCCAGTCACGTCTCCTGTCCGTTCTTGCGCCCCCCCATGGTTGAATGTGGCCCCCCACCCCCCTCCCTCGGTGGTGAGGACGACCGTACCCACCTTCTGACGCAGAGTGAAGACCCACCTCTTTAGACTGCTCCTTTGCCCCCCCCCCCACCATCTTTACTCATCTTCCTTCTTTCTGTTTTTGAATTTGCTTCCAGGGTGATAAAAATTTTACAGTTTTAACTGTGTAGAGATAGTTTAGCTGTGTAGAGGTATTTTTGTTCGCAATACTAATTATTACGTTTGTTCAGCTATAACTACTATACACGTAGTGATTATAAATGGACCTTCTGTGCCTTCGAGGTGACACCACACTTGTGTGCCTGAGACTAACACTGACGTTCTCCACTTTTGTAAGTTGCTCTGCATGCAAGCACCTGTTTAGTCATTGTAATTGAAATTGTGAGATATTGTAAACAGCTTTAATCACCCTGTTTATCCGCAGATTACTTCATTTCGCAATCATTAACAAGACCGGTATTGTTTTCTTTAGACAAAGAAGTGGTTGCATTTGATATTAAGTTTGAAAGGAAAATAATTTGTCTGATTGCGTTCATATTGTTGGGAATATTCCCTGTGTAATTAGGCGGTGATTGCATCCGCCAGAGCTATGTTACTTCAACCACTCAATCACATTAATGGCTATCCATGAATTAATGAAATGTAAATACCTAAAGAACAGGGTTAAAGTTAGCGGTATGGTCATGGATATCGAGAGGTATCGCGTGTGTTTAGACACTAATATTGTGAAATAATGATTTAATTAATTTTTGTGCTAGTGTCTTTATTGGGAGGCACAGGAAAACCATACAATGAAAAAATACTGAATAAATATAATATGCATCTCATTTTACTTTATGGAGGGCAAGCGGGCACATTGAGCAAAAACTGTCGAACTACCCCATCCAGCTCCCGCATAATTCTATAATTTTACAGTTATAAAATAACCTCAAATTGTTCTACTTTTTAATATGCAGATGAAGACAAATGAACCGAACAGGCACTTCTTAAGCAAATACTTTGCTATTTTGCCATCTAGTGGGCAAACAAGGCAATGTTACTGCGCCATCTAGCGGGAAAACAAAGCAATGTTGTTACTTTGGATTGAACCTCCGCACGAGCGAATCGTGAGCTGAAGATGTAACCGTATATGCGACTGCCTCCTCCAATCACAGCCAATAACGGATGATCGTCTAAAAATGTTGCAGATGTATGAAAAGCATACATTTAGTCAAAATCAAGAGAGATAAAGGGAGGCCTCGTGACATGGAGCAGAAGAAAGGGATTAGTGATTAATCATATATATGCATTCGGATACTGATATTTCTGAATTCAAACCAGCTGTCACGTGGCAAACCTTTTGTACCACCACATCTGCTTTGCCGTAAAGACGTCTCTTGGCCCTTAATTATCAAACAAAAATTTGACTTGTTCCCAAAATGTCAGATAGCATAATTGTATTTGCGACATTTCAAAATGTCTGACTGAAATTGTAAGGTGTGTCTGTAAGCCACACAATAGAATAACAAAATGAAAGACCAAAAGGATATTTATGGGAATTATGTACTTCAAAGTAAAGAATATTATTATTCTTCCCGATAGATTTCCACCACCACAACTTTAAATCAGATACATGTCTGAACAAGATGCCTCCCTTCTTTATAACTGTTTGCCTGAGCATAATCAGGTATCAATCAATAAACCAACGGGCCAATCAGAGCACACGTCTTGCAACCTCAGACTGCACTTACATTTCCCATCACACTGTCAGGCCTTGGCAGTGCCACTGTCACTCAACATCTCTCCCATACAATCTGTGATCACCTTGCCATCAACTATGGACACGCCCCCTTTACCCTTTCTTTTCTGGCCCGATGAGGACCACGGGATATAGAAGGACCAAAGACATAGGCCTGAGCAGGGCCGTGTGTATCCAGGTTTTTGTTTCCACCAGTTACCCTGGCTAAATGAGCTAACTGGCTGTGTACGACAAACACTGGCTCCCTGGTAGATTAGATCAGAGTACAAACGTTTCACGTAGGGACACAAGAACAGTCTTTGGCTGCCATTCATGCGCTTACCAAAAAAACGACGCTAAAAAGGTCAGATGGCGCAAATGTCAGGGAACAGTTAAGTAATTAAGGCCTGAAGTTGGCACGAAGACCAGAAACGGACTAGGCCCTCGTCACCCACCTCTGGGCTGGAGCCACAAAGAGGTGGTGCACTGCAAAGCCCAGAAGCTGCAGTGGGAAAAGAAAGAAGCGCTAGCATGCATTAGCGTGCGTGCCGCTGTGTGGCGTAACCGTGGAAATGCAGATCATGTGACCGAGCGGGTCACATTCAGGGGGCAATAACTGGCACAGCATGTGAAATGACAATATGTACGTTCGAAATCATATTTTTTAAAATAAATATATGAAAAAACGGCTAATAAAACCACAATATTACGTCTATTTTCAGTTGAGATTTTTTTAAATTCTGAAAGCATCAATGTTATGCCCACTGCAGGATAATTTGATACTGGGCATTTGGAAATGCTATTTTTTTGCGTATTGACCTAACTGCCATTTTAACCAATCAGTGTGACCATTTATTTGGCTGCCAATCAGAAGTGAATTTGAAGTAAATATCAAAACGGAACAAACGCGTTTATCAGACCTCTAGCTTGCATGTTTAGAAGTGACAATATTTACATCAGAAGTACATTTTTGTCATTTTGCCTGGTGGTAAATTTGGAAAATGTTAAGTGTGCTTCTTTATCTTTCGGCTTAATGAACACTTTAAATGAAAAAAGAGGTGATTGATCAGGGTGTATAAATACTCCCCGCGAGGGACTAATTAAAAGAGCTTACAAAGGTCTGGGTTTGGATTTATATCCTTCTGCCCCCGTTTCTGTGTTTAAATGGGGACTCTGCCAATACAGATAGAATCTGTGATATTTTCATCTGTTATCAGATATGTTTACTGTATTGTTCAGGATTAATCACTTATTTAATTAGTTAATCACTATAAGGCCTGGATTCAAGGAATAATTAGTCTTAATTAGTCTGAACACTAATCCTTATCGCTCGTTTGTTTCAAGGCCAAGGATGAACAAAATTGAATTGAGGTACAGGAACACTTTTTTTACTTTTATTGGTTTAATGAGGGAAAACACAGCTCTGGCTCTGCAGGTATGTTTTCTCATCAGGAGACTAAAAAAATAAAATAAAATAAAAAACCTGAAAAGTGAACGCATGAGGAGTTTACAGCCAACTAATTCATTTAAATCATGTTTATGTTTATTTGGTGCTCCTTTCATCAATGAGGCACAGGGTAATGACCAGTTAAAAACTATCAGCAAAATCCAAAGCATGACACTATTCACTCAGCTACACACATATTTTCTAAGAGCACAATCATTGAGAGTCCTGCGACAGATCGGCGGCCTGTCCCTCTCGGCCCAATGCATGCTGGGATAGGCTCAGCACCCCCCCCCCCCCATGACCATGCCAAGGACAAGCGGATATAGATAATGGATGGATGGATGGATGGATGGACAATCACTGAGAAATGTCCTTAAGTGGTATTTAAAAATAGCCAATACTAAAGAAACATTTGAGTGTTTTTTTTTTTTTTTTTAAACCAATGCATGACAGGAAATGGGTATGAACCAGTGTATCCTTAACTGTTGGAAGGGTTGATACAAACGACATAATAGCTTACTTACGTAATACACATTGACATACACACCTGCCAGATGACGCACTGCACCTGTAGGGTGGTCTGTGCTAGTAACTAAACATGTTAAATTCCATATCTCTGGCAAACGCATTTCAGGGTACATTTAAATTGCGGATCACGGAAAATGCTTATTTCGCATATTTGAGGGTTGGGGGCTCAAAACCTTTGGAGGCCAGTCATATAAACGTCTGTATCTACTACGCACAACTCAGCTTTCGTATTTGTTTAAGCCTACTCTCAAGAATTTATCAGGAGGAGAGGAGCGGTAGGGAGGGAGCAGAGGAAATGGAGGAGAGGTGCGAAAAGTAATGGACACGCCCCTACTGCGAGCTGATTGGCTGGACACACCGCTCTGGGGTCAGGTGGGAATAAGTCAGGCAGAGTTCCTTGGGTTGCTGCTGTAGTACATCTTACTGCCAGCATGGCCATCACCAGAGGTGGAAAGTCCAGGGCTCAGAAAATACTGCTTTGTGTCACTTCCTCCCATGAACTCAGCCCAGCTGATTTCACTGATTAGTTCTACCTCCTGGCTACTAATTGTGCTAATTGGTAAATCCAGGTGATAAAACATATTACTTTCTGAACCTGCATTTTCTTTTTTGAAAGAGAGATTCATTCATTAATTCAACAGTTGTGCATGTACTGATGAATGAGCACCCCCCCCCCCCCCCAACAGAATGCTTTTATAAACTGCCTCATATTTTTCTTAAGATAATACACAACCAGGATGTGTTGATATATAGGCTACTGTGCTTGAAATGCACCATGAAGCTTAATCCGTTCAATTTGGGGTACCGCTCATTAAAAAATATCCTGAGTATTGGTAGACAGAGACTGATAAACGTGATGAACGAGGCTGGAATTTAAATCGGTCTTGTTAAACATAATGCTCTTCCGGGGCCTTTTTTTAGTCAGTACAATCAGCCGCATATTAATATCCCATCAAGCCTGACGGCGCTGAAGACAGACATGCGTGTTAAATTGAACTGCAATATACTTAAGACTCATTTTTCAGTTTTACACTTCATTTTAAAACATGATCTAACCTAAGTGGTCGTCACGCTTTCTCTTGGAGAGTTGCAAGGTCGGCAGATTTTGTTGTTACTTAAGCATTTACTTCATCAATTAGAGCTAGTAGCCTAATTACACACACCTCACCTGGTCTCTGGGGTCTGAGGGCTGATTTTAAGAGGGGAGAAACACCCACCCGCTGCTCTTCAAGGCCAACAGTTACCACGATATCTTAAATTAGTGCTTAAAATATTAACGACGTTGTTTGCTCATTTGCAACTGAACATTCCAGTCCATTGAATTAATGTTTTTTTTATTTATTTAGTTTTTGAATCAGAACTCGTCCTGCAATCCACAAAACCAATCTACAAACAAATAGCAACTGGTAGACCCATCACGCTGTGCTAAATTCTGTTAGCAAAATGTGGATTTGTGATTCTGAAATAAACCTTAAACCAAAGGCATTACTTCGTCCATACCGCCCCCAAGCGTCGAAAATGTGTCATGAATAGGGCATGAACTCTCCACTTATTCCGATTAAATTTGCCTTTAACGTTTGAATACCACTGTACATTCAACCTCAACTTAGAATAATATGCGCGAAGAGCTATTGTGAGGGACAATGCTGTTTACTTGCGTTATATTTTATTTAAAATAGTTTTGATGTGTTTGACTGAAGGACAGTTGGATAGTGCATGTTGCATACTAGAAATTGGGATTGTTAAATTAAAGTAGGCTAATGAAGATCGGTCATCATTGTTTCCCATTTCATCTCTCCCACTTTAAACAAAGTATTTTCCTGTTTTCAAAATCTAAAATGGTTAGTCAGGCGGTATTGTCTGTTTTTAATGTTCTTTTAAATTTATATATAGTAAAACATATATATTTAGAATGTGTGTCTATACATATACATATATATATATATATATATATATATATAATCTTTCCACGTGGTGGCGGCAGAGGTCCGCAATAATTCGGTTGCCAGGCCTTTGAGCACACTGACAGGGTGTGACTTGCATTCCCACTTGAATATCCCATTTATATGTGTTTTACGCAGCGGAATTGTAAATCAGCTCTATGTTATGACAGATCTCGATTGCCATTCAGTGTTTTAAGAAGTGGCAGATATTTTTTTTTCAGGTAGAAACGCCTAAAAAAAAATATTATTAAGACATGTTGGTACATTCTATTTTGGGCGACGGTTCTACACTCACGGTGTTTTGCGAGATTTCTGTGTTTGCGGTATAAATATAAATCAATGGCAGTACACCAGCAACTTGAAACTGTAATCTGTCCTCAGAACTATGAAATAAGCACTGAAAATGAATAGAGATCACGATCGTGCTTCTGACCCTATCTCGCTCTCTGTCGGACTCGTGCGGCACAGGCTAGGTGTAAATGGAAAGTACCGAATCTGGCATAAAGTGGAAATGAATAGAAAACAACATGAAAGTAAGTTTGTATTTTTGCCGAAAACGAAATGTGATAACTCATTACAGTTATGATAAATGTCATAACGTATATATTTTTTAAATCTTACAAAACTGGTTCACAGTTATTTCTGTATCTCATGACGAACGGGTGTAAGCTGTAATATGACATGACTGGTTATGGCAGCTGTTATGTCATACTTATGTCATGCCTACATACAGCACTATGTAGGCATTATAAGCATGTAGATCAGGCATGACTGTATTTTATATGACAGTGGTAACAATGACATGCAATTATCTCATTCTATTGGAGACAAGGTCAAATTAACAAGGTGATATATCAATTAACTATGGAGTTAGCATTAGATTAACTTGCAAAAATATGCACCTTGAAAAAGAGATTTTGATCACAGTGGCACAGTGACTTCCCTGGGAAAATCAAGTCTTGTAGGGGAGCTTAGTAGACACCCTTATCTCACATAGTTTATATTTCACACATTACTGCATATTTGCTGAAGCAATTCGGGTTAAGCTCAAGGGTGCAACAATATGAATCTGAACTCGCAACCTTTGGATTACAAGTCGAGTTCCTCGATGACTGTATTGCACTGCCACCTTTATCTCACCGGAAATGTAAAAGGCGAAAGTCTTGGACCCGATGCTAGGCATGCGTTAGCCACTAGATGAAGCTATTTGTGTTCACGTATTTCTGAATTCTGTAGAGTGAAGTATGAGGGGTGCGCCCCATTACTTTTCACTCCTCATCTTCTTTCCCCCCACTCTCCCGCTGCCACTCCCCTCCTACCCTGAAGTATGTGGTGGAAAGGGAGGGGAGGTTACGAGTTTGAATCCACTTCGCCAACGCAGTTCCGTGCACTTCACCCATCTGCACCGATATTGGGACGCTGGAGGGAGGGACGACACAGAAGATCGGTTTCGGGGGCACTGAGGAGACGAGGTAGTAGTGTAGAAAAGGGGGATATATTTTTTTTAGTACTGGGACGCACCCCATTTGAAACAAGGAGACATTTTCCAAACTCCTCATTGGTCCATAGTGGTATTTTGTCACATGGCAAAGATGGGATGTTTGGGTAAACTTTATCTGCCCTATAGAGGTTGCATGTCTGAAACCCCTAACCAGCAGAACCTTTGTATTGGTTACAGCTGGGATGGTAGATCTCTAGGACACAGGGCTGGCCCTGGGTTGGAGGACGTGACATTTTTCTGTCGCCATTTGTCAACGAACGGCACCCCTGTTTCTTTCTGCATTTAAGCCTACACAGTCCGGGCCGCCCAACCCTGATCCTGGAGATCTACCGTCCTGCAGGCTTTCATTTCATCCCTAATTCAGCACACCTGATTCTAAATAGTTAGCAGGTCAACGAGATCCCTACGCTGTTTGAATGAGGGGTGTCGGCTTTGTTAGGGCTGGAGTGAAAACACTGCGGGACGATAGACCTCCAGGAACAGGGGTCGGGCAGCCCTGATCTAAGTGCTGTTTCTTCTCCGGAATGAAATCCGTCTCGTTCCAGAACCCTCTCGTGTGTCTGCTCATTGTGAGTGAAGTGTCCGGCGCTCCCTGCCTTAAAAACAGCTTTCCTTTTTTTGTTCAGATGAGGACCAGACAGTGCCCCATGTGCACAGGCTCAAAGTCCTGGATGCTGGCTATTTTCTGCACGGTATATATCCTGATGTAAAATAATAGATTTAATCTTGATTACTGCATCCGCGTCAGCACACTGACGTAGATAATAGCTCTTAGACAGTGGTATTCACCCACTAAAAAAAGAAATGGGTTTACGTCATCCCTTTGGAATTTTGTGTACTGTGCCAAATTGTGTATGGGTAGATATGTAATGACCAAATATATCATTTGGAGATGTTTAAAAAAAAATTTTTAAATCTTCGAATGAAATTTGGATTTCAGATGCACTGACGTAGCCGGGTTGGGGGTTGGGAGGATGGGGGTGTTTTGGTCACAAATTCTCCCCAATATTGATCAGATTAGTCATTAGATGCCATTGAGCCTTATTGATACGTTAACACTTGTTGCAAACAGATATTGGAAGGGAGACCTTTAAGGAAAATTGCTGGGTGACTCATCCTGTTAACCCTTGTGGTCTGGTGGTTCTCGTGAAGACCCAGTGTTGTCGAAACGCGTCAGTTTTCGTTTTGCACCATTAAAGGGTTTATTTTGCATTTGTGCGCTCCAGACTTTTTCCTTGTGCAATCTTATAGCGTACGTTATTTGAGAAGCGCCAGATTGGCTTTTTGATTGGCCGATGCACAGTGACCTCCTTTTTCGAACCCTGGTCTGTTTGCTTATTAGCACCTGTTAGTCTGTGGGTCATATATATCCAGGACATTATTGGGATTGTAAAGCAATACAAAAATAAATTTAAAAATGCAAAAATGTACTATCTGTATTATCTTTATCTCAATCCCAAACAATATATATGGTTCATGGGTGCTATTTACCTCTGCTAGATCACATTTAACAATGAAAGTGTCATTTATTTTTTTGTGTGAAGATGTGATATAACAAATCCACTATAATGAAGGCAAGGTATGGGGGGGGGGGGGCATACATCATGTTTATCTGTGAAAAATGAAAATGAAACAAGGTTTTCATGCAGTAGGTTACTGATATGGTGCTGGATCTGTAACGATACGGGCGGCCATCTCACGGGAGTTAACAAGGCACCCCGTCTCACCCTGTACCTTTGTCTCCGCCTGTGGAGTCCTGCCAGTGTGATAGGTGATGTTAAAGAGCATCATGCTGGCCATCTGGGTAGTGTAGAGGTATAAACTGCGAAACTCCTCGCTCGTCAGGTGAAAAGAAGCGGCTGGCAACTCCACATGTGTCGGAGGAGGCTCCGATACACCCTCCCCAGACCAGGAGAAGGATGGCGCATTGATCAGGACATGGGGAATTGGTATAACAACTAAAATTGGGGAGAAAATGGGAGAAAAACGGCAGAAAAAAAAGAGCGTCATGCTGAAGTCTGTATCTCAGATGCTTTTCCCTGACCTCTGACCCTTGCTGAAAATAAGACAGGCGCCGTCACCCTGCCCCCAACGCAGAGGTGGGCGACGAGGAACGTATCCCTTTCTGGTTCTTATGCCAGCTTCAGGCCTGAATTACCTTACAACTACCTTAGATTTTACCCACAATTCCTCATAAGCACGTGAACAGGGCAGCCAAATACTGTTCTTGTGTCCCTAAGGTGATGCGTTTTGCCGCGATCTAATCTACGAGAGAGAGAGAGAGAGAGAGAGAGAGAGCCAGTGTTTGGCGTTCACAGCCAATTAGCACATTTAGCCAGGGTAACTGGTGGAGACAAAAAAAACCTGCAGGCACACTCTGGCCCTCGAGGACCGGTGTTGCCCACCCCTGCCCACTGACATCTGAGCACGCCCAGACCTCGGCCCCTCCCCATTGGCTGTCGTGGAGGGGGGGGGAGGGGCTGCAGTTGCATCATCACGCTGGTGAAGTCAGGGCTGCATCGGGGCGTCTCGGCTTCAGTCATTATGTACGCCAGCGGTCCTTTTTACTCATCCCCACCGCGTCTGGTCTCTCGTTTTTTTCCCCCCGTTTCTTTCTTTCTTTCTTTTTTTAAACTGCAGTTTATCTTTCCCTGCCAGCAGGATGAGCCTTGAGGAGTGACACGGGGGCCAAATGCCCGCCCCCCCCCCCCCCCCCGCCTCCTCCCCACACCAGCAGCCGAGCACCACAACGAAAATGCCTACACAAGGTGGAGAAATGCCAGCACAGGTGGAAAGGACAGTGTTTGGTCCCAGATGGCTAAACTACAAGAGCTCAAAGCCCTGGTCACAGCTTGGCTCTGAACTGCGGGTTATAGTGAACATGCACACACACACACACACACACACACACACACGCACGTGCACACACACACACGCACCTGCGCACATGCGCACACACACAGAGGCACACAGCTACACACATACACACACATTTGCACACACACAGATATACACACACATACACACACACTGAGGCACACAGCCACACACATACACATACATTCACATACACACACACACACACACACACTGGTTTTCAGATCCTATGTCCTCTCAGATTCCATTCACAGAGATGGAGGAATGGCTGTATGCCAGGGCTCTAACTGAATTTTTGGGGGGGGGGGGGGGGGGCAGAATTTATTATGATTACTCTTTTTAAAGGTGCAGACAGGCCACACATTTTCTATACCTTGTTCATAAAAGAATGTATGCACAAATGGTATATGATTTAAAGTATAGACACATTTCTTTTTTAAATGTATGCATAGCTATCATTTATCATCCAACCGAACGCAGGCCTGGACCCAGAGTCGCATTATTCATAAATATGTTTTCTTGTTGTTCTTCAGTGGTCAAAAGGCCCCCGAGCTGCTGGTTGAACACGCCCACTATAATCAGACACCAAACCAGGGGTGTATTAATGTTCCTCCAGGTGAAGGGACAAATTAATTGGCAGATTCAATGAACAGGTTTTATTTCTACTTCTGGCAAACGACTATGTTTTTTTAAATTATATATATACATTAAGACCGGCCCATCGGAAGCATCCCCGACTCCTTGCTTTTGAAAAAATGTTTTCATCTTATTAGGGTAGTTTTCCCAGCCAGTTCATTTCACAGTCCCACGGTTCAAGACGTCTCGAGGGTTCGTTTTCTCACTCTCAGACAGCTGAGGAACGGCGCATTACGCGGTTCCTCTGCGCTTACCGGGAAACTAAAGCAGGAGTTCCTCTCTCCTGGTACTGGAGAAACCCCCAATAACCACGCTGGTTCCCATTCGGACAGATCTCTTGATTAATAGCGTTGCTGAAAGCACGAGATTTAAATTTCATAATGTTGAACTGAAACGGGGGTTTTAACACAACGCAGGTTTGGCTCATTGCGATATTTACCTTTGAAGTTTTTCATTTTCCCACAAACGTTTAAGTTTCAATGAGCAGTTATCCATACCGTCAGCATTTACAGCTTCACTAATTTCAGCTGAATTTCTATCAGTTAATCGGTACAAAATGTAACCTCTTTCACAATTAATCGTTTGCTAAAAAACACTACAACACGTTGGAGAAAACCAAAGACCCGCTTCTCATGATAGAACCGATCTGTCCATAAATGAATATGGAATATTAATTATTTGCAATGTAAATGTGTGTTTCTTACATTTCTGTTCCCTTCAAAAATTGTTTCGCGGCATTAAAGGGATACATCCAAAAGCATTCGATATTAAACGAGTCTGATTAAATACAATTAATGCCTCTTTATTCTTCAGGATTTACAATTAAGGTGGGACCCAAAAACAGAATACGCAGGGGCAGCTATTGCAGAGCCAGAGCTGGGTGCCCCGTGTCTTAAAGGAACGGCAGACGGCTCTTGCCCATGACCAGAATTAACTTGGGCGGTGGATTCGCGCATCAAAGGCCAGACGGAACCGACGTAATAACGCGCACAACGCCCGAAAAACAAAAGCGTGTCTAGTCCCGCTCACGGGACAAAGGCCGACTCAACGAGCTGATTGTTTTTCATACATTCAGGGGGCTGTACGGGCGAAGTCCCGAAATCCCCATTGCGCTGCACGATGACACGTGACTGCCGCTGAATAACGAATGAATGAGGTGGCGGCAGCTCGCTCTTCATTGATAACAATGGTGGCTGCGCGTGCCTGCAACAGTGAAATGGAAGATCCCCCCCCCCGCACCTCCTCTCTCTCTCTCGTAGTAGCACACCGGAAGAAAACACCCTTCAGCGACATTGCATGCAACAAGGTATCTGATTTAGCTCCTAATGTCCATGTACCCTACTGTATATTGCGAATTGGTGGCAACAGGACACTCCTGTTATGTCGGATGTCCGCACATCAATTGTGCATTTAATGAAATTCCTTTATGAAAAACTTTCATATTCTGACTACGTTGAAGCTATTGAGTCTGGTGCCAGGGGATGCAAGGGTTTCTTTCTCTTTGTCTGCGCGGTTATGGGGTCAATAGCTGTAATTATAAGCTATGCACTCCATGACTGAAGTCAACCTGATGCCAATTAATCCTCCCACCCTTAAGAGCTAAGTGTCCTGCCGCTTTAGCGTTTCTTTAAATCTGTTTCCTGTTGTGTAGACCCGAAGAGAGGATGCACTGGGCGCATTTGTTCATGTAAATTTGACCAGCTCGCTTCAGAGCATTAGTCATCAGCCCTTAAAAGTTTGCCTGACACCGTCCGTGGGGTTTTTAAATCTTCGATCGATTGGCCTCATTGTACGAGAGTCGAGAGAGTGAAAGAGAGAGCCCTGTTTGGAGGATATATAGTTTTTAGCAGTTGCATTACCGCTGGGCGCAGACAGGGGGAGCAAGGGAACGTAGTTTGAGGACCGCCTTCACCATCGGCCGAAAGACTCCTTGTGGTTTGAAAGCAACCCCTGGCCAGGCCGTTTTCGCTGTACCCAGCAGAACGCTACGCCGAATTCTTATCTGCTCGAACCTGCTGCTCGAGCCGACCTACTGTGCATTAGACAGCCTGAGCCAAACCACCGCGCGCGGCCGTCTTGAAATTACTACTCCCGTTCAAATGAAGAGGATAATGAAAAGGGGGTAGGGGTAGGGCGAAGAAAGCCCTCGTGCCATGTGGCTTACCTTTGTGTGACCGTTTCAAAATTGCCCTGCTTTTTTGTTGTTGTCCTTCCCGAGCACCCCTTGTTGCTTATCTCTTTATTTCTGAATGCTGCGTGTACTCCATTTTGAAAACAAAGAGAACCTTTTTTTCAGTTTTACAATTAATTCAGAGCAACGTGCCTTGAGAAAATTAAGCATTTTTAAAGCGCAGTATAAACATGTTTTCACATAAAGCCTATAATCTGTGCCCTGGACTCCACTTAGAGAGCACCACTGAGTTCAATGCACTGAATGATAATTAAAACAAAAATGCATAAAAAAATATTTTTCTATTGCTTAATTGCTGGAATGCAGAAAGGTCATACACGCAAAAATCTTCAGTGTAAAATCAACCCTTATAGAGTACTTTTACCTGTAATAGGGCGCATGTTCTCCCTTACTAGACTCTGTTGGAGTTGATTTAGCACTGCTAGAGTTCATTTAACACTAATAACTTCCAGCGTGTGGAAGATGTGTCATTGTCTCCCTGGGACGAAGACAGCACCTCGTAAATTTGCTCGCGAGGATACCGTGGAGACTTTTCCCCCTGCAGTTTAAAAACACACTATCCCCAAAACGGATCGCTCCTCTGTCCAATACCTCTTCGGACTCACGTCCCCCCCCATCCCCCCCCCTCCCCGTCCTCCCCCCGCCATTCCCAAACTGAAGACAGTAAAGGAATAATGCCGTGCGATGGGGCTGACAGTTTGAGGAAGTGGCCGAAGCCGTTGATGGAGTTTCTGAATGGATGGGTTTCCAGTCTGCTGGTCCGAGAGGAATGTCAGTCTGCCGGGAAGACTAGAATTGAGGAAGGTTATCTTAAAGAGCAGGAAAAACAGCGGCTGTTCAAGTCGGGGGAGCAGCCCCCGGACCCAAATTTCAGGACAAAAAACAAGCCTTAACTGATTTCACAGTGATTTATCCTTCATAATTCATTGTTGATTGGGCTCACGCTTATATTTTCCTGCGTGATTCATCGAACTAGGTTCCCATAATGATGTGTCAGCCCCGTTTTGAAATGTGAAAAAACTTGTGTGCACAAGCCATGATCTTTTGCATGAACATGCTCTGTTCCTGGGGGAAAAAAGTGTGCAATTGCTCATATCTTGAATACATTTTTTTTTTTTTGCAGCAATATGTTAATGTGTACAGCTTGACTCAAAGTGTACTGATCAGCCCCACTTCTAAATTTACTCTATTAATAATGGATAATTGTTTGCCTGAGCAATGATAAAATATTCATAATATTCACTACTATGGACATCAGCAATGGTTACTAACATATGATTCAGAATATACACCCAATAAGAGTGTGCGCCACATGTTTTTTACAGACTGGATTGCACTGTGTGTGTGTGTGTGTGTGTGTGTGTGTATGTATGTATGCATGATTAAATATATAATGTTTAATTATTTTTTATTGAATACCACATTACCTGGGGGACATTGCCACAGGGAATGTTTTTGTCAATACTCCACCATAAGCTTTTTAGAGAATTAGCATTTAGACGTGGGTTTGCTTTTTAGGACCGGAAAAACAAAAAAAAGTCATTTGCACTATTATTGCTCCTCTGAAAACAATTAATATACTATGTTCAATAAATGAAATGACACATGAATCAGGATACATTAGAAGAATAGAATGATCACAATTGTTGATTTATATATTTGTGCAACTGAGTCTATTAAGATATGGTATTTCCAAAGAGCTCAGTTAAATTCCATTCACTGTAGAAAAAACTATTTATTTCTTTTTTTTTAAGTGGAAGAATTAGGAGTAATGGAATCCAAACATTAGGGTGCTTTGTAAGTTTATTAGGTGCGTGCACATGCACACTTACGATCGAGTGCCACGAGACAGATCGGCCATACTCAACTCTCCGCCTCCCATTTAGGCCCGCAAATTTAATATTAATGAGCACCATTGTGCTGCTGGTGTTAGCCGTATCAAGCCTGTTTGAAAACCGCCAGAATGTTGGACCTATAAGAGCGAGAATTTCTTACGTGCGTACAAAAGAAATGCTTGCTTTGGAAATAGGAAAAACGAATCCGTTCTTCTGAAACTTTCTCAGTTTCAGACTCAGCGTGGCGCCAACACAAATTAAGGCAATTTTTTGAAAAAGAGATTATCTTTGAAATGTATGTACGTTAACACATCATCTCTTTTACAGCATCAACCAATGAGGGTTGGTCGCATTATTAATACTGAAAATGACATGCATTTATGCCTGTGATTTCAGAGTGGAAAAAACATCCTGTTTATAAATGTATATGTTTGCCTGGTGAAGTCAGTGTAGCAAAGGTGTAGAAATACGTATTTAAATGTATTGCAATATATATTTGAATATATTGCAGCGCATGTGAATCAATAATGAAAGCTACTCTGTTACTCAGAAAGAGACATGAGATGGCCTTTGTACTATAATATGTTTCCATACATAGCTCAGATGTACAATAAGGTGTCATTTTAAACCGGATTTGCCATCAGAACTAATGCTTGCATTTTCATAATTACACATAACCTAACCACAGATTTTTCTTTGGATTGAGTTGCAAACAGTATAAAGCACGGTGGCAAGTTTGTGCCTGTCTCGAGCAGCTCTTGCTTGTAGTTAACATCTTGTGAATTAAATACCTCAAGTATTAAATAGCACTTAAATTACGATAATCCCAGTTTGTAAGGTATTTGAGAAACTTTGCACTCTAATGAATAGGCCATATCTGGTAATGGTTTTTTGGGGGGGCGAGGGTTTGGGGGGGGGGGGGGGGGGGGGGGGGGCTTTGTATTTTGTCAGGGCAATGCCACTGTCACACTCAATTATGAAACACGCACCCTGGCACAGGAAACCTTTTTCTCGTTATCCATGCTTTCCTGGTCTCACGACAGTCACACAATAGTGGGCAAGATATTTGTCCAACATATTTATATTTATCTTGAGTCTGCGTTCAGGATCAACTAGGCTAAGTCACGACAGGAGTGCGAGGCTCAATGTTTTTTTTTTCCAGCAACGAGACCTATTTGTAATTGTAGCTATATCTGACAAAGGGAGAACAGCAACGCATAAGCGTCTCTACATCTGTCAAAAACAAAACCCATCCCCAGTTTTAAATCGTTTGCGTCCCCTTGGCTGCAACTTAGCTACATTTTGACTAGTTACCGACTGTGTTAACTTTGGTAATGATGATCCAACGGACATGATTACTGGGCGGTCATAATCCAAATTAGGAAAAGTGTGGCTACTAGCCGTATCACATACATACAACGTTTTGTGAGCGGTACAGAGATAGCTAGTTACGTGTGCATATTCCCACACTGAGTGCGTCTGCCCAGTGTGGGAATTATTTTGGGTGTGCTCTCGCTACAAATGACCTGACCGGCGTATATATAACAGGACGTGCATACAGCTAAAGTATCCTACAAACTAAGAAATGCAAAATACGACACATTATAATAAATGTAACTAACTGGCCAATTAAAAATTTCGTTTTAACTTCGGTCATCTTTGCGGTAGTAATGTTACAATCGTAAACCTAGAAACCCTCTGTTCTTTTGCCATTTCCTTTCAGTCTAAAAAGAAAAACATAGATAAGTAGGAAAAGGGGCCACATAAAACAGATCCTATACTGACTATTTAAACCCAAACTGCCCAACACGCTACTCTCCAAACTCGGCGCACAAGCATGAGTTGACGGTTTCAAGCTACCCTCTCAGTGAATTGATTCTACTATGGGCTCGCTCGAATCTGAGCTTTTTGAAGCGGGGGTGATTTTTATGAGTATATAACATTAACTTGCAATTTACCATTGAATAAGACATAACGAATAATATAAAATGATACATAACTGTATTAATACATTTTTAAAAGTGAAAAGAAGAGTATTTAATGCTGTATTTAAAGGAGACGCTATATTCATTTCAGTGTGTAAAACCTGCAGTGAAAAATGGAACATTCCACAATTTATTCCAGGGAAAGACTGACAGTTTTTTGGGTCATGAAGCAGCTGTTGAAGTCAGCATCTCGCCCTCCCTCCGCTAGAATAAGAAATTAGTCCATTTTAAAGTAAATAACTAAAGCCTTTAGCCTATAAGGGGAAAGATGATAAAATATACAGCCTCGATTCTACGGAGAAACGGAACAAACTTTAGAGGCAACACATTTCATTTTTCCCGATGCATATTGTTTTAGAAAAAGCAAATAATTGCGTACAGTCATCATTTAAAAGTACTGCTACCGTTTATCCTAAACTGAATAAATATTAAATTGTGAGGTCAACTAGAGCTTCACCTATGTTTTCTTTATGCAGCCTTCTTCCAACATCGAGAGGTGGTACACCGTCATTGTTTGTCAACGTCATCTCAATATTTTATGTTAATGTGTTTTTAGTAACAATGTGGAAAAACAGTCGAAAATGCAAACCTTATCACTGTTGTTGGGGAAATACTGCAATAATGACTTGGCTCACCTTCTCATTCTTGATAAACACAACTGCCCACCTAAGCACTTAAACATGAGACAAATATCTATTTTCAGAGCCATCTTAGTCATTGTAGCCCTGTAACGTAGTTATATACGGCAGCAAAATATTTTACATTTATTGTTAACGTATTTATTGTCATGGATTTATATGCATTCAAGAGGCTAATAACAATATGGGGATATAGTACATCTACATCTACGAGAAGCTGTACATTGATAATAATTATACATTTTCCCTCGATCATTAGCAATACAATTGTTAGTTTGTAAAGAAATGTGCTTCAAAGCCCCATTGCTTTGAAAACAAAACAATCTATGTTGTCAAACAACAACCTATCTTTTATAAATCTGGAAAATAAAGTAATTGTGTCCTTTATTCTCACAGTCAATTGTTACTACTGTATGTTAGCACTATGTATGTGAATGGCCAGTTCAGCCCACTGTTATTCGGCTATGGCTGTACTAGTGTGAAGTGCGTGCAATGCAGTATACTGTATTTTATGCGTTTAATTTTTAATCACCATCTCAAACCTGCTCCACCGTGTTGCCCCACTTACCAGTGTTTGCATTTGCTCTGAGATAAGGACGCCTGGGTTACAACCAATGTACTGGTATTTAAAGTTTTTTTTTTTTTTTTTTAAAGTAGTCGATCCTGAACTTTATCGATGAAATTGCCGATTTGTGATCGATCAAATGTTTTTGCATTGTCTGTCCCTCAAGACAATTTACGTGGTGCGTGGTGAATGTGAGGGAATGTGGAGGGTAGAAAATCCCTCGGCCTCAGTCCAGGGGTGCCATCCAGCATTTTGGGCCCCCACGAAAACCCCACCACCCCAGGCCAACACATCTTTGCACAATTACAGCAGTATCTTTTGAGGGCCCCTGGAATGGTCCTAACCCCCCCCCCCCCCCCCCACCTGCCCACCCTCTAAATTGGCATCCCAACCCTGGTCATTCCATGTTCCTTGGAAAGGGTGGTGGACACATTGCTATTAGCTGAGCAAAATCTGTAATCATACTTACGTTTTAAGCATTTATCGAAGGCTTTATGCGGAGAGACGTACACAAACCACCTCTTCACCCAGCTGGATATTTTTTTTCCTGAAGCAATGCAGATTAAGTGCCTTACTTAAAGGGCACAATGGTAGCAACCCACCTGGGACTCAAACCTATACAACCTTGGAGTTGCAAGCCAATTATCCTGACTATTATACTACGCCCCTCCGCCACTCTATAATGTAGACCCCCCCCCCCAGATAGCGAGGGACTCCGGGCCAGATCTGCCCGGATTCCGGGCCCGGCAGCATTGACTTGTGGGCCAGAATCGGCCCAGATCCGGCCCGGCAGTGCTGACTTCGGGCCAGAACCAGAGTCGCTCGCTATCCGGGTGGGTAAGCCTCAAGGTATGGAACCTTGAGTTCAGCTCATGCCATCGCTGCTGTGCCGGTAGATATGCCATGATATGAAACCTCTTCCCATGTTTATGAACCTGAAGCTGTTTTTTTTTTTTTTTGTGTGATTTGCTGCTGCATCTCGATCGTCTGACACAGTGAATTTCAGAGTTAAGCCTTTTTTATAAGGCCGTTATATAAAAATAACATTAAAAAAAGCCACGGCCTTGTCAGGGCCGCGTTATTGGCCGACAGCGAGAGCAGAGGGGAGCACTGTAGTGTCAGACGCCAGTCCTGGAGGGCCGCTGCGTCTGCAGGTTTCCGTGGTTTCCTCTCAGCCAGCTTGGGCTTTCAGAAAACAAGGTGGGTCGACTCTGTAGCCAACCGGTGATTTAAATTAACCATTTAGGCGCCGAAACATTACATTACATATTACATTACAGGCATTCAGCAGACGCTCTTATCCAGAGCGACTTACACAACTTTTTACATAGCATTTTACATTGTATCCATTTATACAGCTTGATATATACTGAAGCAATTTCGGTTAAGTACCTTGCTCGAGGGTACAACGGCAGTGTACTACCGGGGAATCGAACCTACGACCTTTCGGTTACAAGCCCAGTTCCTTACCCACTGTGCTACACTCCGTCACGTGCCGAAACCCCAAGAGACAGCTGCAGCCGCCCAGGACAGCAGTCTAATGGCCTGTATGTACCGTACGTCAGGCCATAGCAGGCCTGATTCGTATTACAGTAATCCCCCAGCCCTTTTGTACCCCCTTGTAAACAAGTTGTGCCAAGCCATGGAAAGCCATGCCAAGTCATGCTGGCTGACCAGGGCTCACTGCTTTCCCACCTGAATCCCTTATGCTCTCATAAACTGTCTCACCTAATTTAAACTTTAAAATATGAGGTGTGTTTTTCAGAAGTGATATGCTTTGTCCCAGACAGCAGTGGCTGACACCTACATGGGTAAATGTTGATGTTGATGATAAAACGATATGAGAAATTTTATCTCATTAATTCTGCTAGTTATAGAGAGGTGTAATTTATACAGCTGGACGTCTTTTTTTTGCTTTAAATCTAAATTGGGAAGGGTACAAGTTTTAATGTTTGTTTAAGACGAGTATTACAATTCAATTTGTAATATAAAATATTTATATTTGTTATTGTTATCCTAGCACGCTATCCATATTTCATGGAGTATCAGTGAAGACCTTCTGGCAAATATCACTACAGGGTTTCTCAGTTTCAGTAGCTACCCAAGCCCCTGTTGTCCCTACTGAGTTTGAGAGGCCATTGACTGATTGTTGGCTAACGTTAGCCTTAATAGAAATGAAAACAAACAAATGCCATAGCTATGCTAGCAAGCCCGGTTCTGGTACAGCCAAGAGTTGTAAAATAGGAATAAGAAGGTAATGTTTTCAACCTGCACACATAAACAAGAGAGGAGCTCCACCAATCACAGAGAATAATGGTAGCAGCCAGTTGAACATTGGTGATGGTGATTGGTGGATGCTTTCTCTATCTACTTCAACCAGAAAGCATCCAAATAATCACAAGAACTGGCATTGTTCTGTTGGCTGTCACTAAAATATCCCCTGGACTGGTGGGTTCCTACCAGTAATATGATGTCACTGCTGTCTTATCCCCATTCTATTAACCCAGAGCACAGCACAGTCAAACGGTGGTGCCGGATGCTGTATCAGTGCATCACTCACTGCAGACTGATACATTCAGAAAGGGTCATTCATCAAGCTCCTGGATTAGAAGGCCACACAAGACAAGCTTGCGATGTCAAAGGTTCATCGATGGATAATCGCTTTATTTCGTGCCTGTTTTAGGCACTAGTAGCAGCAGTCCGGGGCCGCCTGGGTTTGTTTGTCTCTTTAAGGATTGGGGGCATTCCTTTTTTTTTTTTCTGTTTTTTTTTTTGCTGTAGTTGCCAATCCAGCGGAGGGGCCTAGAGCTCCTCGAATGGTCTTTATTAACACTTACATCACCCTCGTCGTCCTCATCGTCCAAACGCCACAACTTCGAGAACCAGCACGGGGTTCCCGCTAGGCCCTAATGGGGATCATATGTGCAGCCAGCGCTGAAACCGAATACTAGACCTCCACATCAAATAAAACCTGCTGTCAGCAGCGGGGCCTGTCTGCTAAGGGGGGGGGGGGGGGGGATGGGTGGGGGGGGGGGGGGGATGGGTTGGGGGGGGGCGGGGACGTAACCATATCTTTGCCGGGCTGAGGGAACGGTCCATAAAATGGGAGTCCAAGACTGGTTTCGTTTGTCATTCACGGTTGCTTTGTCCTTTATTGCGAGGCAGTGTAGTAATGATGGATAACAGAGTTGGTCTTGCAAACCCAAAGGCTGTGGGTTCGATTCCCAGGTTGAACACTGTCGTTGTTCGCTTGAGCTAGGTACTTGACCTGCATTGCTTCAGTATATATCCAAGCTGTATAAATGGATGCAATGTGAATGCTATGTAAGAAGTTGTGTAAGTTGCTCCGGATAAGATGCCTGTAATGTAATGTAATGTTACCTTTGGTCTCTGACTCCGTCTGCCATACCTGTGGCAATGGCAGTCACAGTCCAGGCTACTCACTCCAGGCTAGGTTTTTCCTGCTCTTTTTATTTTAGTTGTTAGTCTCTGGGGGAGAAGGCAGTGTTGCTCAGGACAGATAATGCTGGGTGCTGTGGAGCTCCGTTATGTATAGACCTGGGCACAACAGACCCCCTAAATAAGATAAATGTTGGTTTTTGGTTTTCTAACTCCAGTGTTTTTTTTGGTTTGTTTTGCTTGGTCCTTTCCTGTCACACCCAGAGGATCTTCTGGAAGGGTAGAGATGGCCGGTTGGCCCTTAATGGCGAGCCATTATGGTGACAGTTGGAATTACGATGTCACTTTTCGGCCCCGCCCATTGGGGGGAACGACTTGTGAAATGTGCAATTGCACTTTGCCACAGAGATGAAACGCTCGGTGAGCTAGCTGGTCTCGATCGACTTGGGAAAAACCAGTTGGGCTAAACCATTTGAGCCAAATCATTGCAGGCAGGGGTGTTGTATGGGATGGGGGGGGGGGTGGTTAGGATGATTCTGAGGGCCCTGGCTCACAGGGGCCCACAAAAAATTGTGCTGTAGGGATGGGGGGTGGTCTGGAGTGGTGGGGCCTCAACGTGAGATCTTTTTATGGGGCTCCAAATTCCCTGGCATCACCCCTGATTGCAAGCACCAATAACTTTGGACACTTAAAGAGCTCGGTCAAGGTCTCTGGCAAAGCCCACCACCTTCTTCCTCATCATCCACTGAATAACCAAATCTACGCGATAGCAGCTGTACCCATAACTACCCAATGAGCCAGAGCTAATGCGGCCTTAAGGTTTTAAGGTGACGTCATCCACCAGGACTGTTGCTACCGATGGTGTTACTGTATTATGGCTTTCGTCGCTGTTTATTGAATTATGCTGGCCCTTACATGAGGAGTTAGTGTTTAGTTTTTTTTGGGTTTTTTTACCCATTTGCACAGCTGTATTTTTCCTGGAGAGGGCTTCGAAGGTGCAGCTGGGCCCTGCATCTCTGTAGGTTTTCGAAAAAAGCAGACGGCCCCGGGTGAAATTATCGATCGTCGGCGCTTTTTGGGTGCCGAGCTCGGTGGGTTCCGATGACGGACAGCGAGGGTGCGTTCTTCATTACCCCCCCCCCCCCACCCCCATCCCACCCCCCCGGGAGCCCCCCTGCGGCCGCGTAGTCGCCGCTTTCGGTTAAAGCGACCCTTTCGGGGCCTTGTCGTTCATCGAGCGCCTCCGAGCTGACGGCTATCTGCCCGAGGAGGCGTCTGCGGCGAGGCCGGCCGGTTTACCTAACGGGGATATAAACAGAGTCCCGGGGTGTAATCCACTGTCCGGAGAGCGGGAGGCTTGTGTGGATTACAGCCGCCCGGTCTCACCTCTCCACTTGTTTTACCTCCTCAAGATGTTTCCTAATTGAGCTAACGCTCGTTGTTCATGCCTGGATGTAGAGCTGGCAGCAAGCGCAAGGCAGTTGGTCTTTTAAAAAAAAGATTTCTTTCTTTCTCCCGGACCTGCCGCCCAGTTCACACAGGTTCCCTACTGAAATGAGGGGGGATTACGAGAGGAAGTCCCCTCTTCACTCACCGAAAAACCTCCCTTTGCATCGAATGGCTGTTTTACAAGATGTAGCTTTTTAGGAATATATTTCTTGAAAAAAAACAACAACTATTGAATGTGTGTGTGTGTGTGTGTGTGGATAGGTTGGTGTGTACACCTGCACGTTTGTCTTTTATGAAAGTTGAATAAAAGTATCAAAATAACCTTCAAGTCCTTCAATCATACTTTCTCCCTCACAAATTCCTTTTTGCCAGTCTTTTGAGGAAATAAATTGAAATGGTAATAAAAACAGGAGTCCTTCTATATTGGTGCTGGAGTTTATCTTGTCTCTCTCTCTCTCTCTCTCTCGAATTTTACATAGCCGAGATCATAACTTAATATTTAGTTATGAAAATTATGAATGGCCACAAAAAAATAAATAAATGAATAAAACGTGAAGTGACCCCGTTGGGAAGGTGGCAGCAGTGACAGTCAGACAGCTTTCATTAACGCCAAACGGCTTATTAAAACATAAAAAGCAGTCCACATCAAGCTCGGCAATCTCCCACTTCAAAAAACGGAGCGCAGAAATTCTATAAAAGATACATGCAGTGAAGAAAAGACGAGAAGCTGGAAAAAAATGCTGAAAGATTACAGACTTGTAAAGAAGGAGTAATGAAACTTCTCCGGTCGGCTCTGGGAGGTTGTTTGTCATCTCGAATAACGGCTGTGTTGCCCGCGGCTCGCACGTGCGCACGGACCTGTGTTGGGAACGCGAATGCGCGTGCCCGCGTATCTGCTTAAAAAAAAATTAAACAATGAAGTAGTCAAATCAGTCCCAGGGAAGCCGCCTGCAAAATGGCAGAATCGCCAAATGTCATGTGGATAGACAAAAGAATGATACGCGCTGCCAAACGGAAGACGGGGTTTGGTCGTAGAGCGTTTTCTCTCTCCTTTTTTTTTTTTTTTTGGAAAGTGGGCTTCCAGCCCCTGCGAGTGGGCTGAGGGAGAAATCTGGTCCTGCGGTCGGTTACTGCACAGACTCAGCTCGCGCTAACACATGGATTGCGATTCCAGATAGCAGCATTAACTGGGAGACACAAATGCTCGGAGAGGCATTTTTTTACTGTTCGCTTTTACTGTTCCCTTTTTACGTCTGAAAAGCACTGTTCCAGAGCTGTTTCTCACTACTGGCACCAGACGTGCAACCCACACTAAACACTGCATCAAGCCAGCGCTTTCAAATGGGGGTTTACACCGTACTCTTCTGCCAGATGCCCACATATTAAAAATAAATATGTGCATGTGTAACTGTGTGTGTGTGCGTGTGTGTGCCCATAACTATTTGTGTTTGCGCCTGTAACTATGAGTGAATAGATCTGTAAGGGTGTCTTTGTCTTG
This sequence comes from Anguilla pacifica, assembly GCA_039654925.1. Lineage (NCBI taxonomy): Eukaryota > Metazoa > Chordata > Actinopteri > Anguilliformes > Anguillidae > Anguilla > Anguilla pacifica. The sequence continues at coordinate 7,358,498 of CM077287.1, read as the reverse complement.
GTATGTTAGACTTGTAGATATGTAATAGATTGTATCTGTGCACATATATTTGAGACTATGCGTGTGTTGAGAGTGTGTGGGTCTACATTGTGTGAGGGTTTGTATTCTTTGCGTGAATATGTTTGAGTACGCATGTGCGAGTTTGGATGAACCTGTGCATGAATGTAGATTTTTCTGTGTCAGTGTGAATGTGTGAGAGTGTATATGTGTGTCCGTCTTATGTGAGGTTGTGAATAGTCTCTGTTACTGTGTATGTCTGTGTGTGCGTGTGTATACATGTTTGAGCACATGCATGTGAGAGTGTGTGTGTGAGTGTGTGTGTGTGCTTGTATATGTGTTTGATCACATGCATGTGAGAGTGTATGTGTGTGTGTGCATGTGTGTGCGTGTGTACGTGTTTGAGCACACGCATGTAAGAGTGTGTGTGTGCGCATGTGTATACGTGTTTGAGCACACGCATGTGAGAGTGTGTGTGTGCGTGCGTGCATGTGTGTGCTTGTGTGTGTGTGTGTGCGCATGCATACGTGTTTGAGCACACGCATGTGACAGAGTGTGTGCGCGTGTGCATGTGTGCGTGTGTGTGTGTGTGTGCGTGTGTAAACGTGTTTGAGCACACGCATGTGAGAGTGTGTGTGTGCTTGTGTGTGTGGGTGTGTATACGTGTTTGAGCACACGCATGTGTGTGTGTGTGCGTGTGTGTGTGTGTATACGTGTTTGAGCACACACATGTGAGAGTGTGTGTGTGTGCTTGTGTGTGCGCGTGTGTATACGTGTTTGAGCACACGCGTGTGTGTGTGTGTGTGTGTGCGTGTGCGTGTGCGTGTGCATGTGTGTGTGTGCTTGTGTGTGCACGTGTGTATACGTGTTTGAGCACACGCGTGTGTGTGTGTGCGTGTGCGTGTGTGTGTGTGCGTGTGCGTGTGCGTGTGTGTGTGTGCTTGTGTGTATACGTGTTTGAGCACACGCGTGTGTGTGTGTGTGCGTGTGCGTGTGTGTGTGTGTGTGTGTGTGTGCGTGTGTATACGTGTTTGAGCACACGCATGTGAGAGAGCCTGCATTAGCGTGCGCTCCTCAGAGGGAGGGAGCTGTGTACCGGCAGCGGCGCTGGAGAGTTCTGCTGGAGCTCTGAGCGGGGCTGGCAGCGATGTTTCTCCTGCGGTAATCCGACGGAGGGGAGGTCTGGCCCTCCCTACCTCTCTCTGTCTGTGGTTAGCCCACATGCTTCTCTCGCTGAGGGGGGAGGGACGTGCGTGGGGCCGGGGGGGGGGGGGGGGTGCTGAGGGGGTGGGGTGTTGAGGCCCTACAAGGGTGCAAGGGACCCTGTACTTAGCCTGGCCCGGGCAGGGCTGTCAACAGCACAAGATATATATATATATATATATATATATATATATATATAAAAGAAAAAGTTGGTGCCTGAATGCAAGCGGGACGGAGAAGCGCCGGCAGGCTAACGCCCAATTAGCGGCCTCTCTCTCTCTTTCCGAAAGTGTGCGGTCGCCCCCGGCGTGTTTACGATAGCCCTTTCCAGACGGGGTTCACCTACGCTGAAACACCGCTCGTCGCGACATTCGACGGTCCCCTTTTCCTCCGGTATTATATCTGATTCTCGGTTTTACTGAGAATAACAAAAGGCAGCTGTCCACGGGGGGGGGGGGGGGGGGGGGGGGGGGGGAGGGGTGGGCGAATCCGCTGGCTGTAGGTTCGAGATAGCAGAAAACAGTCTGTTAATCCGAAGGTGGTTTTGATACAGTGCACAGCGTCTTTGGGTGTTTTTTTGCCAGCGACTAAAAAAGAAAAACTATGTGAGCCCACCCTCTGAGCATCAGTTAAAAAAAAAAAAAAAAAAATGTAAAAAAACAGCAAAAGAATTTAGGGGAAAAATGTGGAGGGAATTTTATTCAGATGGATGTCATGATGGCTTCCAATAACGGAATGTTTTCAGGACGCTGTACTGCATTGTCAATGCATATACAATGAAATATATTGAGCGGGAGATGTAAGGTATCATTCCCTTTTAAACGAGTTGTTAAGGGAAATGGAAGGGAAGGATGGACAGATATTTAAAAATTATCACACGACCCGGGAAAGAAAGAAAGGCAGAGGAGAAAAGAAGGATAAAAACGGAGGAGGAGAGAAACAGACAGAATAACCCCAGAATGCAGGCTGTAAGTGAGGAGGAGGCAAGAGAAAGAGGGAGAGCGAGAAGAAAAGAGAGAGAAGAGACAGTAAGTGAGAGGGAGAGAAAGAGCGAGAGGGTGAAGGAGAGAAAATGTAATAGAAAGAGAGCGAGAGGGAGAGAGAGACAGAGAGTGTAGGGAGAGGTAAGATAGACGGAGAGAGGGAGCACAGACCACAAGTGACTCCGGGCAAGATCAGCTAAGAGTTTGGCCCGGCGGTGCTGACTCCGGGCCAGAATCGGCCCAGATCCGGCCCGGAGTTGCTTCCTATATGGGAGGAGGAGCAGAGAGAAGGAGATGGTGTGGGAAAAGGAGAGAGGTAGGAGGGGGGTGGCTCCCTAGTAGCAGAAGTGTTTTGGGGCTCCCCCACCACGTACTCCCAGGCGTGCTCCTCCAAGCCTCCCCAGATAGGAGAATAGGTTTATTATTACTATGGACCCTGCCTACACCCCTCCCCCTAATCTTTGCATTCTAATGAACCGCTGTACCCAAATAACAATGAATTTATTGTAATCACAACATAATGAAATATATATAGAAAAATATACCACTTTTGGTCTCAGTGGGATTCCTCATTCGTCAGTGGTCTCAGTGTGAACTACACGATTTATTATTAAGCAAATAAGACAATATATTTTAATGCATTGTAGAGTATACGTGGAGTGTCTACAAATGTTTTTTTGGCTGGACCGCACCAGCGGGGCCAGCCCTACAAACGCGAATGTCTGTGACTGACCGAGTGACTGAGTGAGTGAGTGATGAAGTTACACCATTGGTCGGCGGAGTTAGGCAGTTACGCCATTGGTCGGCCGGATCACGTGTGTTAGGTCCAGCCGTATACTGGGTTTTGACCTGGTCTTGTTTTAGTATATTTTTTTTAATGTAAGGTCTTGTGAAGGTAAAACCTCCGGTAAAATCCATTCTATTCTTGGCAGCTTTGTTGGTGATTACACAGCACTACGCTGTCTGGTAGCCCAGCAGTTTGGCCGTTCATAACCAAACCAGCCACAGATAGGTGGCCTATCTATGTTACCATGTGGTTTTTTTCTCTTGGCTTGAATTAAAACAAAGGGCCTTCATCTCCACCAGCTTGTCTGTGTTTTCACAGAGGGGGTTAAAAATAAATTTTAAAAAACCGTGTTGTAGATACACAAAGCACTCCGCTTGCAAATTCAAATCAAACCAGAAGAACTTGAATAATAGATACCTCGCGCATCTTAACTCGCCGAGGTGCGCAGAGGCCGAGCGCTTGAATTCCGCTCACGGACCGAGCTCTGCGGCCTCGCCGCTCGACTGAGAAAGTTACGCGCGGGCGGCACACACACACACACACACACACCGCTGCGTACATATACACCATACGACAGAAACGCAGAACTGAGACCATAAACGCCAAGTGTGTCATTCATAAAATATAGTCGGCGCAGCCCCATAAAATTAAAACTAATCCACTCACTCTGAAGAATGACCTCACTCCTTACCCTAAATTGGCAGCGCTACTGGACATCATACAACCAGTTTAAAATAACCGGAAAAGACAAACAGGGAGACGGCCTTCAATCTTCTTGCAGCAATAGTGCGTGGACACGAGGAAGAAAATCGGCGTAGGAAAATTCGGAAGACCTTGTTCACGGGGTTGTCTGTCTGCATAGTTACAAGGGGCGCATTATGCTTGTTGTCCGCAGCAAGTGAAATAATAACTGTACACTTCCCACCCTGGTGGTTTCTGAAATGAATTACCAATGTTTTATTACACCACGGAGAACATATAATGGAACATGTAAGTGTTGGGTTCTATTGCATGATTGGAGCTCAACTCAGGTGAAGCATACAGGTGGGCAACATGCACAGATAATTTCTCTGTAGTGCATCCATATCCATATATTATCGCTCAATCATGTATGCATCAATATTTGACTCAATGTTGGTATATATGATTCTTCAGATAAAGGCCAGAGACTCATGTCCTCTACAGGGGACAAATAAATCAGTTGGCGGATCTTAGGAGCATATAGGTGTCTTCATTTGTACACCTTACACAAGTACCAGACTGTTGAATAAACGAACTGCAGCATCTAACCGCACCTGTATCGGCTGAGATCTTTCTCTCCAGCCCCTTGATATCCTGACCAAATCTGTCTAGTTCACACCTTACCGGATGTATCAAAACACTTCTCTCTTTAAAACATTTCCTCTCAAATTATTTGGGCCCCCGCCCCCCCAATTCCATTTCCTCCCGCATTTTCCAGCAGACGCACGCAAGCACAGCGTAGTTTCATATTCCCGATTTGTGTCCGCTTCGCCGTGTCCATTAAGGCCGTGTCTGTCGATCCTGTCTCCCTCGCGGATGCAGGTTTCGTCGCCGGCTCAGTAATGATTGGCTGTGATAATGCGGCCTCTGTACTTGTCGCCCCGTGTGGTGGCTTCTGGGTCCTGTAGTTCCCTGGAGGGAATTCTACCTGCTACGCTCTCCATTAGGCCTCAGCCTGTCTTTTAGTTTCCTCTGTTGGCTGCGATAATGCGGCCTCTGTTCTCGTCGCCCCGTGTGGTGGCTTCTGGGTCCTGTAGTTCCCTGGAGGGAATTCTACCTGCTACACTCTCCATTAGGACCATTAGGTCTTTTAGTTTCCTCTGCTATGGCCTCTCAGCTGCCCCCCTTCGTAAGTGTACCCTTTTTCGACGACATCGTCCCGTGCCCGCTCCGGTTGGTGAGGAGTGGGTGGCAGGGAGACCTCAAAGGTCGTTCCTCACGGTTATCCTCTCATGCCATTACCCAGAGTGCAATGCACTAACAGGCATTTCTGTCCACTGCAGACGTTTGTGCCCGCTGTGTAGAATACACTCGCTATTTATAATGCACTTACTTTGCCATTTGCTGCACACGCCTGAGTCAGAATTACATTACATTACATTACATTACATTTATTTGGCAGCCACTTTTACCCAAAGTGACATACAATGAGTCACTGGAACAACTACAAAACATGGGTCCAATGTGGTACAACGCTCATTATGTGACTGCTAACCAGAGCCGTGAACACATTAAAGTCCAGTTCACACAGGAAGCGTAGGCTAGCTAGGCCAGATAGTTGTGGTAAGTCAAACTGGGAGGCATGACGACGAGCTACAACATGGAGATAACGGTACAAGTGCAGTGTAAGCGCTGGATGGAGATACGAGCGTAACGTGAAAGTGCCGCTGGAACAAATTAGAAGGGATTCTAACGATAAGAAGCGATAAGAGCACTCCCAGAATGGGAGTGCCCTGCAGAGTCCAGATAGCTAGTCCAGGTGCGGCCTGAAGAGACGCGTACGTCTTCAGACCACAGCGGAAGATGGGCAATGACCGAGTGGTTCGTAGAGAGGAATGGGAGGGGGGGGTTCGTTCCACCACTGGGGAGCTAGGGGTGGAGAAGCACCTGGGAGGTCTTCAGCTCCCGTTCCATTAGTGTTTTTTTTTTTTTTGTATAGCAGTTTTTAAATTACAGTTTAAACCTAGTAAACACAAACAGTATTGACACTGAGCATCCATCAATGTAGTATAAGTGTGGATAACAAGAATACCCGCTGATAATGAATAATGATAGCCTTTGTCTGTAGCTTGCCATCCCACTACTTTCTAGCCATACTTTCTAACCTTGACGTAGCATTTCTGTTTGTAATTACTGAAATGGTTTTCACAAACGGTTCTGAAGACAAATACGTTTGCCGCCTATTCCATTCACAACATATTTTTAGGCTGTAGTAGGCTTAGTGTTTTATTATTTTAATATATAAATAGATATAAATTTGATAGTTAAGACACTGCTGATTTTTAGAACACCACTGATCTTTAGACGAGTACACTGATCTTTAGACCCCTGCACTGATCTTTAGACCTGTACATTGATTTTTAGACCAGTTCACTGATCTTTAGACCACTGCATTGGTTTTTAGACTTGTTCACTGATCTTTAGTTTACTGTTCTTTAGACCAGTGCACTGATCTTCATTTCACTGATCTTTAGACGAATGCACTGATCTTTATTTCACTGATCTTTAGACCAGTGCACTGATCTTTATTTCACTGGTATTTAGATCAATGCACTGATCTTTTGCTTACTGTTCTTTAGACCAGTGCCCTGATCTTTAGTTTACTGTTCTTTAGACCAGTGCACTGATCTTCATTTCACTGATCTCTAGACCAATGCACTGATCTTCAGTTCACTGATCTCTAAACTGGTGGTTCTGCACGCCTCAGTGAAAAACAGAAGCTGAAGAACAAGTGTGCCTCTTCCTGTGCCAGTTTCTTTACCTTCACCTTTGCACTCCCCAAATAAACATCATCAACATCATCATCGTCAGCTAAATGATCCACAAAGTGTTCTCTCTCTCTCTTTCTCTGTCTCTCTCTCTCTCTCTCTCTCTCTTTCTCGAGGGAGTAGAGAGTGAGGGAGTGGTTTGAGTCACGGCTTCATTGTTATTCACCCTCACAGCGATGATGGTAATAGACTGGAAATGACTGGTCTAATTTCCTAGCGGCGATGTGTGTTTATATGTTGGACGCATCCATACGGTCAGAGAATAATATCAAGATTTTTAAAGGAATCTGGGGTCTAAATAATCAGCGGTGTTGTGTTCTTGCGGTCTTATTGGCTTGTCACATCTGTGTATTTGTAAATTGCATCTGTCCCCACACCCCCACCCCCACCCCCACCCCCAATCATGATGCACAAGGAAAGAGTTAAACATAAATGTTTTTGAAGCGAAACTGAAATCAGCGTGCTGTGTGACTCCGGAGATCAAGAGCAAATGAGATTCCCTGTGTCATCGTGGTTAGAGAACGCAAACACGTCTCCCTCTTCATTTATTTCAGTCGTTGGGCATTACGGTCTTGCTGCCATTTGAAAATGACTTTCAGTGTTTCTTAGGGTGAATTTACTGGCAGCGTTCTCTCTGTTGTTCCCAAGCTGTCACTCATTCTAATTTCTGCCTGTTTTTTTTTTCTTCTTCTTCTAGTGCTTGAAAAAAAAAAAAGCTGCAGAAAAGACTAGGCCAGATTAGGTCAGAGTTAGTTTCATAACCACTGCATGACCTCTTTTCTCTCCTTTTCTCTCTCTCTCTCTCTCTCTCTCTCTCTCTTTCAGAGTCCTTCTCTCTCTACCTCTCTATCCTTTACTCCCTCTTCTTTCTATCTATGCTTATCATCCTTTACTTTGCCCTCAATATTCCCCCCTCCCACCCATCCTCACCCATCTTTCCTTTTTCTTTCCCCAAGCCCATTCTCTCTCTCTGCCTCTCGTTCTCTCATTCTCTCTCTCTGCCTCTTTCAATCTCTCTCTCTCCCTCTCTCTCCTCTCTCCCTCTCTTGCTCCCTTTCTCTCTCGCTCTGTCTCTCTCACCCCCTTTCTCTCTTTCTCTCTCTCCCTCTCTTGCTCCCTCTCTCTCTCTCTCTCATTCTCTCATTCTCTCTCTCTCTCTAGGGGAGACTGCAGTCCCTCTTCTCCAGTCTAGGGGCGGGGTGTCAGAGTGCCGCCTGTGGGTTTGGGGAAATTGCGGCCCCCAGTTTGAGGCGGGGAGCTCCGCCGCTCTCCCTTCTCCTGTCCCCTCACCCAGAGGAGCAGGATCCGGCCCCGAGCTCCTCCGGAAGACATTAAAACTGCTGAGATCCCCTTCTACAGCCACGCCGGGTCCACTCGACACGAGCAGCAGCGTCCGTGAAGGAGAATGGAAACCCTGAGCAATGCCTACCTGCTCATGGCCTTCATAGAGAATCCTGCTTCACGCTGTACTGATAGTATCCACAAGGCCACACGCACGCACACGCACATATTCATACACACACGCGCATACAGAATGCATACACATATACACCCACATACACATGCACATATGCATACACACACACGCACATACACACGCACACACACTTACATACACACATGAACACACACATACACACACATGCACATATACATACACACACACACATACATACACACACGCACATGCACATACACACACACACGCATACATACACACGCACATGCACATATACATACACACACACGCACATGCAGTATACATACACATACACACGCACACGTACATACAATATACATACACATGCACATGCACTTACACACGCACATATACATACATACACACACACATACAGTATACACTACACATATGCATGCACATGTACATACAATATATATATACACATACACATGCACATGCACTTGCACACGCACATATACATACACACACACATACAGTATACGTACATATACATATACATACACATACATGCGCACATACACACATACATATACATACACAAACATACACATGCACACAAATGCATCCACATGCACGCACATACATGCACACAAACACACACACACGTGCACAAACGTACACATATGTACATATGTAAATATGCATACATTTTCAGACCTCTTGCCTATGACATTCAACAATTAGCTGGAGTATACCCATAAATCAATTAATGATATTTTGAAACAGGAATAAGAAATGGTACAGTACATATCACTATAGAACTGCAAGTGCATTTTCAAGAAAAAGTTTGATTGAAAAAAAAAGTATTCAGCAAGAGAAGATGGAAAAACATCAGACACATTGCCAGCACCAATATAAGATTTATACAGCTTCCCTGGTAGCCATGGTAGATATCAATGAAATATATATGTGTGTGAGTGTGTGCATGTGTGTGGGTGTGAGAGTATGTCTGTGGGTGTGTGAGAGAGACTGTATGTGTGTGCGTGTGTGTGTGTGTGTGTGTGTGTATGTGTGTGCGTGTGCATGTGTGGGTGTGAGAATGTATGTGTGTGTGTGGGTGTGTGAGAGAGAGTGTATGTGTGTGCGTGTGTGTGTGTGTGTGTGAGTGTATGTGTGTGCGTGTGTGGGTGTGAGAGTGTATGTGTGTGTGTGTGTGTGTGTGAGAGTGTATGTGTGTGCGTGTGTATGTGTGGGTGTGAGAGTGTATGTGTGTGCGTGTGTGTGTGTGAGAGTGTATGTGTGTGTGTGTGCATGTGTGGGTGTGAGAGTGTATGTGTGTGTGTGGTGTGTGCGTGTCCACACGTGTTTGTGCGAGTCACACATGCCAGTGTTTGTGTTTGGGAGGATGTGGTGTGCGGCTGTGTGTTCTGCTCCACACGAGCCGTCTAAACAGCAGATTACAAAACAGCAGAGTCGGGGGGGAGGGGGAGGGGGAGGGGGGAGCGGGGGGGGGAGGGGGGAAGCTGGGAAGGAGAAAGGAGCATTAGCATTCGCGGGCTGTAATTATGTGTAATTTTCCAACAGCAGTGAAATTAGAACCCATACAAAACAAGGGGCAAAATGACTGGCAGGATTAGCTTTTCATTGGCACATGCGGTGTGAAGGGAAGGTGGGGGGGAGGGGGGGGGGGGAACACGCCCGGCAACATCAGAAATGCAAATATTGACAAACAGAGGCGTCCAGAAAACCTGGGTGTGTGGCAGGTGAAGTGCACCTTGAGTAAAGCACTGCCACAGATTATGCTAAGCTGTCACATACCCTGCGTTCCCACCGCCCCCTCTCTGCTTCTCAAACTACAGGGACGGCCCAGCTGGAGAGAAGAGTTTTCCGGAACTTTCTTACTGTGGCACGGCACGGACTGTCCGTTTCCATAGTGCCGGTCAGTTGGTCGGAAGGTGCGCGGAATTGGAATGTTCTGCAGCCGGCAGAATGGAATTTTCAGCGGCAAGAATACAGAACTGCAGAACAGAGTAGGCTATCTGGTGGATCTGTAGAATCTGTGGCAGACTGGGTAGAGTCAGTGTAGAGTCAGTGTATTCAGGTGTTGAGTCAGTGTTGAGTCCATGTAGTCAGTGTAGAGTGTATCTAGATTCAGCAGAGTCAGTGTTGAGTCCATGTAGTCAGTGTAGAGTGTATCTAGATTCAGCAGAGTCAGTGTAGCGTCAGTACAGAGTCAGTGTCGAGTCCATGTAGTCAGTCTAATCAGTGTTGATTCAGTGTTGAGTCAGTGTAGAGTCAGTGTTGAGTCAGTGTAGAGTCAGTACAGTGTCAGTGTTGAGTGCATGTAGTCAGTAGAATCAGTGTAGTGTCAGTAGAGGGTCAGTGAAGGTTGTGATGGGGGGAAGAAAGTGAGGCAGTACTTATGGTTGCAGCTACTGGGAGTGTAGTGCAGTCAGGGGACCTGGGGTCAAATTGAGAAGGACCCCGCCCCTCTTCCCCGCAGTTCCTCGGCTGTCCGTGGTGTTACCCCTCCGATCGCCCTACCTGGGCGGGCTTCCTTTAAGAGGGATTGTTGCTGGTCGGGGTTTTGGGGGGGCTTGGGGGGGGGGGGGGGGGGTGGTTTGCAGCAACAGTCTAAATGAAGGCATTCCCTGTAAAATGAAATGCTGAGGCCTAGAATGGATAAATCTGTGAAAACCCCACCCTATCCAACCAGAGGATCCAAGATAGTATTTGGAGAGCAGTTCATAGACAAGCAAATTAGCATGCAAATGAGTCGCCCTAAAAACAGGAAGAAGAAAGAAAAAAAAGAGAAATCAAGGGAGTCTTTATTTTATTAGATTTTTTTGGGGTTCATTTTTTTTTTTGGTTGAAAAATGGCACTTTGAATGAATGAACGAATGAGTGAATGAATCCCATCGAATTAAAGGTGCGACGGAGGGTGATTAACGGGGGCTTGGCCCGGCGCGGCGCGCTGCCAGCCCTCAGCCAATCGGATGCGCTCGGAGGCCCCGCGTCCTCAATGACATCTGGGCTGGAGTCATTAAAGTGGCGCAGTGTGTAAATAAATCCCATCAAAGGGGAACAACATATCAACCTCTGTTTAATCCCTAATTACCCTAGCTCCTCCCCTGAAATTCCACCCCTTCCCCCCCCCCACAAACCCCCCCTAAGCCTCCCCACCCCCCCTTGAGTTTACGTTAATTAACGCGTTGCTAACGAGTCACCAGCGATACTGTCTCCTGTCACAGGGCGCAGTCGTAAAAGCAATACCCTGCAGCATTCATCCACGGGGAGGCCTGTCTGCTCCCACCACACACACCCACTACACACCCACCACAAATATAAACACGCTCATTATACCTGTGTGCATTTAACAAACAATGACATATGGCATTGGTTCTATTTGGTATCTTCATATTAAAATGATAAAAAAGGTCTTGTGACTTACCTTTTTGTAAAGGAATAATCCAGTGCCATACTAGATTTATCACCACAAAGAAATATCATTTTTAATTTTAAGTTATTGCCTGAAATGAAAACAAAAAAACCTTAAAGAACATGGGAAAAAAGTTCACATTTACATTTGGGGATCATTTTGTAATATAATTGTTTTTAGTGTTGTCATACTTTGCAACACAAAGTAATATGTGTAAACCTACTTGATATGTGCTTTATTGATCCTACAAATGTCTGCCATTGAAGGAACTGTGTTATCCTCTCTCAACCCTCTTAGCCCTGACCCCCCAAACAATTTGTCAATCTTCATAGAGGCTACAAGGCTGCTCGACGTCAAGTCTTCACGTGACCACTTTTCTACCTGTGACAGATGTTCAGTTTTCATCGAATTACTGGCGTCAAAAGACTCTAATTTCGCTCCCACTGATTGACGTATATTGACCTCCATCACCAAGGGTGATTAGAAGGTCTAACCGACGTCAACAGTCTTGGCGGGAAATCCCATGTATCCTCCGACAGACTATTCCTCCGCTGTATCTGTCTTGCAGTCCGCCCTCATTTATTACACGTATGCATATTTCATTAAGTACTCCAAACTAATTTTGGTTATTACTTTCTTAAGATGGATACTTGAGTCTCATGAGTGGGTAGGGCGGGGGGGGGGAGGGTCTGGTGAGATGAAGGTTTCGTGTGCTGGCACCGGGGGGGAGGGGAAGGGGTACCTTGTTAAAAAGCGAAAAGGCTGTTGAAGGTTATTTCCTCGGGCCGGGATGGGATCGAACTGCCGGCCCGGCGGCCAAATTGTCAGTTGCAATTTAGGAGGCGCGCCTCGCCGCGCGGTGCCGCGTCCTGAGGTCAGAATGGGTCACCCGGGCCTCAAAAGCGGCTCGCAGTCTGCGCGTCTCCGCGAGGCTCCGAGACCTCAGACCGAACCGGCTGTGCTGCTGGGAGTCCGCTGTCGGACACAGGGGGTCTCTGGGAAGGGCTCCGGTTTTGGTCTGTCATCCCGGTAACAACAGACTGACAAATCCCAGGAAGGCCCCGTGACTGTTTGCAGCGCTAAATCATTTCTGTCGGCGGCTCGACGAAAAATTATCGCCCTTTTTTTTTCAAATTTGTTATTTGTTGTTTGTCAGTTTTAATATTCATAGCCAGTTGCCTCCTTCAACTCAGTGATTGCAATTCCCTTTTCTGCTTTACGTGAAAAATATATTCAATTTACCAAAGACAACTGCGACATTAACGATGAAAAACACAACGACAGACACACACACACTGCACACGTGCACACACACACACACACAGTCTTACACACACGCACGCACACATGTACACACATACACCTAGCACACACACCTAGCAATTAAATGTTTTACTTCCACAGAATGATTATTTGAACATGAGCATTAGAAGACTAACAGTAATTGCAGAGTCTCTCAAGATATTTTGTTATTTTGCGAATTCTTGGAATGCTGAACCGTCTAAATAAAAGATATTTAGTTTTGAAAAGTCACAATTACCTGGAGCCATTTTGGATGCCCAAAACAGATTATGCACTTTGCCAAATGGCATTTGAAAGATTACATAATTAAGTGCAGACAATGAAGATATATCCAAACCACAGCGAAAATATTGCTTTCTGTGCTGCCACAGTACCAGTATTAGCACATTCATTTTATATGGGAACCATGACTAATATATACATAACATAACATAACATAACATAACATAACATACACATTATGACAAGAACAGGCCATTCAGCCCCACAACACTCGCCATTTTCCTAATTAAATTGTACCTAGTGCTCTGATCACCAACAAGCAAGATAGTATCATCATATGCAGTGAAGCATTGGATATTGAATTATAAAAATGTTTATGAAGTGCATTAGAGCCTTTGTGTATGTTTACTAAAAAATTATATTAAAAGTATTCGCCATTAGTATTAAATTAGAATGCTGAATGATATTTGTACGCCCCAACTAATTGATCCCAGAAAAGGTCTGAATCCACAAATGTAGGCCTTACCTGGCCTCTTCTCAATTATTCTATTACATTACAGGCATTTAGCGGACGCTCTTATCTAGAGCGACTTACACAACTGTTTTTTTTTTCTTTACATAGCATTTACGTTGCATCCATTTATACAGCTGGATATATACTACAGCAGCAGTGCATGGTTAAGTACCTTTCTCAAGAGCGCAACGGCATTGTCCTACCTGGGAATCATACCTGTGACCTTTAGGTTACAAGACAAGGTCCTTTATTATACCGCAACCATTATACCACACTGCCGCTCTTCTGCAGCTCAGCGGAGTCAGCTTCATTGGTCTGTGTGCTGTTTATCATTTGGCCTTAACGCCTAAGCGCTCGTCCGGTTATATTCCCCCTCCGTTAAACCCTGAGCTCAAACACGGCGACCGGGGGGGCTTTTATCTGAACTGCTGACAACCGCCGACGACTTGTGTCCTGCGACGGTTCGCCTGGGGATGATATGGCAGCTTTGCCTTCGGTAAATACTCTTCCAGAACTTTCTGCGGCGGGTCGCTGAATGTATTTTTGAAGCATCGCAAAAAAAAAAAAAAAAAGTTACCGTTACCGTTAGTTACCGTTTGTCGGCAGGGAAGTGCGTTGTTTTCGTCTGCCTCGCGGGCTCATTATTTCCGAATGGTCAGGACCCTCCGTAATGAACTATTTCGCAATCCCGCGCGTCCCGCTGTTTAAATCACAGCAGTGAAGATGCGAAATTGGCTGTTTGTGACAGCATCGCTTCAAATGTTGCTTTTCGCCTCTGATGGATACTGACAAACCCTGTAGATTTACTGACTGCAGCCCGTTGACCACAGTAATTACAAGAATAGTTTGCATTTCAATGTCTGTGTCATATTTGCCTGTGGAGGGGGGGTGGGGGAGGGGGGGGGGAGTAGACATTGCAACATAATTTATGAGCTCAGTCATAAAAAGTTCAGCATCAATAGGTATCTCCTCCAGATGTTTGTGGTTATTATCACTCTGCAAATAACTACCATTAGGACCACTGTTTCAAAGATAAGTCACATTGGGACATAGATCAGGTGTATATATATATATATTTTTTTAAAGTTCTTCCAAAGCAAAAAACTTCTAAAAACTGTGCAGCACAAGAGATTCAAAAACCCCAGTGTGTCAGGAACCGCGGCTAACCGGAGGGTTAGGAAGTGCAGTCAAACCACACTGCTGCCCAGAACTCCAGGGAGCTCTGCGCAATGACCATCTAATGGTAGGTCTGCAGTTCTGTGTGTGTGTGTTTGTGTGTGTGTGTGTGTGTGTGCGAGTGTTCGCGTGTGTGTGTGTGTGTGTGTGTGTGTGTGTGTGTGTTTGAGTGTGTATGTGTGTGTGTGTGTGTGTGTGTGTATGTGTGTGTGTGTGTGTGTGTGTTTGGACTTTAAAACCTGATGGTGCCTAGTAGGATATCTAACCGGCTGGAGATCATTGACTTTATTAGAGGGTTTTCATGTTTCTCCATCACTGCCCTATTGAACTCTCAACCCCCTCCCCCCCAAACCCCCCCCCTCCAAACCCCCTCCCCATTTACTGAATCTCGTCAAAAATGACAAGGTAAGGAAAGGAGAACATCCAGGGCCGTGCCGGAGACGATAAACACCCACACGCATTTGTACGCATCATTTAAATTCGCCCATTTGTTTCGGTTCAGTCCGACTCCGGACTGGATGCTCGATGTCTTTTGTAGATACGGATGCTGTCGTATAAACAGACATCTGCCACAGTCTCGGAAGGCCGGGTCGTTCCGCGCGCGCGCGGTTCCGAGCGGCTGCGGTTTCTCGCCGATCCTTTATGCTTTCACTCTGTCCAGATTTTTTGGACGGCAGCTTCTTCTTTTTTTTCTTAAATGATTAAAAATGGGCGAGAATAAAAGAGATACTGTCACAAAGCTCTGTGGCGCTAGGTCGGAAAAATAAGAAAAAGTCGTCGTCGTCGACCTTGGCCATTTTCCTGCCCGTTCAAAGACAAAGGCTAGAACAAATTTTTTTTTTTTTTTTTTAAATGAAAAGATTTCACCTTTGTCGCGTCGCAGAAAGACCTCTGAAGCCTTGAAGCTGTGGCCTCCTCATGTCTCTCCTGTCCAGGTCTTGGTGGTCATTGCAGAACATGAAGGAAACGCACCATTATTTGCATGTTTTTTTATATACATATAAAATTTTGGCACCTGAGATGGGGCTGAGCATGTCCAATTCCCACCTGAATTTGGAAATTCCAGCTACTTGCAACTGCAGCTGCATTCGTGTGCAAGCCACTGTTGAGCGTAGACTAATTGTGAGGTCAGATTAAAGGTTTGATATCCTACTCGACAACGTCAGGTTTTGGAGTCCAAACGTTTCTCTTTCAAAAATATGTGGTGACACCGGCCTGCTTCTTTTCTCACTGCAGCACACAGTCAAGCTCGCTCAGAACTGCATCACAGAAAGACGGCCTGATCACACACACACACACTCACACACTCACACACTCACACACACACACACACACACACACACAGGGCCTGAGAGTAATGAAGCACAAACCCCTAACCCCTGCAATGCAATGGCCAAGTGCACATTGCACCTATGGACCAGCTACAGTCAGCACAGGCGCGGTCCAGATTCCTTCTGAGACCGTGAGCCTCATCCACGATGTGGTGCCTTAACCTGATGAGCCACCCAGCAGCCCATTGTTCCCGTGTTTTTATTGGGCGAGGGTCCTTCTGGTTCGAGTTCATTGCTTGTCTGTCTCGTGACTCTTCAGCAGTACTGGCGAGGAGGAGCTGTTATTCTGGATTGCTTGCTGGTGAACATGAAAATAAGCAGATAAATCGGGTAAGAAATTCAGAGCACTGGCTCTCTGAGTCCATGCAGCCCACAGCATCGCTTCTTTCATGAGAACGGTAATGAGTTAACGCAGGACAGCATGGGGCCTGTGCTAGCCGAGGCTGCCTCTACCAAAGGAGAGAGAGAGAGAGAGTTGGGGAGAGGGGAAGAGAGATGAGGGGGGGTGGGGAAATAGAGAACGGGAGAGAGAGTGTGTGAGACAGAGAGACATGGGGAGAGTAGAGGAAGAGAAAAGAGAGAGTGAGGGAGAAGGAGAGAGAGAAATGGGGGACAGAGCGAGGGGGAAAAGAAAAGGAGAGAAAGAAATAGGGAGTGAGGGAGAGAGAAAAACAGAAGGAGAGAGAAAGAAAGGCAGAGAGAATGAAAGACAGAGAGGGAGAGAGAGAGAGAGAGAGAGAAAGAGGCAGAGAGAATGAAAGACAGAGAGAGAGAGAAAGAGAGTTCCCAGAGGACAGCCACTCCTATTCACAGCCTCTCACTCCTAATCTACCGTGAGCCCCTGGATCCGTATGGGTCATAATCTCTACTCTCTCTCCTCCTTCCCCAGACACCCCCCCCCCCCCACACCCCACACATCCCCTTACAGCAAGCCAACCTCCCCCCTCCCCACGCCCCCACACCACCTCCCTCCCCCCCATCCCCCACTCCCTCGCCCGGTTAATTGGACGAAGCGGTGGCAAGTCCTGGGAGCATGTGTCATTTTTGTCCCGAGCACTGGGACACACATTCAATTAAAACGGGAGACCTCAGGAGACGCCTGTCTGCCTGCTGCCTAGCCCCCCCCCCGCTGCGCCCCCCGCCCCCCCCCCCCCCCCGGCTAGGCTAGGCTAGCTCGCTAGCTCGCCCACGCAGCGCCCGTTTCCTTTGTCCCGGCGGCCGTACGCAACTCCTCCTCGCTCTCGCCGAACCCCTTCTCCCAAAAACGAGGCGGTCCAGCAATTAAAGCCCCCCCCCCCCCCCCCCGCTGAATGCGGCGAACGCGCACCCCGATTCGGCCCTGGAGTGGAGTGGAGCGGGGCCGGACGGGCGCGAGAGCGTTTCGGTAATTACCGATGGGCACGGGTTGCGCGGCGCGGTTCTGCGCCGATTCGGTTCAGGGTTCTGTGCTGAAAGGCGCTTCGCAGACTCGTATTACACGGTGCGACACGCGCATTTACGGGGCATTTACAGGGCATTTACAGGGCATTTACGGGGCATTTACAGGGCATTTACGGGGCATTTACGGGGCATTTACGGGGCATTTACGGGGCATTTACAGGGCATTTACGGGGCATTTACGGGGCATTTGCGGGGCATTTACGGGGCATTTACGGGGCATTTACAGGGCATTTACGGGGCATTTACAGGGCATTTACGGGGCATTTACGGGGCATTTGCGGGGCATTTACGGGGCATTTACGGGGCATTTACAGGGCATTTACGGGGCATTTACGGGGCATTTACAGGGCATTTACGGGGCATTTACGGGGCATTTACAGGGCATTTACGGGGCATTTACGGGGCATTTACGGGGCATTTACGGGGCATTTACAGGGCATTTGCGGGGCATTTACGGGGCATTTGCGGGGCATTTACGGGGCATTTACGGGGCATTTACGGGGCATTTACGGGGCATTTACAGGGCATTTACGGGGCATTTACGGGGCATTTACAGGGCATTTACGGGGCATTTACGGGGAATTTACGGGGCATTTACGGGGCATTTACAGGGCATTTACGGGGCATTTACGGGGAATTTACGGGGCATTTGCAGGGCATTTGCGGGGCATTTACGGGGCATTCACGGGGCATTTACGGGGCATTCACGGGGCATTTACGGGGCATTTACACATGTATACATGCCCAGTTACGGCTCTGAGGGTCCCGCAATTAATCGCAATTGGAGGTTTTGGTTAGCGCCGGGGTAACGGTGCTCCGTTCGTACGTCCGCGTCGAACTACGCGGCGTCCGAGCTACGAGACAAGCCCGCGGAGACGCCCGTTGGTGGACCCGGCGCCAGACGAGCGACCGGCGTTTCTCTCTGACGGCCAATCAGAAGGGCTCTTCTGTCCTTCTGATTGGCAGGCTGTCGTGTAATGGCGGCAGTGGTCAACGTTCTGTTCTGAGCTGCCAGTCGTTAAGGTTGATCTGGTCTGCACGATGTGAGGTGTGGGGAAATAGAGAGCAGCGGGTGTGTGTGTGTGCAGGCGTGTGTGTGTGTGTGTATGTGTGTGTGTGTGTGTGTGTGTGTATGTGTGAGTGTGTGTGTGTATGTGTGTGAGTGTGTGTGTGTGTGTGTGTGCGTGTGAGTGTGTGTGTGTGTGTGTGTGTGTGTATATGTGTGTGTGTGTGTGTGTGTGTGTGTGTGAGTGTGTGTGGGTCTTCCTTTAGGCGCAGCTGAGTGATAGATATGCACGCCGCATCCAGTGTTTGTGCTTAGGCAAAATAGATGGTAGTGCTCGTCTGTGGAACATCTATCATTTTAGCCGGTGATTAATAGCCGTCCTGGGGACGACTGGTGCTTACAAAAATGCTGAAAGAGAAATAAATGAAACCATACCTGGGCGAGGGACCTACGCTGTGCTGGGGGGGGAGCTGGGGGGGGGGCGAGGGGGGACATGCTTTAAAAGCACAAAGCCAGGTTCACACATCTCTGTGTTTCCTGGAGCCGTGGGTAAGGACGCTTTTTTAAAATGGCCGACAGGGCCGTCGGTGGCGCTGCCTTGCCTGTCTTACCCCAGGTCCGCTTGGTGCCTGAGCGCAGCCATAACCTTCGGGCTCTCCCGCTAACCTTGAGTCCTTGAGCTCTGTTCTCATATGCCACGCTGCTAAAATAAGCCATTGATGTCACACACACACACACACACACACACACCAACCCCCCAACCCCCCAAACCCCCCAACACACCCCCCCCCCCCCCCACTTCCACAAACAAACTTTTTCAAAAGCAAGAGATGCAGCACATGAAAATAGTTTCGCTAGTTATTGACAATGGTTCTGTATGTCTGATATTCCGGTGGTGTATCAGGGAAAATGGAAGGGGGGGGGGGGGGAGGGGGGGTGACTCTGAAGGAAAGACATTTCGAAACTCAAGTCAGCCACAATCGATAATGTTGCCAACCGGCAAAAGCTTCATTTTCAGATATTCCAGAGGTGAAATCGCACAAGTTAATCAGATGGGAAACTTTGCACGGAACATGGATATTTACCATTATAATGCATTTGCGGCCTGTAGGGTGTGTCAGTCACATACACCATTACAATTAAAAGTGAAGAGGGTGGAGAGATTCTCATTAAACACGCAGAGAAAATTCTGGAAGGAACTGGCGATGTTGGGTGGGCTGTCGAGCTGAAGGAAACACACTGCCGCGCGTGTAAGTAAAATACAAATATCAGTGTAAACACACGCGAGCGGGTTTACTGAGTCAGAAAGCGTCCGGTGGACGCTCGTCTTCGCCGCTTCTGTCTTGTGGCTCCGGTTCGCCAGCTACGCAGTTACGCTCCTCATTTGTCAATCAAATTCGACTTGTTCCTTCTGAGAAATGAAATTTGCGTGCGGGCCAGCGGACCTGGAGATGAGATGGTTGAAGGGGAAAAAAAAAAGTAAAACTTATGACATCACCATCTCTCCGCTGCTGCCTTCTCTCCCCTCGTCTGTTCACCTCGCTTCTCTCTTTCCTTTCCTCTCCCCTTTCTTCCTCCCTTCCCCCCTCTCCCCCTCTCCCCTCTCTCCTCGTAGTGGCACAAGTTCCTGTTTATTGTCTGACACAGAATTATGTGTGTATGCTAATTAGCAGCCGTGAGGATATGTAGGTCACATCAACCTATTTTTCCGCACGGCCTCAATCCCAACACCCCCCCCCCCCCCCCCACCCAGCTCCCCTTTCTGACACACACCCCACTTCTCCCCTGCAACCCCAGCCCACCCCCCCCCCCCCGGCCCAAGACACACAGTTCCTCTCCTTTCTCCCCCCACACACCCTTCTCAGTTGCAGGGACTCCAACAGAGAAAATTCCTCTCTAACTCCACCGCTGTCGTGCGCAAACGGAAACAGAAACGCACGAAAAGACCAGGACTGCCAGGACCGCTCCACCCCCCCTGACCCCCCCCCCACCCCCAGGTGTCGCCCCGGCAGGACGTCCTGTTTAAGTGCATCGTCATTTTTTTAATTTCACATTATAGCTATGAATGTGCAGCCCATTCTCCTGGAGATGTACTCGATGACCTGATGTATGGTCAGAGAGAGAGGGGGGGGAGCGAGAGAGAGAGAGAGAGAGAGAGAGAGAGAGAGAGAGAGAGAGGTCTGCACGTGAGAGAAAAGTTCTGTTGGGTTCTGAGTTACTTCAGTCTGAGCAGGTCAATTTCAAACATAGCTTAATGGTTCAGGATCTTAGCCATTGGCGTGGGCACTCAGACAAAATCTGAAAATAATAAGTAAACCTGGTTTAAATCTTGCCTATTTTTGTCAAGGGTGTCAGAGAAAACATACACTTGCATAACCTCACTTAAGTGCCGTTGCACCGTGACAAGTACTGGACAAGAGACAAACCTCATCTCGCCTTTTTTACCAAAGTTGATTTTTTTTTTTTTTTTTTTTTAAACCCTCCACAGCCTGTACTAGCTTTGCCTTGTGTTTAAGATCACTTGACTGAACTGTCATCCACTGGTGTAAATGTTTGAGATGAGTGGGGAAATTATGCCCTGTTTATTTTATAGTACATTAGTCATTTTCAGAGCTAATGGGAGATAATAAAGCTGCCCCCCCCCCAAGCCCCCACCCCCTCCGGTTTTTACGCTGCCCCTGTGTCGACCTTTGTGCTACACTGTCATGCATAGCACGTGAATATGAACAGCTGCTAACGTATACAATAGTCGGGCAGCCTAGATAGCCGAGGCCATATTTGTAAACCTTGGCGCGTTCTGTCTTGCTTCAGATATCGAAATGGTAAACAAATCGCTCATTTTAAAGAAATGTGGTCGATCAAAATAGAAAGCGCCACCTTTTCCTAAGACATTTTTTTTTCTCTCTCCCTCTCCAGTGTGATTGATTTACATCACGTTTGGCTGACTGCGAATGGTGTCCTGGCAGGTTGTGGGCAGAACTTTGTGAGGGGTGTTCTGGGGGGGGTTGGGGGTAGTTGGGGGTGGTAATGTTAGGGTGAGACAGAGTGGATGGATGGGAGCCTCCTTCACACCCCCTGATGTGCCAGCCCCCCATTTCAGTCTGCAAACAACCCCCCCCCCCCCCCGATCCTGCATGCATGCATGCGCACATACACACACACACACACACACACACATACACCCACACACGCACTCACACATACACAGACATACACACACCCGCGCACACACGCATACACACAAACACACATACACACACACACACACACACACATACACACATACACACACACACACATACACACAAACATGCACAAGGACACATGCACACACACACACACATACACACACATATACACCCACACACGCACTCACACATACACAGACATACACACATGCTCGCACACACACACATACACACACACACCCGCGCACACACGCACACACACAAACACGCACACATACACACGTACACACGCACACACACACACAAGCACAAGCACACATGCATACACACATACATGCACACATACACAGATACAGTATACACACACATACACTCACACACACACAGTATCACATACGCACGCACACACACTCAGTCACACGCACTCACACACACACACATACACCCACACATGCACTTACACATACACAGACATACACACATGCTCGCACACACACACATACACACACTCACACACACGCACGCACATACACACCCAGGCACACACACACACACACACTCATTCACACACATACACACACACACGCACACACACACACACACACACTCTGAGCACAAGAAGTGCACAAGCTGGCAGCCGCGTGTCGAGTGTGTGGCAGACACGCAGGAGAGATGCTGGCAGCATGGAATGTAGACGCGCCTGTGTGTGTGTGTGAGTGTTTAAGAGACTGTGTGTGTGTCTGTTGTGATACTGTGTGTGTGTGTGTACTGTAACTGTGTATGTGTGCATGTATGTGTGTATGCATGTGTGCTTGTGCGTGTGTGTGTGTGCGTGTGTACGTGCATGTGTACATGTGTGTGTGTGTATGTGTGCATGTGTGTGTGTGTGTGCATGTATCCTTGTACATGTTTGTGTGTATGCGTGTGTGCGCGGGTGTGTGTGTGTGTGTGTTTGTGTGTGTGTCAGAGCAAGAGATACAGAGAGAGAAAGACTCGGCATCTTCTGTGTCTTGTGGGGTCCTCGTTAACATTTGGGGTATCTTCACACCAACGACGTCATTCACCATTCACCATTCACGCCCCTTCACTGCGGCACATGCTGTCCCACAATTCCCTCACCAACCTCCATCCACGCGCCCTCCCCCCCTCACCAACCTCCATCCACGCGCCACACCACCCCCCCCCCCCAAAGCCTCTGCCTATTCCCCCCTGCCCCCACCCCCACCGCGCTCCAGGCTCACCCGTGCCTCGACAGCGCAGTGGTGCAGCGAAGCGCCTCATTACGGAGACGGACGTTACCGGAAACGCCGCTCGCGCGGGGGCAGATATTCAAAGGCCGCTTTCTCCACGCGCGGCCCGGCTAACTCGACACTGACCTGAAATAGACATGGCGTTCGGAGGAGCCGACCAAAATCCCCGATCCTCGGGAAAAGGATTGTGTAGTTTTTAAGGTGGGGGTCGGGATGTGGGGTGGGGTGGTGTGGGGTAGGGCTGGCGGCGGCGGCGGCGGCGGCGGCGGTGGGGGGGGGGGGTGTATGGGGCTAAGGAGGGTTGAGGAACTGAAAAGTGTCCCCAACAAAAACACAATGAAGTCCCATCCCACCCCCCGCCCCCAGTTCTAATTTTCATATTACATTCTGTGGTTTTTCTGCGGTGTTTTCTCAGAAGGGATTCTTTACCATTCTCCGAGTGCCTCACTCTCCCTCTCTCTCTCTCTCTTTCTCGCTAACTCTCACTCACTCACTCTCTCTGTCTCTCTCTCCCTCTCTCTGTATCTTTCTCTCTCTCTCTCTCCCTCTCTCTCTCCCTGTCTCTTTCTCTCTCTCTCTCTCTGTCTCTCTCTCCCTCTCTCTCACTCTCTCTCCCCCCCTCCTCCCTCTCTACACAGAGCCCCGTGGGGAGACGCCTGTGGAATAAAGTCATCAACATGGATTTCTTTCCCGCTCGCTCGGAAGAAAGGCGAATCCTCGCAAAGGCACACAGTCAGCTTCAGCTGCGACGAGGCCGCACGCTTCCCACAGAAGAAGAAAAAACACACACACACACACACACACAAAAACACCATGAAAACATTGCCACTGCTGCAGCCGCTGCGCTCCTGCCTGCCTGCCTGCCTGCCCCCCACCCCCTCCCCCTCCCCCCCTCCTCTCTCTCTCTCTCTCTCTCTCTCTCTCTCTCTCTCTCTCTCTCTGCCTCTTAAAGGGACAGACACGCTGTCTGCTGGAGTGTCAGCCGCTCTCTCTCTCTCCACGCTCTGGGCCTTCCGCCGCTGGACCGGGCCTCGCTTCCTCGACCCCGTGGCCGCGGTCAGCGACTTACAGTCAGGAAGTGTGCGGTACCACCGGGGGGGGGGGGGGGGGCTCACGGGGGGGTCCTGCACCCCAGCCCTGAGAGCGTTTGGTGGGGTCAGCCGTGGAAAATCTCCCCTAAATGGGTGGGGATGGGGGGGGGGGGAGGAGGGGGGTGATCGCCGTCTTCCGATCAAACCGCAATGCTAATACGAGGCAGCGTGGAGTCCTCTTGAGGGGGAAAGGCTGGGGGGGGGGGTGGTGGGGGGGGGGGTCTCTGTGTTCTCCATCCCCCCCCCCCCCACCCCCCTCCCCCTGTACTCCACCCCCCGTCCCTTGCAGTTCTAGTTTCATATATTCCAGGCTTCACCATCTGCACAATCTTATATAAGCCAGCAGCAGCAGCAGCAGCAGCAGCAGGAGAGGGATATTTTGAACTTGTGACCTTGCGCTCGTAGACCTGTTTCTGCGGCCGGAATTATGAGAGTTTAGATTCAGGGTCTTTGCGGCTCCTCTGTGCGAGAGAGAGAGAGAGAGAGAGAGAGAGGGGCGCTGGGCAGATCACTGTGCGGTGGGAGGCGAGATCGGCCTCCCCCCCCAGTCCGGTAGGCCCTCCTCGTCGCGTATTCATCGAAAAACAAATACCTTTCTGAGGTACGGGAAAGCTTCCACGAGCTGAAGCCGTATCGCTCCAGATGTTTGGTTTTTTCGGAAGGTTGTTGTTGTTGTTGTTGTTGCTTGTTGCTGTTGTCGTCAGTTGATCAGAATCGATCGGCCGCGTGAGGTCACATGAACGCGGTCGCGGTCGCGTTCGCGGGCAGCCGTACTGTGATGTCACTCAGACACTTAGGTCCTCAACAAAACATTGGCTTGGCTTCCAGTCTTCCAGGCTGGGTCTTACCCATCTGTTGTGTGTTCTGGGCCAGTAAGATGCTAAATAGAACTTAAAATTGTATCCCTTGAATTTTTATAGCTATATATACTTTTAAATAGTCAAGCAATCAATCACATCATAAATTATTATTAAATTCATTTAGTTTTAAACCGTTTGTAATGCAGAGACCCCCACCCAGGCTGAATGGGGGGGGTAGGGGTGACCCCGACAATACCCTTGGTTGAGAACCCAGGCTATAGTCGATCATTCAATCTTCGCACAGTTGCTTTGCTCCTTGATTTCCTTGATTCTTACTAATTACCTGTGTTTATTTGAAATGTACCTATCACCTCCCCTAGTGGCTGCTCCAAACATACACTATGATTCATCACACAGGCAGAAAATGCTGCATTGATTCACGGTCTCACAGTAACCCTTTGAAGGGTATGTTTTTTTTTTTTTTTTGGAATGCTTTTTACAAAATTCCAAATCAGTGTTCTAGAACGCCATTGCTCCTCATTTACAAGCAGTGATTGTCACATCAGCATTAGAATGTTCAGTTAAGAACATTCTAATCACATATTTGTGATCTCATAAACAGTTAAACAAAGCCCTCCTCACCTCTAGCTCTGGATTCCTTGCCCAGTGGTCCTGAAATGGGAAGCCAGTCTTATTGAAGACACAAAATCATAGTGAAAGACGAGAGAAACACTGGAGGGGATGGGGGGGGGGGGCTCATGAGTCAGGGCTGAGTCATCGGAGAACGGGGCGGGAGGTGTAGATCTGTCACAGCTCCGCAGGTGTCACAGGTTGCGCGTCTCCTCTCCCCGATCTCTCCCGGCAACGGCCACGGCAACAGTCGTCAGGAGCTCCCTCACTTCCTGGCTTGTCGTACAGTATGTGGATGTGGGAGGGGAACTCAATCAGTAGCCCCATGTTCAATTTTTTTTTTAATTCATAATGAATTATCATATAATTAGAAAATGCAACAGTGGAGTATATTGCACAGAACAGACACCATCTCTCCCACCCCCCACCCCCCACCCCCCCCAAAAAAAGTGACAGAAGACCTAGTTCAAGTTACTTTTCCAAGCCCAAGGAACAGGCTTACATCGAAATGCCCCACAGCACAGCAAATTGTCATTAAAAACGTGAGCTTCGGTGAACAGAGAAAGATGTGGTATGTAATACCTTGGTTATATCCTTGCAAATATATAGTGCAGTTCATAAGCATCAGGACAGCGACAAAATTTCTGTTGTTTTGGCTCTGTACCCCAGCACATTGGATTTGAAATGAAACAACGTGAGCTCATGACTGGGTTTTAATTTAAGTGTGTTTAGATCCATTATTCAGTGCTTCCTGTAGAAATGACAGCCCTTTTTATGCATAACCCCCCCCCCCCCAAAAAAAAATATTATTCAGTCATCCAGTCATCCATGGTCTTCTGTGGTCTACTAAGTTATTAGGGGTCCAAGCAGCGAAGCTGGTGGAACCCTATTGTATCTGTTAGGATTATTATTATTCTTATTATTTTTCTCCGCTAAAAGTGTCTGAGGCTCAGCAACCATAAGTCCTAGAGCAACCAAATTTGGCAGGTGGGTTCCTGTGGCCCCCCACTACTCAGGCACTAAAAATCACCTATGTCGGCCAGATGGTGGCGCTATAACAAAGGGTAATGCGTAAAAGGCCATAACTCCCACACCATAAGTTAGATCAACACAAAACTTCATCGACCTATGCATCTGAACGTGCTCTACATCTTTGCCATTGGCACCACCTATGTCCGCCATATTGTTTGCCCGCCATTTTAACTTTATAGTTGGGGCGTGGCAGTTTTCTCCACTAAAATGTCTGAGGCTCTGCAACCATAAATTGTAGACCATCCAACTTTGGTAGATGGGTTCCTATGGCCCCCCACTACTCAGCCACGAAAAATCACCTATGTCAGCCAGATGGTGGCGCTATAACAAAGGGTCATACTTTAAAAGGCCATAACTCCCACACCGTAAGTCAGATCAACACAAAACTTCATAGGCCGACGCATGTGAATGTGCTCTACAACTTTGCTGTTGGGGCTACGTATCTCCGCCATATTGTTTGCCTGCCATTTGGACTTTTTTATTAGGTGGGGTGCGGTAGCGCTGGATCTCCAAATCTAAACGGTTACGACATCTAGTAAACTTCTTTACGGCAAGCGACATCCATGGCGACGCAAGTAATCCGACACCGTAGGGTCTAGTTTTCATCAGTGAGGGTAGGGTCTGAACGTCGGGGAAGCACTGGAAGAGGCTACCAAATGTTTGTTAGTAAAAGCTTTTTCAGAGGATGAATAATTACTTTTCTTGAGCATGCATCCATTTGAAAACAATATCTGGTGAGTTCGTTTAGTCTTTGAATCTGTCATTATGCTGAGAAATAGCGAAACCATTTTTTTGATAATATTTCAGTTTCGTGTAAATGCGCGAAAACACGCTGGTATAATTAAACAATGACGGTAATACATAGCCTATGTAGTCCGCTTCGTTCCGTTGCTACCATAATATAAACTATCTTGTGTCTACAGCTGCTGTTTCTCGCTGCAATTACTAATATTGAATATGAACAAAAGACGCAATTCATGCTGTAAATCGTATTCTCAATTTAATCTCTACATTGACTGTAAGATTTGGGTTGTAACTAGTTAGCTGTTTCGTAGGTGACTTAGTTAATGCACTCGTCTTAACTATTGCTTGTATTTTTGCATAGACTGCGTTGTTGCTGTTCTTGTTTGTGTTAGTGTTAGTCAGTTTAACCTACAGGGTCCAAGTTGACCTATGCGGTTGTTCCCTGCACTTAGAACGGTAGGCTACTGCCCTCTAGGGTTTTCGACACACTTGTTCCTGGTTATGGTTATACGTTTTGTTGTAGCCTACGTCGCTCTGGATAAGAGCGTCTGCCAAATGCCTGTAATGTAATGCAATATTCCGTAGCAACAAGATAAACCCGACATTAGCCCTAAAATATGCCAATACAGCAGTGAAAACGCTGCTCACCGAATAACGAAATGAACGAGACAAAGTTTTTAAAAACTTATACCATGTCATTCTACAGTCAATATCTGGGACTAAACATTGAATAAATATACAATCTTACCATTGGTTTTACGCGTAGAGATGTCCCTTTTGCGAATGAGTGGTCATATATTGTCTTGGACAATCCGTTTGCGAAATATATGCGCATCTGTGACGCCTGGGTGGGCTATCTTCAATAATAGCTGTGCGTAATACCACACCTGCTGCTAACGGCGTTGTCGCCCTTTTTAGTGCAATTTGGCTTGATTGACAATTCATTTGTTCAGTAGGTGAGAGTATAAGCTTTCTAACGATGTATAACATGTCTGATTTTGCTTTTGGAATAGCGTTTTATAGGTCAGCGTAACCAGAAGTTTTTCTTATCTGCCAATGTCTAAATAAATGAAACGGTATGCTACTTTGCGCGCAGCACGCAGATCTCGAGTTGATATTACGTCTTTTATTTCCGTTTTTTCTCAATGTCGTATTTATTATTTGAAATGTGCATTTATGTGTTATTATTCTATCTGTCTCTGTGGCGCTCTGAAATGTGCATTCTCTGCTAAGCTGAGCAATGGATTGGAATATGTGTCTGACGTAGTGTTGCACGGTATACCAAAACTTCAGCACTTTCTCGGTACTTAAAAAAAAAAAAAAAAAAAAAGAAACGCTTCGGTATTAGAATATTCCGACGTTCGGTAGTTTTGAGTCAAATGTAAAAGCCAGGGAAAATTGTCTCCCGCATTACTGATTGAGAGGATGAAAAGTGTAATTTGTCAGAATCTTCGCTAGAAGGCAGTAGCAACTAAGATTGCCAAGTGAGGTGACTTGTGCTTGCACTCAGCTCCTTGATACAGCGCAAGCTTTGACTCAGTTCACTTCAGTAGCAATAGGTGTTCCAATTTGGAAATATTTTATTATATATAGATGCTGTATTTGTTAGGGGGTGTGTGTAGTGGTGGGTTAGGACCCAAATGCGGAGTTCAGGGGAAAAAAACTCAAGTCCAACAGGTATGAAAGAACAAAGACTTTACTTACAAACAAAAAGGGAATAAGGGAACAAAAAGCCTCGCAGGGCAACCACAAAACACAAAACCAGGAAACAAGAAAATCCAAAAGTCCAAACACGGGGAAGCAGAACCTGGACAGGAACATACGGGTCAGGAACATGGGCAAGACACAGCCAACAAGCAACAAGGATCTAGCGCCTGAGTCCAGGGGAAGGGAAACTTAAATAGACCGACACTGACGAGACACAGGAGGGCACAATGAACAATCAAGCCACAGAGAGGGAAGGGAGAACGAGACAGCCAATAGAATAATCAAAACCAATGATACAATTAACAGGGGGGAGCAGGACACAAAACAGAAGTGCCGCCATCTGGCGGCCCAACAGGGAAAGACAGACAAACAGGAACACGGGACCATGACAGTATTGTTATTAAAATATACTGTTTTTAAATCTATTTAAAGGTGAAAGACCTGTTGTAAATATTATTTAGTTTACAACTGTTTAATTTTTGAAATATATTTAACATATTTTTCTATTGTTCAGTGTTGTAACACTATAGGCCTATGCATATTAATATGTTGAAGAGGCTTCAACTTAAAGGTTGTTAATGAACCAGGTAGTTAATAAACCATGAATTCGAAAATAAGGTCAACCCTTGTGGACATTACATTTCTCATCTATTAAAGTAATTTCAGTATCGTTAGGTACCGAGTATCGAATTAACATTGTTTATTTTTCAAGTATCATTTCAGTATTGAGTATCGTAATACTAAACCTGGTATCACTATCAAAGTCAAAATTTTGGTATCGTGACATTACTAGTGTGACGCCTTTTTTAGTTGTGGCACAGAAACACTGCAGCTGTGCATACACGCCAGACCATCTAAGTGTTACGACATGCCATCTAAGTGTTACGACATAGTAAAGGCCTTCGCGGGAAGCGGCCAGGACATATCCATGGCGACGTAACTAAGTCATCCGACAGCGTCTCTTAGCACAAAATTTGCCATATGTCATCAGTATTTTATACGATCATCATGATATTCAGTAGATATGTTGGGTGAAGGCATATGATCATGAGGACAAAGCCATTTTAAAATCGCTCCATAGGGGGCACGATGGTGCCAATGCTTGGACCCCTCCCAACGCCGCTTGCGGCTTTAATTTGCTAAGTGCATTCTTGGTTCTGTTGTTCCAAACATTTGACACATTCAAACTTTTGTCCATGTCATTGATTGATTTATTCTTATTTTGCCACCCCATGATGGCCTGTTTTACTGGCACTGATATTTCTTTGGTCCTTAAGAGTTAAGAGACAACAGAACCCCCAGTCCCCTCCCAGTCCGTGGATGACTGACCCCCTCCGAACCAACCGGGCCAGCCTACGTGCAGCGGAGAGGAAGTGGAGGAAATCCATGGCTCAATCCGATCTGTCTGCCTACCAGTCTATGCTAGCTACATTTTCTTCTGCTGTAACCTCTGCTAAAATTAATTATTATCAAACAAAAATTCATAAATCTACCTCTAACCCCCATCAATTGTTCTCCATTTTCTCTTCTCTCCTCAGCACTCCTCCTTCCCCACCTCAGTCCTCCCTCGCTGCAGATGACTTCGCAGCTTTCTTCGATGAGAAGATTGCAGACATCCGCAGCTCCTTTACGTCCACCGCCACCCTTCCCCACTCCCCCCTCTCTGTTTCCGCCCCTCGTTTCTCCACCTTCTCTCCTCTCACTGACTCTGAGGTTTCCCAGCTCCTACTCTCCCACCGCCCTACCACCTGTGCTCTTGACCCCATCCCTTCCTCTCTCCTCCAGACTATCACACCTGACATCCTCCCGTTTGTCACCTCCCTTGTGAACTCCTCCCTGTCTTCTGGATGTTTCCCCTCTTCCTTCAAGCTGGCCCACATCACCCCACTACTGAAAAAGCCCACTCTGGATCCCTCCGTCATCCAGAACTACCGTCCTGTTTCCCTCCTCCCTTTCTTATCCAAAACCATTGAACGAGCTGCTTCTAACCAACTCTCCTCTTTTCTCTCACTGAACAACCTCCTAGACCCCCACCAGTCCGGCTTCAAACCTGGCCACTCGACTGAGACCGCACTCCTCTCGGTCAGTGAGTCGCTTCACGCCGCACAAGCAGCTTCCCATTCATCTGTCCTGATCCTTCTAGACCTTTCTGCTGCCTTTGACACAGTCAACCACCCCATCCTCCTGTCCTCCCTGGCAGCTATGGGGATCTGTGGCACAGCACTAGACTGGATCGAGTCCTACCTCTCCGGTCGCTCCTTCCAAGTTTCCTGGGATGGTGCAGTATCGGCACCTCGCCCCCTTGCCACAGGAATTCCCCAGGGCTCAGTCCTTGGTCCCCTTCTATTCTCCCTGTACACCCAATCTCTTGGTCCTGTAATCTCTGCCCACGGGTTGTCCTATCATTGTTATGCCGATGACACCCAACTCTTTCTCTCCTTCCCCCCCTCTGACACACAGGTCTCTGCTCGCATCGCTGCTTGCCTGAGGGACATCCAGAGCTGGATGGATAACCACCATCTTAAGCTGAACCCAGGTAAGACAGAGATGATCTTCATCCCTGCTCCATCCTCTAACCTCCTTGACTTCTCCATTACCCTAGGGGACACCGTGGTGTCATCATCACCCACCGCAAAAAACCTCGGAGTGGTGATGGACAACAGACTGTCCCTCTCCCAGAACATCACGGCGGTGAGTCGAACGTGCAGGTTCTTCCTGTACAACATCCGGAGAATCCGCCCCTTCCTCACCACCTACGCAACCCAGCTCCTGATTCAAGCAATGGTCCTGTCCCGCCTGGATTACTGCAACTCACTGCTGGCTGGTCTGCCAGCATCCGCCATCAGACCCCTGCAGCTCATCCAGAATGCTGCAGCGCGTCTGGTCTACAACCTCCCCAGACATTCCCATGTCACCCCCCTGCTCACTGACCTCCACTGGCTGCCTGTTATGGCTCGCATCAAATTTAAGACCTTGGTGCTTGCATACCAGGCAGCTAAGGGGTCAGCACCTGCATACATCCAGAGGATCATCAGACCCTACACACCAGCCAGACCTCTCCGCTCTGCCACTTCTGGACGCTTGGCACCTCCCCCTCTTCGTGCCTGTACTTCCCGCTCCCGTCTGCTGTCTGTCCTGGCCCCGCGCTGGTGGAATGACCTCCCCGTGGCGGTCAGAACAGCAGAGAACCTAACCACCTTCAAACGCAGACTAAAGACTCATCTCTTCAGGCTGCACCTCTCCCCACCCCTCCCTAGCCTGTAGTTTAGCTCATTGTACCCAGTTAGGCTAATTCGAGCATGTTAATTTTTATTTTATTTGGCAGGATTGTTTGTCTAATTCTGATCAAGAAATTGTGATTTCAGTGCTAGTTTGTATTTGGCAGGGTTGTTTGCTGAACAGGTTACTCTACAGGGTTGGAGTCCTGATCTGTGGCCACTACTGGCACTACAATCTTTATTTCGCTTTAGTATGTTTCTTTTGTATCTCTGCACCTGGAACTAATGCACTTGTTGTACGTCGCTCTGGATAAGAGCGTCTGCTAAATGCCTATAATGTAATGTAATGTAAAGAACCATATTTCCGAATGAAAATTCCACACCTAGAATAAACGCTAGACCGTATTGTTTGCTTTCTTTCTGCATGAACTAATGACGCAACAACACACATCTGGCCAAGAAACAGCTGAGCAGCCAATTGTCAAATTACTTTTGGTCCCTCGAAAATGAGGGAGTTTGTATACAAAAGGGCTGCAATTGCTACATTACAGGTTCACCTGATATGTCCTGCATGTAAGTGCCCTACAAATTAAAGCTGACAGTCCTTTAACCTCACGTGCATTGTTTCATTTCAAATGTGCTGGAGTATAGAGCAAAAACAACAAAAATTATGTCACTGCCCATATACTTATGGACTGCACTTTCTCTCTCTCTCTCTCTATATATATATATATATATATATATATATATATATAGTGCTAATTCCTGGTAGGGCACTGTAAGATGAGTAAAGATGGCTATATAAAGTAAAAAAACAGGATACAGGTAAGCTATATTGTATGCTCAATAAAAGGTATTTATTTACACCCCTAATAGTTACATTACATAAAAAATCAACAAAAATGAATCTGTATTAAAATGCCACTTTTTAAAGTTCATATTAAGGAACTGTATTATAATGTCCCATAGCGTCTTGTTTCCCTGGGGGATAAAGATGAAGTAGCACATGTAAAATCCATGTTTCATCCATCACCATGGGGAAAGGCAAAGCACTCTATAGAGAAACAAGACAAGGGGGTTGCTGACCTCCACAAGCCAGGAGATTTTTTACAAAAAAAATAGACACAACTTAAGGGGCAAAGAAATTTTCAAAAGCCACTGCTGGAGGTTCACCACACTTGGTTGTGAGCCTCCAGCAGACAAGAGTCTCTGAATCTCCCTGTAAGCCATATTGTAATTTACGTTTATTTTGCCTTAGCATTCAGTCTTGGCCCCTGCTGGCCTTTCTGTGTACTGCAGCCTGCAGACAGGATATCATGGGGGACAGTGCAGTGGGGTGCAGGCCTAGCTAAATGGGGGAACGGAATCGTTTTTGACCTCACTCTCTCTCACGTTATCGCATGCAATCTTAATTTCACATATTCATGGCTTGTTTAATTATGTATTTTGCCGTGTTCTTAGATTTCATAACACTTTAAGTTTGTTGATGAATATTTTTTGTCGTTTTATTTAATGGATCTCCTTGCCTTTCGTATTGCCCCGAAAATGGATAACCTGAGGCATGGAGTGTGTCCGTCAACATTCCCCTCTCTCTTGGACAGCGGCTACTAAGATTTGTTGCAACGGAGCCACCATTAGACACTACTGCCCCATCAAAAGGCTTTTTGACAGGGCTGGCAGACAAAAAGCCTCCATTGAGGGCGATCAGCAAAAATAACCAAGAGGAGTTTGCCAAACGGCAAAGGAACTTCCATGGACACTGGGTGTTACGGTCAGGCGAAATCGAAATTGAGATTTTTCGCCACGCACACCAGTTGTGGAGGTGTTGAATTGAAAAAGGGCACAAGTGTAAAAACCAAAAGATCTTCAAAGACTCTATATGGAGGAATGGCCAGAGAAAAATATTCACCTGAACACACTGGCCATTTCTGGCTTTAAAAAAAAAAAAAATCTGTATTTGTGCCCTAAACTTCTGTCCTCTTTTTCTTTCCCCAAACAAATATAGCTCCTTGTACAAACAAACAAAATGGTTCAAATCTTGCCTTAAGCTTTCTGCTTGGATGACAGGTAACCTTTTTTCTGAAAAAAGTGTTAAATTCATATGATTCTGATGTAACAAACAAAAATGTGGATTTGCCATCACAGAGTGTATTGATAATACCATATCCTCCTAAAACCCAGAAATTTAATTTGGTCCCCTGTAGGGCACTTGGGTCTCTGCTCTTAATCTCAGGAACCACATATTCTACTATGCAGAAACCTACACTACGAGTGATATTCAATAAAAATAAAATAAATATTTTAAAAATATTTTATAAATAGGGGCGACATAGCTCAGGAGGTGAGAGCGCTTGTCTGGCAGTCGGAGGGTTGCCGGTTCGACCCCCGCCCTGGGCGTGTCAAAGTGTCCCTGAGCAAGGCACCTAACCCCTAACTGCTCTGGTGAATGAGAGGCATCAATTGTAAAGCGCTTTGGATAAAAGCGCTATATAAATGCAGTCCATTTACCATTTACCAAAATCATTTACACTGCAACATGTTTTACTTATTGACACGTATTACTTATTGTTACACGTATTATGTCCAAAAAAATAATACTTAAGACTTTTTTCCTATCAGGTCTCAGGAGGGTATCGGTGGGTAGAAGTTGGGAGTGATACATTCTGACCAAATAAATTGGCAAGGCCTTTTGGAAGATTGGGCCCACTCATGCCAACCAATAGGTGGCGCTGCTGAGCAAAGTCCTGGCCAGAACAGTGGAGTTCTTTCTCTCAGATGTTGAATTAATAATGGTGTCTCGAAACTAGTTAGACAGCTGTGGACACAGTCTGTTATGTCAAGAAACATTTTGATGTTTTTTTTTTTCTCTCTCTCTCTCAGTTGAAACCATGACATGTTTAATAGTTGCCTGACCCCAAAAAGACCTTGATTACTTCATTTTTTTCAGGCAAACAAGCCGTACGTCGTCGATGAGAAAATTGTTTCGGAGTAATAATTCCACATCAAGGCAGTCACTTTGCTTTTTTTTAGACTAAGCTCTTATCTTGAGGAGTCCTTACCTAAGGGGATTTGTTGTCCTTGTTGGTTTAATTAGATTGCTTGGTTGTGTCAATTGCCACACAATGCAAACTGAAGAGTAGGTTCCAGAGTAGCTTACATCTTAACTATTCCAGTTAATCTTCAAAATGTGTAAGGACGCCTACATTTGATAAAATAAATCAAGAGAGTGCATGTCAGTTAAATAAAGACAAAAATGTCATATTTAAATTTAGGGCTGGCTAATAATGCCTAACAATGCCTTGGACTAAACACGCAACCATCTCAAAATACCATGGAAGAAAATTAGGTTTCCCCCTACCAAAGTTCACAAACGAAACATGGTACAATCTAACCTGTAGAACAGCTACACAACAGAAGCAGTCTTGCATGGTATAATGTCATCTTCTACCTTACACGGATGTAAACGTACACTCACTAACAATTGAATATTACAGGAGTTCTACGGCTCGCAAATATAAAGCCCTTTAGCTTCCCGTCTGCCAATCTGAGTTTTCTCGATGTTGGTGCGTTTCGGGGAGCAGAAAACATGGCACTGTGTGCGTTTTCCTTTAAGAAGCCCCCACCGTCTCCACAGCAGAGGGAGTGAGTACGAATTCCTGGAACAGTGGTTAAAAAAAAAATCCACCAGCGGTCTGTTTCAAGTCCCCCCAATAGAAACTGTGCCTGATTTGTGGCCAATGTTGGAGATGTAAAAAAAAAAAAAAAAAAGGAGGAAAAAAACAGTAAAGGGGTAGCTATGGAGATAGAACGTTTTCCTGGCTGCTTTCTTTGACAGGTGTTGAGTGGGGTAAAAGTCTTAAAACAGAATCCAGCATGTACGCCAAAGGGAAAGGAGCCGTCGTCCCCTCCGATAGCCAAGCGAGAGAAAAGTAAGTGAAATTGTGCACAGTTACCGCGCGCTATCTGGATATTACGGACTCTCGCCGATACTTTCTAAACTATAGCTAGCTACCATTATTTAAATGGGGGGTGTGCAGTGCACGCGTTCCTTTCTTGTGTAGCGATAGTTTTATCCTGCTGCGCCGGGTCGCTATGATAACTTTTTGTTGTTAAACGCGTCCGTTCTCTCTTTTTTTAACTTATCATTTCCCGCTCGGGACGAGATTTTATGGTTGTTTCGGTTAAGGATCAGTCAAGAACCCTTAAACGTATCCGTGCCTTGCGCTGCAAACGCAGAGGCTCCGTTTTAATTCTACATATGATAGGAAAGTGTACGCGCGTGCGAGGATACACGCTGAAGTTTAGGAGTTGCCGCTGGGAACAATGCTTTTGCGGCGGGGCGAACCTTTTGCACTACAAGTATTGACTCTGCTGCCTTATTACGAATAGCCAGCCAGCTAATGTTTTGCTAGTATTGTGGATAGACCGTCTGGCTTGATAGCTCTGTGCCTTACCTACACATGAGGTTTTACGAGATATGCATGATAGTGCAGTTTTGGGTCAGGTATTATCTATAAGTAAAACGTGTCTCGGATTTTTTTTCTGAGTTTTTGGCTGCTTGGTGTGTGGATACCGTTAAAAAAAACCGATTCGTACTTCGCTATTATGCACGCAAAGCAACTTTTCAGACAACAAAGCAGTGCTTGGAAGTCTGCAAAACTGTTTTGGCTGGTGTTTCTGCGAGTTTATCAAAGTTGTATTGCAGATTGCTGCCCCTGTTGTAGCCGAGATATTCATCACTGAACCTTTTATCGAGTCGATGCCTGTTCAGCTGTGAATTAAACAAACTTTTCATTCACACAAGAACCTTAGATACAGCTGACTAGCTGGTAGCTCTATGTAACGCTGCAAAGCTCTTGAGTATGTATGTGGTACCGAGGGTCCAATCCTGAAACAAAGTATCGAAGCATTGATAAATAATTGATAAAATAACCATAAGTAGTGCACAGTGCTATATGGATGTTTGTTATGTTAGGCAGGTACAACAGCATTGTAAACTTCCCGTCGAAGTTTGAACTGTACTACACTGGAGACGGGCTGGATTGGTAGATAGGCTACCCCAGGTGGCTACTCAGTTTAGATCTCTGTCACAAAATATCAGCTAGGCTGCTAAACCCACTGGCAGTACGAAAAACATGATTTGCCTGGTAGCAAGTTAACTACCAAAGCCAATGACTTGTAAGTCGGAACTTTTTTCCTTGCGGTTGTATAAGTCTACCAAACCCAACTAGACTTTTCTTTTTTTTTTTTAAGAATACGAAGGTATTCTTCCAGACTGTCATTTCAAATGTTCATCAAACTTGACCTCTCAATTAGTAATGCTTTTAAAATAATTTTTTGCAGAAGTAAACAAACAACCTGTATTTTCTCGTTGGCAAAATGATTTTTCGATCGCAGCTGGCTCCGGCAATATTGTTTCCTCCAACAGCAGAAATTGAAACGGTACGGCTATTGTAACGAGGACTAGCTCTAAACGCGTTCAAAAAAAGTCGAATTTAAGGTTGCTAATTTCTTACGCAATTAGATTTTAATGACCAAAGGGGCGACCCCTGACTATCGACTGAGAATGACAGTGGAACTTCGGTGAATGTATTCTGTACGAACGCATTAGCTTCTGACGGAGCTTATCGCTGGTAGACTACATGTAGATTGTATGCTGTTAACTTTGAAGACGTCGTATGTCATTCAGTGGCCGGTCGAAGTGTTTATCTAACGCTCTCTTGAAAGAAAAATGCGGTGGCAAGTAGCTGTATAGAGAGGTGTAGGGTTAGTATCTTTCCCTATTGCTCTTTATCGATTGCAAGCGTAGTGATGTCATTTGGAAGTGCACAGTGTTTGAATGGGGGAAAGTTTGATTGGCTGCAGTTGCCTGTAGTTTTTCAGGGAGTAGCTACAGAAAGACCACAACACACGCCCGCATTCAATATAATAATCGTAATGGTGTGGTCATTATTTTCCTCGTACAACGTTTTAAGATCTTAAGCTGCAGCGCGCTTATGTGACGCAGAAGCTGAATTATCTCGGACCATGAGCTCGTATGGAACAGAGATTTAAGTGTGTATGCCCCAGACGTGGATGCAAAACGTGCGGTTGTTCGTGCGAACGAAGTTTTGCACTTCCAGCTCGTGTGTGTGTAATTTCTGTATCGCCAGTGATTTGATTCGAATGGCAAGGAATAGCACCGTGCTGTCACTAATGTAATTATCCGGTACTTTTCTCCGTGTTAAAGTTATTAGTGATTGTTCTTTCCTAAGACTTGGACAGTCCGGTGTGGTTCCACACAGTTGTATGAGGTTTTTGAGTCCCCGTAGAAATCAGACCGCTGTCGATATGATGTGCTGTCCACAAGAATCATAGAATCTTAAATGTTTGAAAACACGGGAGACGCGCAGGTATGGAGCATATGGGGTTACTGTTATAGTGGAAACAAATTTTGACACAATCCATGTATATGAAAATGTTCTACATTTTGTTCTACATCCTTGTTTTGTTATAGCTGCATAACAAATAAACTATATTATTTTTTCACCGGCTTAATGTAAATTGTTTGTTGTGGTTAGCACCAGTTTTACTGTGCTTCTAGCTGCAACAGTTTAAAGCATCATACAGGTGATGATTAGAGATGGGCAAGTGCTCTGTGTATCTTCATAGTACATATGGTGCCGTTCCTCAGTATTGGGAAAAAGTCAAATGAATATTAGTACGCAAAACATACCGTATATAATACAGACAACAACTTCAGGCACATGTACAGGTCTTGTATAATTTACCCACAGTTGATGGAACAAGAAATTCAAGCAGAATTGCTTAGTTTATATTTAACCCAAAAAGTTCTGATATGTGCAAATTAATGTAGTAGTGATGTCATTTGGAATTGCATAGTGTTTGAAGGGGGAAAGTAAAATTACAAGTAAAATTAAAGAGTGCTGGAAAGTAAAATTGTTTTGCTTAGCTGTATGTGGAAATCAAGGCATTCCTCACACAACAAATGGTTCATTGTACAACGGTGGCCATTTAAATTCCTTTTGGGAACAGATGAGTGTACTGCATGAAGGAATGGCAGATTGGCACCGCACATCATCCAGTGATTTATTTATTCCAGAGTAGACCATTTAGTTTTAAAAGCAAGCTGTGAATCCAGTGCTTTTGCCCGTCCTGGACAATTCCCTCTCTCTTACTCTGAACAAGCTATGCACTGTAAATAAATAAATAAATAATATACATATATATATTTTATATATGCTGCACCTGAGCTTAAGTGTGTGTGAGAATTACTAGAGTCTTTTTTTTTTTTAAACTGGGAGTGAAAGGTGGGAAGATGTGTTCCTGGGACTTTGTGGAAGTAGGTATTCAAACTAGCATCTCACAGAGGAAGGCTACTGTCATCAGGGAGTTTGGAAGGAAAGTCAAGGTTCTATGAAGACGTTGGGGAAGTAAGCAGTTTTTAACCCTTTGAAAAGTAGGCTTTTTGGAATGTTTTTTTTTTTTTTTTTTTACAAAATTCTAAAGTCAGTGTTCTGGAGCTCTCACTGCTTTCAGTTTTACCCGGCAGTGATTGTTACATCAGCGCTAGAATGTTCAGTTATGACCATTCTAATCACATGGTTGTGATCTCAAGGTGGCAAAATCGTTCACAGCAGGAAAACTGTATGATCGGAGTGAATGACCAGTGAGAACTAGGAGTAAACTTCCGCTTAGCATTTTTTCCCCCAGTCTCGTCGATGGCTAGGGTGTATGCAGGTTGTTGTTGTTGTTGTTTGCCGACGATCGTGCTGGCTTAATTATTTATGTACCAGTGTTTTTTCCCTACGAGACCACATCACATTGTTTCATGTTGTGACACGAAAAACCATTTTTCAGCTGCCATTCATGAGCTTATCAACAAACAATAAACTTTATTTGTGTAACAAACATAGCCGAAGTGTCAGCTCGCGTAAATGACTCCGCTCGTTAAGTAATTTAGAGTGGAGAATTCAGCGTGTAATCCAGAAACTGATTTGGCCCCGATTTTCCACCCCTTGTGGCCAGTTGAAGGAGTAGGGCAGTTCACACTCCCTCTCGTGGATGTTCAGGATGCACATGGGCAACAAGGAATAGGCAGAAACGCGAAAAAAGTTGGATAATTGCTTAGAAAATCCCGAGGGTAAGGGATGTGTGATTACCTGTAGGACTGGGCAACATGGGACTCCGCCTATGCAGTAGTAGCAGTAACAACTACTTTCTCAATTTTGCTGACATACATATTTTAAGGAACAGTTGAACGGTTTATCCCTGGGCTCACCAACCCTGTTCCTGGAAGATCTACTGTCCTGTAGGTTTTCAGTCCAGCCCTAACAAAGCACACCTCATTCAACAGCTAGAATAGGGCTGCCCAACCCTGTTCCTAGAGATCTACCATGCTGTAGGTTTTCAGTCCAGCCTGAACAAAGCTCACCTCATTCAGCAGCTGGAACAGGGCTGCCCAACCCTGTTCCTGGAGATCTACCATCCTGCAGGTTTTCACTCCAGCCTGAACAAAGCTCACCTCATTCAGCAGCTGGAACAGGGCTGCCCAACCCTGTTCCTGGAGATCTACCATCCTGCAGGTTTTCACTCCAGCCCTAACAAAGCTCACCTCATTCAACAGCTTAGAGATCTCGCTGAGCTGCTAATTAGTAGAATCAGGCATGCCAAATTAGGGTTGAAATGAAAACCTGCAGGATGGTAGTTCCCCAGGAACAGGAATGGGGGGGGGAGTCCCTGTTTGTTCATTCTGTCATTCTCAGAATGCCAGCGTTGCTGGAGTTCAAGGCTCCTCTGACTGAGCGAAATGCAGTCCCTCCCCAAACCCCTTCTCTGCGTTGACTCAGCTTGATTTGAGGGAAGGTCTGAATTGATTCAGGTTGATTTAAGGGAAGGTCTGAATTGATTCAGGTTGATTTAAGGGAAGGTCTGACCGTTTCCAGAATGATGCACACCTCCGTACTGTTGCCTGGCTCTCGGTGCGTTGAAATATTGTCATACGGGGAATGCCGCTCCCGTGGTAAACAAAACTACAGCATTATCTCTTGAATACCATCAGGTCAGCGTAAATCTCCGTTAATGGCCGAGTTGTATAGATATAACAGGAATTCATCCCTGCTATTCTTGTATGAAAGTTAATTGGATTTGTCCCTGTAGTTTTTTTTTTTTTAATTTTATTATATCGCAGTGGAGTAGCACTGTTATTGCATTACCTAGCCACTGTGGCAATTATTCCACCCTAAGCCGACCGCCACATCCGCAGCGATCTTTTCTGAAATAAAGAGCACTCAGATGGACACGCGCGATTTTCGTTACACGATCAAGCGATGCTCGGCTGTTTTCGAGATTCACAATTTCAGCCCATTTTTTACTTCTGTTCCTTTGACAAATATTCGGCGCATCAATGAAAGTAGCTGTTAATGTACGCCCCTGAGATCTATTTCGGCGATTGTTAGAACGGTATAAATTAAAATGAGTCCATTATCTAGTTTTTTTTTTTTATTTTTAAACTTTGTTTTCTACGGCATAGTGATCAGGGTCTAAGTGTTGAAGTGAAATCGCTGGCCCACAATCGGTAAAGAGATATTAACCCGATGTTGGCCCTTTGTTTATGTTTTCGCTGATACTGGGTGGTAGTCGGGCCGAAAGTTGGGCCTGGCGTCGCTTTTCGGGTTCCTCTTGGCGCGCTTTCGCGTACGCCGTCGATGTTCAACTGACATGTCCTCAGAATGCAATTACCGGGGGAAGATGTGAGGGGTGAGACTTTTGAATTCTCGTCTCTTTTCGCTGTGCGACGGGCTTGGAAATAAGTTCGGTTCTGAGTCGGAAATACCGCGCG
The DNA here is from genome assembly GCA_039654925.1 of Anguilla pacifica. NCBI lineage: Eukaryota > Metazoa > Chordata > Actinopteri > Anguilliformes > Anguillidae > Anguilla > Anguilla pacifica. The sequence goes on along the minus strand of CM077287.1, from coordinate 7,316,665 downwards.
TGGCCTGTGTTGATCAGCAAGGTGACCGGTTACTTTTCTGAAATCCGTCAGGAAGAAGAACAAAATGCACACATCGAACCTGTTCCTGTACGTTACATTGCATGACGTTACGGGCATTTTAGCAGACGCTCTTATCCAGAGCGACTTACACAACTTTTTACACAGTTAATACGTTGCATCCATTTATACAGCTGGATGTATACTGAACCAATTGCTCAAGGGTACAAGGACGGTGTCCTACCATTGCATCCGGGCATCGAACCTGTGACCTTTCGGTTACCAGACCAGCTCCTGTATTTACATAAAGTATATGCTACATTTATATTGTTTTTTTTTCATATGAAGTAGGTAATAGTAGAACCCTTGCTAGTGCACTGATTTTTTTTTTTTAAATACTGGTCTGCAGTTAAAGATGAATGAGAGTGAAATTTGTATTTGCAAACAACTTTAGTATTGTCTGTGCTGTGTACATAGTACAGGCAGCGATGATAAGACAGTGGTCTCCAACCCTGGTCCTGGAGAGCTACAGGGTCTGCTGGTTTTCATAGTGACTCTGCACTTCCTGAATCAAGTAGAGCAGTTGATTACACAGTTAACTCAACTCACCTGGTGTCTTGGGTCTCAATTGGGTGCTGATTTTAAGGTGAAAACAAAAACCAGCAGAACCCTGTAGCTCTCCAGGACCAGGGTTGGAAACCACTGGTATGAGACAACAGTGTAGGCTGTTTATGGTTGTGTCACAAGGACAGCCTCTCACCACGCAAGTTGATGCTTGTACTTCAGTGGTGAAGTTGATGTCTTCGCCTGTTCTTTTTCCTGGTGTATTCAAGATTTTTTGGCGTCTTTCACGTTTGAATATGCCACTGAAATGAGTGAGTGGTGAATTCCTAATGAATAATCAGCACCCTGAAGGAAAATCTCTTTTATTTTGTTGATTAGCAGGGCAGAAAAATGCAAAAACAGAGGAGTCCTAAGTCCTGTCATGTTTTGTGTCCGCTGTTTCTTTGATGGCACAGCATCAGTTCACAAATCCCACGCAGCCAACACTAGACGTCCGGAGAGTCTTAAGAGTGTTCAGTAGTATAGTTACGCGGGTCCACAAAATATTATTCGGAATCATCAAACATACTGAGTATTATTCAGTATTATCATAATCGGCAATTATGATAGGCCAAGATTGGAGAAAATGACCCTTTTATTCCCCAGTTGTAAAAGGAGCAGTGACACAGCTACTGGAAGTGGTACCATGGGAGTGTGAACTTATTTGGTTATAACTTTTAAAAAAATCTTTCATGTGGCTGTTTGAGGGTCTGAAGTGTCACTGGGCGTCTATCATGAACAGTGTAGGTTACGGTACTTTCATTCCCAAATGCAGTTCCCCACAGAATTCACATCCAGTTGGGTGCTTGGGATCCTGTTAGCCTCGGAGCGATTATACACATGCATTAGCATTAGGGGCATTGTATTCTGCTGGTAAATATTAGGGGTGTGACGATACATCGATCTTGATTGATATTTTGGTTCAGAGGGCGGTGATTCCATCCATTCGAACGGTTGCCTCAAGAATCAAAATTGTATCCGATCCTGGAGTAGCCTGATTAGATATGAAAGTAAATGTTAAATATGGAAGGCCGCATATGTTCTGTGCGGTGTCATGTATGTTTTCTGACCACACAGGCCCATGCTGCCAAGGGAATTGTGGGATAATGAGTTTCCAGGGAATCTCCCGCTGTGATCATGCATAGGGTAGATCATTGATTAATTGTTGTGTTTTTTGTCCCATTAGGCCACCTGTTACTAACTTTGTAAACTTAAACTTTTCTAGTGCCGGTCCTGTGGTGCCTACAGGCCCATGTGACCCACATAGTGGATATTTTTGAAAAACTGTTACCCTCTCTCTAAAGCTCTCTGTGAAAACGCTGTGTGTGCGCCCTTCTGTATTTATCCGAGTGTGGATTTTTTTACGGTGAAACTGACTTGCGGAGGTTTAGCCTGTTGTCCGGCCGCTTCGACGGACAGTGGGGGATCAAGGGATTCTCAGCTGTGGAGGGTCTGTCCAGATCGGGCTTAGCGAGCGTCGTCCCAGAAACGGACACCTCGTGTACGTACCCCGCCGGAGTAAAGCGGGGCGTAAATCCGTTAGGTAAAGGACTTTGCCAGGGCGGAGCCCAGGAAAGAAGGGGGGGGCGTTTTTTTGTGCGCTCCGTCGGTGCAGGTGGGCTAAGGATGGTCTCTGTTTATGACCGTTAGCGCTGCGCCTCCCGAATTCGCTGTCCCGATAGCGTGCTTTATTAGCGCTTCGTCGCCATGGCAGCGATGCTTTCGTCCGGCCTGGCCGGTGTACAGTGTCAGCGCTGGTCGGTGCTACAGGTGACCGTACGCGAGAGAGACGGAGATTAGACCGGGAAAGAACAAAAAGCCAAACTTAAATACAGAAAACTGGATGTCTCCAAGAATCTCTCAGTGATTAACTTTTTTTTTTTTAGCTGTTGCTTTTCCAAAGCATCTCAGTTGTGTTGTCAACAAGGCTCTTTTAAAGACATTATAAAATGTAGCATTTTTGTAGTTCGTAGCATTCGTGGTTTTTGGATTAATTAAAAGGATGTGGCCTGCTTCGATCAGTGGTGTAACTCAGTGGAATGTGACATCATCTCCAGGTAATGATTGACGCATTCTAGTTGTTTTCACTATTGCACTGTAAAGGTGATGTTTGTCCACGTCCGTCCTTGTGGACTGTGAGACACCCTGGACGTGGGCTTCTGTTTGTCTGCAGCACAAGAGCTGTGTAGAAGCTGGCATAGCCCTGGACAGCTATAGACCGAGGATTAAGTATGGGATTCTGGGATCGGACTTGTTTACCCAGAATGGATTTACTGAGCCTGCTTTCAAATCACTTCTTGTCATGGGTGGCAGCAAAATAAATGTACAAATTATTAAGCCTCTTTGGCCAGGGCAGGAGATGGCTTGTCTCCACAAAGATGTCTTTAAAAAAAATAATTAAAAAAAATTTTTTTTGCTCACATAATCGACGAATTTTGCATAATGCATGAAGCAGGCGATACAGTAGCCAGACTCTTGCATGTCCCGTGAATTCTGCTGACAGAGTTACAGTTAAACCTTTTTTTTTTTTAAACATAAGACATAAAATTAAATTAGCGAAAGTGTCTGCGCTTTGGATGGCTGAACTTGGCTGCGGCACTTTCATGTTGAAAGAGCAGGTAGTCTGGACGCCTGAGGCGAGATGTCAGGTGTGCTCGCAGGATAAGGTGTGTGTGTGTGGGGGGTGTGGGGGGGGTGTGTGGGGGGCGCTCTCATTGATGTTCGGACTCGCTCAGCAAAGCCGTGATGGAGGGAGAGGGAGTCGTTCTTCAGCCACCTCCCACTGTTGCTCTGGGAAAGAAAGAAAGAGAAAAAGAAAGTGAAAGAAAGAACAGTCGCAGTTGTGCAACCACATCCCCTCTGACAGTTCACTTTCAGTCGGAAGGCAACTCAAGCTGACTGCACCGTGGTTCTGCTCTCTATTGGCTGACTGTGTTTGGGTGCTGCTGGGTGGCTCATCCGGGTAAGGCGGTGAATCCAGACAGTGCCGGTGCTGACTGTGCCCCGGCAGCACCCGCAGGGCGGTGTGCGGTCGGCTCTACCATCGCTCGGGGATCGATGGGGCGGGGGTGGGGGGGGCGGTTTCACTCGCCCGAGATTCCGGTGTCTCATTACAGACCGGCCTTGTGCTCACATGTCTGACTGCGGGGCCGCGTGTGACATCTTCTCTCCAACCGTATCCGCCTGAGCCCGCCTCGCGGCTGGCGGCGTGTTTGGAGATGGCGACCGACCCCCCCCCCCCCCCCCTATGCTCACCCGAGCGAGAGCAGAGGCCGGAGCGACGAACGCCACTAACGCTGCTCTTCGTTGGCAGTTTTGAATATACGGTACCGGTAAGCCTCGGCAACGTGAGCTCCTCGTTAGCTGCGTCGGGCTTTTTCGTCTCTGGCGAAACGAGGTAGAGGCCGGCAAAGACTGCCCGCTATTGCCCGCCTGGCACCCGAAATCCACGGTTCCTGGCGTCCGTATTGCATTCCCCCCCCCCCCCCGGAACAGACCCTGTTACGGCCGGCTCGAAGGGCCGCAACAAACAAAGTCCAAATGTATCAAAAAACGATCCAAAACTGATCTAAATACGCAAACTCAGACGTTTATTAATGTAAAACACAAATTAAAACAAACAAAACCCACAAAAAGTTAAAATAAAAGAGTCTTCACAAAAACCTACCAAACAAACCCCAAAGAAGATCTCCCCAGCCTCATACTGCAGGGCTTATATTGGGCCACAGGCAGGCGGAGGCAATCAAGCAATGAAGCAATTAGATATTACCTCCACCTGCACTACCCAGGCAAGCAGAGGCTGGGGACTTAGCAGACCCTTAGAAAACGTAGCGATTTTTTTCAGGACCGTTGTGGAGGCTCCGCTAGCTGAAACGTTACGATCGTCTCTGTAGCGTTACGATCGTCTCTGTAGCGTTACGATCGTCTCTGTAGCGTTACGATCGTCTCTGTAGCGCTTGCCTCGTTTCGGATGCCGTCGAGCGTAGCCCCGGCCGCGGCTCCGGGTTCGAGCCGCGGGTGATGTCGTCGAAACGCGGTGGCGTCCTGTAAGGATGTGTACGATGTCAGAACGTTGCGACTGTTGGCCTCCTGATCCGAATCGAAATCGTTCCGATGACGAATCGAGGTAACCTGAGATCCCTTTGGGGGAAAACGAAGGCAGTTAAAAATCTGAAGGGAGGGAGTGTGAGAGGGGCGGGGCTGTCGGGGGGATGGGGGGGGGGTTGTCTCCGCCCTTGAGCGAGCCAGGGTGCTCTCTCTGAAGGAGCGGAGAGCCGCGGTGGCGGTCTGCGAGCGCAGCTCGCTCAGCTTCCCGCCATTTTCGCTGGAGGGCCTGACGAGCCGGCCTCCTCCCCGCCGCAGAGGCTGCTCCTCCCGAACGGGGCTCCTGAGGAAAATCTTTCACTTTTTATTATTACGTTTTTTAAAATCCTTTTTTTTCCTCCCTCCCTCACTGTGGTGCAGATCCACTCCTTCGCGCGTTCTCTCATCTGGGCTTCTTAAGAGAAGTCCCCCCTGGTTCTGGGGCGCCTCGTCGAGTCGGCGCGTTTTCTGTTTGCGCGTTTGACGACGGGTCGCGAGGGATTAGCGTGTCAGTAAACACGTCGAGAGGTGCGAACGGAGGGGCATGAAGCGTTGAACGCGCGCGTGGGGGGAGGTTCTCCGACCTTGTTTAGAATTATGAAATGTGATAATTAGGGTCGTGGCCCCCCTGACTCGAGAAGTCCGGTCTCTTTTGAACGAGCGCGCTCGACGAGACCGCGTAGGTAGCCGGTGAGAGTAGCCAACGTTTCCGAGCGAGTGCGAACGAGGAGGGCTTGCGATGCTGGAGATGGGTTGAATGCCCTCTCTTCCAAGTCCTTTCTGCTGCAGCAGACCTTGGCTGCCGCTTCTGACATCGCAGTGGCAGCTTTTATAAGTGGTAGTAAAAGGTTTGGTGTACCGTCGGCATGTCTGGGCGGGGGGAACTGTGCTGTTCTCCTCCTCCTCCTCTTCTCTTTCGTGTGGCCTAATATTTTGACATTCGCTTGATTCAAAACGCACTGTACAACAAACTGGAGCTTTATGACCTCAGAGTGTACCTCTTATGGTGTGTAATGGCTGCTGCTGTGATACAGTTTGCGGAGTGTGACCGTGGAATCCAAACTGCAGTTTGAAGACACAGCTGTGCAGTTGGGCCTATATGGCTGTGTGTGTGTGTGTGTGTGTGTGTGTGTGTGTGTGTATGTATGTGTGTGTGGCTGCTGCAACTGGAGCGACCCTCCTCTTCTCTTGTTTTATGTTTAAAGCACAGAAGGCTGAACTTTCTTCAGTTTTTTTTTTTTTTTTTGTTTGTTTTTTTGGATCTCACTGGCGAGATCTTCTTTCATCTCTCCTCGTCATCGGATGGCGAGAACAGCCTGGGCGTTGAGTGGTCCCTATGACCTCATCGCAGAAACCGAGACCGCCACCGTGACCAGTGCCGCACGTGCCCCCTCCCCTCCCCCTCTGTCCCAGCATCAGCCTTACCCGTTCCCCAGCGACCTCCCTGTCCCCCCCCCATTCCCGTACCCTTGGACCGGATTTGGCAACGTGGCCTCGTTTTAATATCAGCCTTACCTGCAACCCACCCGATTTCCCCCGTTCCCCCTTTTCCTTGTTCCCCCGTTCCCGTACCCTTGGTTTGTCCTGGGACAGGATATGGCAACCTGGCCTCGTCCCAGCATTAGCCTTACCTGCGCCCCACCCGACCCTTGTTTCCCCCCATTTCCAGGACCAGATTTGGCAGCCCGGCCTGGTCCCAGCATTAGCCTTACCTGCGCCCCACCCGACCCTTGTTGTTTCCCCCCCTGTTTCCAGGACCGGATTTGGCAGGCCAGCCTGGGTAGATTTCCGCTCAGGGCTTCTGACAGCCTGACACACGGTGTCCCTTGAAGCCGAGGCTGAATGAACGATTTTAAATAATGCACCGGGGGGGGGGGGGGGGGGGGAGCTGGTACCCGCCGTCCGGCCCGGCAGTCCCTCATCACATCCGCCCCCCCATGAAAGTTTCATCGTGTGGCTCCTGGGAATCCTCTGCTTTTATGAGCCCCCACCAGCCATGGGGGAGGGCTGCGGGCGGCGGCCGGCCCAAGGGCAGTCATCCTTTTTCAGTTACAGACCAACTGCCGCTCCTCCTTACCAACCAGAAGTGCCGCAGCATAGTAACAGTTTTACTAACTAACGTGCAGAACATGCCATTTGAGAGTGACGGAGAGAGAGAGACACAGAGACTGACTGATAGAGACTGAGAGAGAGACAGAGACGGAGAGATAGACAGAGAATGAGAGAGAAACAGAGACAGAGGGAGAGAGACTGAGAGAGAGACAGAGAAGGAGAGAGAGACAGAGATGGAGTCGGAGAGACAGAGAGAGAGACGGAGAGTGGAGCCCGGTGGAGCCTCTAAGAAACCGCCAGCCCACATGAAGCCTGTTGTTAGGAGAGACTTTAATTAAAGTTGGCGCTCCACTTTAATTATTCAAAGTGTTCATGCTTACTGTTATAACTGCTGTTGTGTCTCGACTGAACTGCAGGAGACGGTTCACTCCTTCTCTTGTCGTTTTTCCGACAGAATACGGCCTCTTTCCCCTCTTCCCCTCAGGGGGACCTGTTCTCCTCTTTTTTTTCTTTTTTTTTTTTGGAGGGGCGTATGTGTGAAGCTGAACTTCACTTCGAGACCTGGGTGAAAAGGGACTCTTTATGAGCTTCGAGGGAAACGTATTGCTAACCGCCGTCAAATTGTACAGTCGTTTTGAAAGGAGAATTTGAATGCCGGGTGCCTTCTGAACGCTGACTGAAACCTGTTTCTTCGGAAATATGCGATGTGCAGGATTTTCCCTGGGTGTCAGAAGGGTTAACGCATTTTCAGATAATTATTTGGTCCGACTTTGTGATTCAGTGATGTCAAATCCGCTATTTTTGTGGTGAGTCACCGTGTGAGTCAGCCTTTACTTCAGGCCTGTCCTCAGATCAGTGCTCTGATTGGCTGGCTGTACTGACTCTCGCTGCTATTGGCTCTCCCTCCTTCCTTTGGCGGTTGAGCCCTGAATTGGACCCTGAAAGCAATCATTACTGTTCCTCCTCATTCAAATCGGCGTTGCGGTTGGGGCTGCAGTTTACACTGCAGAGTAATTAGTCTTAAATAAACTGCGATGGAGTGCATTTTACTCCCGAGTTCCTGCTTCCTCCCTTGTCGTCTCGTGTAAAAGACCGCAGGAGTTGAACTAACACTGCCTTTAGCTGTGTTGATATGACAGGCTTAGTCTATTTTCTCGCCCTCCACCCCCGCCCCCCCCCCCCCCACTCGTATTGAGTTTCAACACACCTCAGCCCCGCCCTGTCTTATGCGTACACACAGCCAGACCAGAACACACACACACACACACACACACACAGCCAGACCAGAACACACAGTCACACACACAAACGGACCATAATACACACGCACGCAGATCAGGATACACACACACCTACACTCACACACACACACACACACACACACAATACACACGGACCAGAATACACACAGACTCACACTCACATGCACAACACACACACACACACACACACACACACACACACACACACACATCAGATTACACACGCACTCAGATCAGAATACACTCACACGCACAACACACATACACACACACACACAGACCAGATTACACAAACACTCAGATCAGAATACACACACACACACACACACACACACACACGCACACACTCATACCAGAATACACACATACACTCACATCAGAGAAATTGTTTATGGCAGATCACTGAGTGCCTTTTTCTGATGAAACACTGAGAAAGTCTTAAGATATCCCATTAGAACAATAAGGCCCTTTGAAAATGTCCCTCTTTGGGAACTTGTTGATAGCTTTGTTTAAAAAAAAAAAAAAAATTTTTTTTTAAAAAACAACAAAAAAGAAAACATAACTGCATATTTTCCTTTGCCCCCCTTTTTAATTAAAAGGATAATTAAGATTTGTTGTGGAGAAGTCTCATGCTGCTCTATCTTTTACACTTACATATCTCACACAATTTTTTTTGTGAAACCATTTTCAGCATTTTTTTGTTGTTTTGCGTGTCTGTGTGTCCGGCGGCGGGTAGAAGTGCAGCGATGCGTTGTCGGCAGGGCCCGCCGCGCGACGGCGCGCAAACAAACCGGGACGCGGCCGCTGCGGCTGCGGCTCGGCCACAGGCGCGCTGATGCAACGCCTCGCTCCGAGGGTGCAAGAGCGCCACGCGCGCAGGTTTCGGGGCGCCCCGGTCCCGCTCAGAGAGCCGTGGGCGTCGTCGGAAGAGATGGCTTATCTGCGGTTTTTTGCGAGAGCGCGCAAGACTCCCCCCCGCCGCACGAACGTTTCCGAAAGTGACCCCGGCGTGAACCCGTCAGAGAGCGACACACCACGCCACCGCGTTTTTCATTTTTATTCCTGTGGTTACGCGCACTTTGGGGACTTCTGCTGTGTTTGCTTTTGTACAACCCCCCACCCCCACCCCCCCCACTAAATTATAAACTATTAAAACGAAAAGTTTATGAACAGACGAGCTTTTGAATAGTTGTGCCACCATTACATTACATTACATTTATTTAACAGACGCTTTTATCCAGAGCGACGTACAAAAGTGCATTTCATGGTCATTGGAACAACTACAAAACACAGGTTCGATAAGGACCGCGTAACGATATCAGCCGGTGAGTAGCAGGTCTGTCTGATGCTGAGGCGTCTTCTCTGCCTGTCAGCGATTCGCTGTCAGTGTACAAAACACAAGTTTGGAAAGTAGGGGTTTCCGTGCTTGACGAGATGCTTTGATGACGGGGGAGCCTGTCTCCGGGAGCCATTTTGAATGGCGCGAGGACCTTTGCCTCCCCAGTGCCTCGGACCCTTTCATTACCCGCGGAATGTCGGACGAAAAGAGCGGGAAAAAACCGTCTCGGCCCGGCTCAGGTGTGGCGGCGAGTGAATGTTTCGGAGCCGGTCGGTTCTCGCTGGAAGTCTCGCTCTATTTTCGGTGGACTGTCGGGGGGGGGGGGGGGTGCCCTTTCTGTGCTACCATTGGGTCCTGTTGTTACTCCCCACCCCCCCTTCCCAGAAAATCACACTCGCCACATGAGAAGTTTTGGGGGCAAATACGGTACTCTGTGAAATGGCCCCCGTTTCTCCCCGCGATTTGGGCGCATGCGGGACAGCGGTTATTTCCCCCTCCCCGGTGTGGGGAGGGAGGGAGCGGCGGGGCGGCGGGCCGGCGGTGGGTAATCGGCGTCCAAGGTGGCGGAAAATAACAGACATAATGGATACCAAAAATGACCAAAAATAAACCCAGAAGAAACAGGGCTTCAGAGATGTTCACGCGTGACCACGCTGATGGGTGTGGCTGCGCTGTGGGGGTGGGATGGGGGGGTACAAACATGGGTGTCGTGTAGCGGTCGCTGCCGCCGTGAATTATGGGATGCTGTGGCTTCGCAGCCTTATCTGGCGCGGTGATACGCGGTCGCCCCCGGTGACCAGCTTCGCGGCATCCCCCCCGTACGACGCATCCGTAGATTTGCATACCGCTACAGATGTACCTTTTTACGGTGTTTTTCTGTGTGCGCTGGATCATGACCATTATTCCAAACTGCACCCCCCACCCCCCCACCCAACATCCCCCCCTCATTCTCTGTGTCTGCCACACTGGCCTGTAATAAGAAATGCACTGGAGCGTTTCTCCTAAGAGACGGGGGGTTTGTGTGGGGTGTGGGGTGTCGGGACTGGGAGTGGGGTGGGGGGTGGGGTGTGGGGACTGGGAGTGGGGGTGGTGTGGGGTTGGGTGTGGGGGGTGGGGGTGGGTTTTTCCCTCGTGTCCTGATTTCTCTGGGGAGGAAGAAGTGGGGGATGGACTGCTCTAACCTTTTGCTCTGTGTGTCTCTCTCTCTCTCTGTGTCTCTCTCTCTCTCTCTCTCTGTGTCTCTCTCTCTTTTCCAGGCTAGCTTTATATGTGTACGAGTACTTGCTGCATGTCGGAGCCCAGAAATCAGCACAGACCTTCCTGTCGGAGGTAAGCGCCGTCTCCAGACCCCCTCTCGTTTCCTGAAATAAACTCGGGAGGCCTCGGAGGCCTCGGATCGCTCGATCGCTGTTGTCGGGGCCGGGACAGAATGCAGCGTCGCCTCAAGGTCGCCCCTGGGTCACGTACCGTTGTGTAATTCCACAGTGACGTCATCGGTCAGCTTCGCGACGGTTCTGCTTTTTCCCCTGTTTGACCGGGCGACCAGATTCCCTGAACGTCACTTTCTAGTTCCACTTTTTTTTTTTATTCCTTTTTTTTTTCTTTTTTTTTGCAACATTTCCAAATGTTGTAAAATGTGAAATGCATTCTCAGGCTGACCTGAACGCAGCTGCCATTCCAATTTCTTAAGAGTGCTTGTTCAGCAGGTAGTAAACGCTATGAGATATGTTCCCTGCCCCCCCCCCCCCCCCCCCACAAGCCCAAGAGGGGCAGTCCCATTCCTGGAGGGGCTGCCTTCCACCTTCAGCACCTAATTTTACATTTTCGAGTCGTTATTTGGATGGGGGAGGTCACCTCGTCGGGTTAGCCGGGTGTAAATCGGCCCCTAAATTGAGACGGGACTCTTGAAAACCTTGCGGGACTTCGCTCCCTTAAGGACCGGAACCTTCCTTTCCCCTCCCTGCCCGAATGGCGACATTTCACGATGAAGGCCTTGCTCACTCAGCAATACCTCAAAATACCTCAAACCTTTGCAGAATTAATAAACTGGCACCCGCAATCCAGTACGTACCACTCAACGATGCTCCACACCTAAGGGATGTAATCGACTACACCTACAAGCCTGTATACATCACACTCAAGTGGGGTTTCAATCCCGACTGTTTTTATGCAAGTTTTGGATTTGCGCATAAGTAAACCCAAATGCCAAAATATCCCAAAAAAGTTTTTACGCTTGGCCAAGGTGGAAAAGTTTGCGCGTCAATTAGGGTGTGATAATGGTCGATAGGAACAGATTTTTTTGAGTAAATGATGACTCGACGGTGACCTGAGTCATATGCTTCCCCTCCGGAAGGCCCAAAAAATGTCATTAAATAAGCTGCTGCATGCCCTCTTCCACACCTCTGGGCTGCATGTAATACAGCCGTGTATAACCGAGAGACGGCTGCTATGATCGCTCTTCCACGAGCGAGTATGCAAACTCTCCATAACCGTGTCCGGCTGGCACTCCTTTGATTACGTAATCTCGTTGCGCCCTCTCCGGAATATTCGCATAACGACAGTTGATGGACCGGTGAACCATTGGTGGTGTTTGCAGACACGGTTAGCTCGTTCGCCAAGGGTGATTGGTGGAAGCAAAAGGCTGCATCAGACACCCGGCCCTCCAGGACTGGAATCGCCCTCCCCTGATCGCAGGCATCGATTGGCTCAAGAGTCCTCGCGCCTTGTTTCCGAGGCCTAAATTGAAGGGAAAACGAAAAACGGGAACAAGCCCAGGTCAACACCTGGTATATGGCTGGACCTCTCCGGCCGACCAATGGTGTGACTTCATCACTCAGTCAGTCACTCACTCAGTCAGTCACAGACATTTGCGTTTGTAGGGCTGGCCCCGCTGTTGCGGTCCAGCCAAAAAACAACAGGCACTCCTATCATTGGCACAGTGTGTCCACTGTACCCCAGTGTCCCTGTACAGATCACTCTTGAGATGTCCTAAACCTTACAGAAGTCTTAAATTAAGTTCCCCTCCCTGTACAAATTCCCTCACTTTGTGATGGCGTACAACTTGACATGAGTCATTCAGCCTAACTGTGGCTCTGACTGGCAGTTGGAAAGACCGTCAGGTACTGTATTTATTCACTGAAAATGAAAGAAAAGCCTTGTGCTCAATACACTTCTTAGAAGGTGCTGGTTCTGTCTAAAGGCAAAAAAAAAAAAAAAACTAAGAACCAGCTTTTCTAAAAGTGGCTTTTTAGCAGACCACATGCACAAGTATTTGTGCACATTCATTCATTCAGTCATTCAGTCCTTTTTCAGTTGGCCAACTGTTCATTTCCTTCGCATTGATAAACTGATTGCTGCCTAGTGCTTGAGGAAAAAGAACTTCGATAAATAGTTGAAATTATAATGATTATAAAATGAAAAGTGTGAATTGAAATTAATTGAGGTTTTTTCTTTCACTGCTTCACCATATATATTATTACGTATACACAAGTGCGCGCTCGCACACACACACACACACACACACGCATGCCTACATATCTACTTAGATCCCGTATCACATGCACACCACTTGGGTATTCAGACTTTTGTTGTTATGGCAACTACTATGTATGTATGCACCGTGTAGATGGAATATGAATCTTATCCAGTCGTGCAAAAATTATTCCTGGGGTGGGCTGGCGGTAGCTCCACGGGCTACGTAACGTGAGCCTCCTGCTAAGCTGTAAGTTTTCAGAACCAATTAATGCACAGCACCTGAAAGAGCCGTGGAGGCTAATGGCTCCAGAACGCGGTTTATGGCGTGAAAGGGAAGGTGAGAAAATGTGTGTGACCAATTATTATTAATGGAATACGTTTTTTTTTTTTGTCAGATGAAGGCGGGTGCTGTGAGTTATGATTATGAGGGCAGCTCTGGTCAATTTTTTTTTTTTAAACGATGAATGGTTGGAATTATGATCTGGTCCACCCACCATCTGTTCACCAATTCTTTTTTTTGGGGGGGGGGGCTGATATTATGACACTTGGTTCAGTGCCGTATACCTCACACCAGGGCTTCCTGTGACTGTTCCTGGAGATGTACTGTTCCTGTAGGCTTTCGCTCCAACCCTAGTCTCACATAGCCAGACCCATCTCCACACTTTGTTTCAGCGCTGTGCCAGTGGAGAAAGGTCTGGCTCAACCCATTATCATTCCGGTATAGGGGGGGAAACTCGCCCTGGCTTGTTTGTATTTCTTTAAACCAATCACAGTCGTCTTGGGCGGTGCTGAGCCCAGGATGCAGCGACGGTGCCCTCGCAACAACGGTAACACGCAGATAGCGGAAGGGGAGGAGAATTCCGACTGAAATAGTCAGCCAATGGCAGGCTTGTACCCACAGTCTGTATCCTGTGAGTCAGACTACTCCAACCCTAACAAAGCACACCTCATTCAACAGCTAGAGCAGGGCTGCCCAACCCTGCTCCAGGGGATCTGCCATCCTGTAGGTTTTCAGTCCAGCCCGAACAAAGCGCACCTCACTCAACAGCTAGAGATCTCATTGAGCTACTGAGTAGTAGAATCAGGTCTGCCAAACTCGGGTTGGAATGAAAACCTACGGGACGGTAGCTCTCCTGGAACAGGGTTGGGTGGCCCTGATCTGCACCCCTCAGCCTTTGTGCACACCGCACCCCGTGAGGCCCTAAAAGTTCGGGGGGGCCAACTTTGGTCTGGATGGGGCCGTAGGGCTCGTTCCAATCGCTTATCTCAGCCGTCCTCTTCTTCCCGGGCCAAAACTGACCTGGAAATCAATGGAGGTCCGTCGACTTTTAGGACATTCCAACCTGTTAATTCAGGGCTGCCTGACCGTGTTCCTAGGAGATATACCGTCCTGTAGGTTTCCATTGAAATCCTGACAATGCACACATCATTAAACTGCTAGAAAAAAAAAAAAAAAAACTACAGGTATTCGGATCTGATCGTTCTCAGAGCGGTCACATGACCACAGATCGGAAACGTATCCGATCTAGGACCACATATGGACGTGACCCAAATCTGAGGTGGAAAGATCAGAATTTTGGGCTCTGAAAATGCAGCTCATGCAAAAAAAGAAAAAAAATCTGATTTGGGGCTATTTCAGTCTGTAATCTGGACGTTCCCTGAGTCAGCAACCAGTTTAGGCCCGGGAAGCCAGGTGAGGGGAGTTGATTGGATAAGGAGCTGCTTTAATTGGTCCGTTAGTTGCTGAGTAACAACAAATCGTTCAGGCCATTCGGGTCCTGGGTTGGCCACCCCCTACACTTACTTGCAGTAGCAATTCGCTGTATGACTAAAGGGGGGTGCTGCACCCCCAAAACCCAAAATAGTTCCGTGGCGCTTTGGGGCCCCGATGCTCTGCTTTTTTTGGCGGCGGTGGCGACGCTGGCTCTTCGGTTCGTCCGGCGTAGGAACGCCCCGAAAAAAAACGCAGCCGCACGCGCGAGAAGTCTGATTTCAATCGCCGCTCCTGGAAGGGCGCGTCGGGCGAAATTGGTTAATAATACGTTCTTAACCCTGAGACCCGCTGAAATAATCCTTTTTCAGAACTGCGGGGAAAGAATCTCTGCGGTTTCATCCGGTATTTGTTTCAAATACGTTTTCCTTGTCTGTCCCGGCAATCCGGCGCGTAATTATTTTAATGGCGTAATGGTCCTAGCAGCTCGGATTCCTGTAATTCTGCCTTCGTTTGCAGTTGTGTCACACAGATCGTTTTTTTTTTGTTCTCTCTCTCTCTCTCTGCACGTTCACGGAAATGAGTAAGTGTTGGGGTTCTGTGTTCCGCACCTGGCTGAATTACCCGGGTTTTTTTTAACGGCTACAGAACTAGTCCTCCTTCTCCCTCGTTGGCTACTTTGGGCTACCCGGTAAAATTTAAGGAAATTGTCCACAAAACCTGGGACATATCCTCCCGTAAGACGGGGTTGCCCAACCTTTTCTTCTGATGCAACCCCAAATGAATGTTTACAAAGTTACACGACCCCAACACCTCACCCACACTCGGTGGCTGCCTAACACCACCGTTTGGCCATGACCCTTATTGGGGATATTCGGTGACCCCTTGTGCCTCATTGCTTTATTATAGTTTGGTTGTTGTGATGTTCCACGTGTAGTAGCCTGCATTCACATATTTGAAAGAGCGGGGGAAAAAAAAAAAAAATTCTTCAAATTTTCAGGTGACCCCACATGGCGTTGCCACCCGCAGTTTGGCAACCCCTGCCATAAAATGTAGGCTATCCCTCAAAACCTGCAGTAACCTCTGTGCCTTTATGGAAAATAGCCATTTAAATCTTTTTTTATTTTTCAACCCAAAACTGACTGACGTATTTTTTTTTTTTTTTCAGAGTATCTTTGTAATGAAATGTGTTGTTTGGTTATCTGGTTGTGTAGAAATTAAACGAGTCTGTCTCCTCAGAACCGAACCAGGATTTTGTTCGATGCTCAACAGCAGAAAAGCAATGCAAAACAACAATAGGAAAGTCGTCCTTCTCAAAATTGTGTTCCCTTGAACTCAATCGTCCAGTGATGTTATCTTCTCGTCCGTTTTTGTGCATTTGACGTTTTTCACGTGAGCTTATTTTCCGCGTCGAGGAGCGACTCCTGAATGTCATAAGCCATGTGACGCCTGCGGTCTTAACAAAAAAAAAAAACTCAGTCATTAATTATGCAGCTAATTCATCAAAAAGGACACGAGATCAAAAGAAATTCAGTCGCGCCGCGCTGTAGGGAACCGAACGTGTCAATCATTCAATCAATCCCTCTTTAGCCGACACTTGACGGCTCGCATTCTTGTACGCCCACATTTTGTGCTCGTGTAAACAGGCGGAATCTGGGGAGGAGGGATCAAACACAGCGTCCCTGCCCGTCAAACTCCATTCTGCACTGTGATTGGCCGGGAAACTTATTAGCACATGTCGCTAGCCAGTGAGCTAATGATGCTCATGGCGATGTACGCAGTACTGGCGAAATAACTATGCTCTGCTTCGCTCATTCCCAAAAATGTATTTTATTGTGCACATTTCATTCTTTTTAACATACATTACATGTATGCATCCTGCTGTATGATTGAGCCATTGAGCTTTGAGTACTTTGCCTAATGGTACAATGTCAGCCCCCCCCCCCCCTCCCCCAACAAGCGGAGTTCCCTGCACTGTCATCTGAAACTTTTTAAAAATTTTATTAAAGTTGCCAAAGCATGAAAGCCAGAGATGATGCATTAAAAACTTTGGCATGGAAGAGGAGGAGGAATGCTTGCACCCCACCCGGCAGCAGGATGGGTCGTTTGGTGCATCCCGTTTAGTTTAGCAGGTGTAAAGAGCCGGGGGCTTCCCCCGATTCCCCCGGTATGGCGCGTGTAGCGGATACTTTCCCGCCATCTCCCGGCAACGGGGTCTGTGTAGCACTGATTCAATTACCCGCCGTCAGTCTTAGTACCCGCGCTCTCTCTCTCTCTCTCTCTCTCCCTCTCTCTCTCTCTCTCTCTTTCTCTCTCTCTCTCTCTCTCTCTCTCCCCTCTCTCTCTCTCTCTCTCTCTCTCTCCCCCTCTCTCTCTCTCTCTCCCTCCCTCCCTCTCTCTGTCTCTCTCCCTCCCTCCCTCTCGCTGTCTCTCTCTCTCTCTCTCACGCTCTCTCTCTCTCTCTCTCACATGCTCTCTCTCTCTCCCCCTCTCTCTCTCTCTCTCTCTCTCCCTCCCTCTCTCTCTCTCTCTCCCCCCCTCTCTCTCTCCCTCTCTCTCTCTCCCCCCTCCCTCCCTCTCGCTGTCTCTCTCTCTCTCTCTCACGCTCTCTCTCTCTCTCTCTCACATGCTCTCTCTCTCTCTCCCCTCTCTCTCTCTCTCTCTCTCTCTCCCCTCTCTCTCTCTCTCCCCCCCTCTCTCTCTCCCTCTCTCTCTCTCCCCCCCTCCCTCCCTCTCGCTGTCTCTCTCTCCTCTCTCTCACGCTCTCTCTCTCTCTCTCTCACATGCTCTCTCTCTCTCTCTCTCTCTCTCTCCCGCTCCCCGTCCGTCAGGTTTTCCGGGGCTTCCGGCTTTCGGTGCCTGGGTTCGGGTCCCCGCAGGTGCGCGCCGTAGGAGAAACACACCTGTGTTTGTGCCCTTAATGAGACAGCTGTCATCCCGGGGCCCGTCCCCCGACGCGGCCCCTCAATTAACACCTGTGAGGTCCCCTTCCGCACGCTCCCGCTCCTCCGGGGGACCCGCCCGCTCTCGCTCGCCCGGCTGCGGTTCCGCTTCGCTTCGCCAGCCCGTCCGTTCGTACCCGGGGGTGAACAGAACCACCGGGTCACAGTAAATGTGTTGTGGTGTATCAGCGGTACTGGTGGGGGGGAAGGGGGGGTACTGCTGGGGGAAGTTTGGGAACCTTTTATTTGGTTTTCTCCCCACTGGGAGTTTTTTTTTACCTTATGTACCTGCTATTTGGGGGTTCAGGCCTGGTGTTTGCACTGTTTGCTCTTTTTTTGCTCTGTCTCTTGCCTTGCTACTCTGTAAAGTGTGTTTGTGACAGCTCTCTGTAAAAAGTGCTATACAAATAAAATCAGATTGAATTTGAGTTAATTTTTTTTGATGGTGTGTTAATGCCAAAGGCCTTTGAGAGACTCCTGTTAGCGTGAGGTCAGAAAATAAGCCGAAATGTTTCGGCTTGGTCTCCACGCTCACCCTTTGCTTTTTACTTCCTGTCTCACTGTATGGTAGTGGGGACTGATTGGTTGTGTGCACGTGTTGGGTGGGGGGGCGGGCGGATTTCACACACTGTGTGTGTGTGTGTGTGTGTGTGTGTGTGTGTGAATGTACAGTATGTACCTGTGTGTACTGAGGCAGTGAGAGACTTACTCTGTGTGTGTGAGTGCTGTGTGTGTATGTGTGAATGTACAGCATGTACCTGTGTGTACTGAGGCAATGAGAGGCTTATTCTGTGTGTGAGTGCTGTGTGTGTGCGAGTTCTGTGCGTGTGCGTGCCTTACCTGTGTGTGTGTGTGTGTGTGTGTGTGCGCAAGTGCTGTGTGAATGCTGTGTTTGATGGTGCGTGTGTGTATGTTTCTATGAGTGCATATATGTAGTGTATATGTATACATGTGTATATGTAGACGCGCGCATGGGTGTCTGTACCGCTCTGACTCCCTCTCTCGTTCTCAGATCCGATGGGAGAAGAACATCACACTGGGGGAGCCCCCGGGATTCCTGCACTCCTGGTGGTGGTACGTATGCCCTGACAGAGCGCCACATTCGCACACACACACACACACACACACACACACACATGCACGCTGACACGCACATTCACACACACACACACACACACGCACATTCATACATACACACACACACACACACACACACACACACACGAAGGCCTGGATGCTCACCCAGAGACTTGATTCAGATGGTGGAAAAAAAAAGCAGCGGCTGCCAGTGTTGTATTATAGGTAAGGAGCTGGTCCTGTAACCTATAGGTCATAGGTTCGATTCCCGGGTAGGACACTGCTGCTGTAACCCTTGAGCAAGGTACTGCATTGCTTCAGTATACATCCAGCTGTATAAATGGATGCAGTGTAAATGCTGTGTAAACGTTGTGTAAGTCACTCTGGACAAGAGCGTCTGCTAAATGCCTGTAATGTAATGGAATGAAAAGGTGGAGTTCCTCGTCTGAGTTTTCGAGTGATGAGAGTTGATGGTGATTGGACGTTTGTCTGTTTGGACTGCCCTACTGATGGTGTGAGTTAAGTTTTAAAATTTTTTTTAATGTATGGAGTCATTTCACTTATTTAAGTTTATTTAAGCAGGAAGAAAAGGGAGTCTTTTCCTGAATGTTTCACAGTGCAAGCCTACAGGAGAGGAGGCGGACGTGTTTGAGGCCTTCTGACTGAGCCTTTCAGGAGTCTGGCAGCAGGATGAACCCTCGCTACCTTCCCCTGGAAGCGCGTAGCAGTTAATTAATTATGACAGACCTTGGGTTGAGTTTCTATGCCAACTGTTAGCTTAATGCGCCGAGGTGCTGCAGCTTTTCAGCTTCTTTGTGTCTTAAAAAAAAAACGAAAAACAGTCCGCCGCGACTCGTCTTCTCCTCGGCCCTCCCTCAGCTCGGCGCACCGTCGCCAGACTTTGCGGGGAACCGCGGAAGGGCCGCGTATGAAAAATTGGATTTAACGGACCCGTGCGGTTTTTTCCCCCGTGGAGGTGTGTTTTTTTTGTTGGGGCTCAGTTTGTAGGTAACCAAAAAGGAAAAGTGACTTTCTTTTTGGTCTTACGAACTTTGAAACCGAACTGCCTCAACCCCCCCATCCCCAGCCCGCCCCTTTCGTTTTCATAACGGGATCGTAGCTCGTAGCTCGTCCCTCTCTGTCTGAGTTGGCGGTTAGCAGTGCATTGTGGGAAGGGAGCCGGAGGCCCCGGTGGACCGTGTGACCCGGGGGAGCGGCGTCCGCCTGGGACCGCTGCACGTGGAACGGGAGCCTACCCCCCCCCCCCCCCCCCCCCCCAAAAAAAAACCCCCCTTCCCCAGACAAAAGGTCCAGATGGTAAGGGAAAGCCCACCCCCCCCCCAACCCCCTTCCTCAACCCCTCCCCCCTCCCCAAACCTTTGTCTGCAGTCCCGTCCTTTGTTTGCGGAAGAGACCCCCTAACGGATTAACTCCTTACATTCCAGTCTCCCCTTTGTGTTAAACAGCCTGCCCCCCCACCCCCCAGTTGCTCCCTCTATTCTGACTCTGCCTGTTTCCTGTTGGGGGGGGGGGGGGTGGCTGAATAAGGGTATGGGGGGGCGGGTTACTCATCCGTGAGTGTGGAGAGTGGGGTCGTTGGGGACACAGGGGTCGAGAGAGGGCTGTGGAGTAGGTGCAGGTGTTGATGGTGTCATTAGCCTTTTTAATTTTCCGCATAAAGAGATTGTGTTTGACCAGTCTTGACCAAATGTCGACGCGTATTATGCCTTAAACTCGCCATTACATTGTGTACACAGAGCTGCTTTTAAATGACTTCCAGCTGAAGTTCCCTCTCTCTCTTTCTCTCGAAGGAGAAGAAGAAGAAAAAAAAACTACAAAGTAAAGCAGGAATTTGGCATTATCCCTGTGCATTCTGTTCTGAATGTGGCAGTTGTTTGAAAACAGGTATCGAACATGGTGGGTCGTGGTTGCCAGACTGTGCATTTGTAGTCTTTTTTCTATACCATTTTTGTCTATAATTTATTATTTAAATAATTTAAACATTAAAACTAAATGGAACATTCAAATGCTTCCATTTTTATTTTGACTGGACCACAACAGCGGGGCCAGCCCTACAAACGCAAATGTCTGTGACTGACTGACTGAGTGAGTGATGAAGTTACACCATTGGTCGCCGAGTTATGGAGTTACACCATTGGTCGGCCGGATCACGTGTGTTAGGTACAGCCATATGCTAGGTTTTAACCTTGTCTTGTTTTGTGGTGTAACAGCCCTGGCTCAGATTATTTAAGGATTGTTTTTTTTCTGTATGGCTTAAGTTGATTCTGTGCATTGGTCGGTCCCTTCGCCCTGTACCATTGCAGCGCCTGTTGTTTCCAAAAAAAAAATGGCTTTTAATTTCAATAACATGTTTTCACGATTTTAATGCCCTGAAGATTGGGCTTCTCTCTGCTGCAGGGGAATCGGGGGAAGGCCCCGCAGAGTTTGGGTAACCGGTTGTGTTTCCGCTTGGCTTCTTTGCCTCACGCAACGTCTCATCATCGTCTGGGCCTTACATCGTCCATAGGCGTATTGCGCATAACAAAACTACACAAAAAATACCCCTCATCTCATGTGGATTGTATTGACTCACCATACACTGCTATCATTACATTACATTACATTACAGGCATTTGGCAGGCGCTCTTACTCAGAGCGACGTACAACAAAGTGTATAACCGTAACCAGGAACAAGTGTGTCGAAAACCCTAGAGGGAAGTACCGTTCCAAGTGCAGACCAATTTAAGTATTGTTATAGCAATGTTTAGTATTGTTTTTTTTTGTTCTGTTTTTTTCTTCAGGAGTATCCTGTTCTTACCATTCTAAGATCTGAGCGATTTATATGTGGAGAAGACAACTGCGTAGATCTAAATATATAAATAAATATGAACTAAATAAATGAAAACACGTAATATGCCCCTCCTTTCTCATCTTTTAGCAATGTGCAAACTTCAATTTCCTTTATTTTTCCTCTTTGCTGCTTTTCATATGTTGGATTTATTAGTTCTGCCTGAGGGGAATGTTAGTGTGAAATGATAAAATAGCTGATTTGCTCTGTGCTGTTTTAAGAGATTGCGAGTGGCGTGACGCTTGTGTCTTACAGTACAGTGTTAATGTGGGGAAGAAAGGACGCTGACAGAAAATTTGGTGGGGTGATGAATCTTTTTCTCGATTGCAGCATTTTGTCCTGTTAAACAGCAGAGTCCTTCCCCCCGCCCCCCCCCTCCCCCACTCCCAGGCCAAGTGGGAGCCCCTTTGTCATGTGTTCAGCTGTGTTCCCCCTGCCTGTATTGTTGCACACTACCTCCTTACCTACGGGCCTTAGGTTGTAGCTAAACGCAATGTCTAGCTGGTCTAGAATGTGTGCGTGCGCGGTTCTGCATGTATGCCTCCGAGCATGCATATATGCGTGCGTGCCTGTGTACATATACACATGCGCATGCGCATAGCTGCGCGTGTGGACGCATGTGTGCGTGCGTGCAGGAGCGTGGCTCTGCGTGTATGCCTCCTAGCATGCATATGTGTGCGCGCCTGCGTGTGCGTGTGTGTAGGTGTGCGTGTGTGTTCTGCGCATAGGTGTGCATGCGCATAGGTGTGCGTGTGCGTGTGTGTAGGTGTGCGTGTGTGTTCTGCGCATAGGTGTGCATGCGCATAGGTGTGTGTGTAGGTGTGTGTAGGTGTGCGTGTGTGCGCATAGGTGTGTGTGTAGGTGTGTGTAGGTGTGCGTGTGTGCGCATAGGTGTGTGTGTAGGTGTGTGTAGGTGTGCGTGTGCGTGTGTGTAGGTGTGCGTGTGTGTAGGTGTGTGTGTAGGTGTGTGTAGGTGTGTAGGTGTGCGTGTGTGTAGGTGTGCGTGTGCAGGTCGGTGTAATTTGTGCTGGAAAGCCATTCCTCAGCCCCTTGCCACGGTCTGCGCCGCGTGCTCACCTTCGTCCTGTTTAGATGCAGGACGCCAGGCGCACAGGGGAATTTATTTCAAGGATGTTTCAGTATTACGGCCGTCTGCGTGTCTGAGGAGAGCGTGGAGCCGCCGGCTGCGCTGAATTCGGCATCGTTTGCTCTGGCCTTGTTCCGCTACGCTCTACCCCAGCCTTGCCATTTGAGCTCTGCATCTTTCAGATCCCACGTTTGGATTTCATTTTCTTCTTTAACTTGGAGCTGACCCTGGACATGTTCCAGCCTTTGTAATAATACCCATCCCCTCAAACTAAAATGGATGCAAACCCCAGAGGCAGACTTTATGAAAATGCAAGCTCATAAGGTGCCACCACGCGTGCAAAGGCGTACTGCTTAAAATGGACCCTTAAAAAACTGTGGTTTTGTATCGCATGTGATTAGAATGTTCTTAACTGAACATTCTAATGCTAATGTAACAATCACTGCGGAGTAACTGAAACCGATGGAGCTCTAGAACTTCAACTTAGAATTTTGAGAAAAACATTCCAAAAAAAAAAAGAAACTGCTCTTCAAAGGCTTAAAGCGCGCTTACGTGTTTTTCTCGGATTAAACCGAGCTCTGGACGCGCGACGGTGAAAGTTTATCCACGCCGTCCCGTCCCGCGTCTGATCAAAGGGGGGGCTGCGGAGCACAATTGAGAGGTGTGTACATTACACCCGAAGTGTGGAAGAGAGCGAAGGGTGCCAGCTCCTAAATCTCCCGCCTAAAAAGGGGGCGAAGTATTCGCCGGCGCGCTCCGTCGCGAGGCCGCGAGCGCGTCTAAATCAGCCGAGGAAATAAACAGCGTGTCAAATTAAAGCGTCGAGCTCGTTGTTATTGTCTGAACGCTAAATGATTAACACCCGGGAAGTCAGCTGCCGCCGCCAGTCTGCTGTAGTGTTTTCCCGGCACCAGTCGGGGAGCCGTTTTCGCGAAACCTGTCGGTGGTGGCGTTGGCAGGTCCTGGATCAGCCATCCCCTGGTCCGCGGGCCTGAGCTCAGCCATTGTGAGCTACAGTAAAAGGCGCGGGCTCGGCTAGACCTGGTGCTCAGGGAAGCAAAGGTACCTGACTGGCGTTGTTTTTTTTCTCTGTGTTCTTTTTTCTCAAGGCTCCCTGGCCTGCATTTAGCAGATGCTCTTATCCAGCGCGACTTACACAACTTTTACGTTGCATCAATTTATACAGCAGGATATATACTGAAGCAATGCAGGTTAAGTACCTTGCTCAAGGGTACAACGGCAGCGTCCGACCTGGGAATTGAACCTGTGACCTTTAGGTTACGAGCCCAGTTCCTTACCCACTGTGCTACACTGCCGCCCTATCTTCCTCTCAGTCGAGCGGGAGCAGCATATCTTGCTGTCTTGCCGCGATGCAGAACAATGATACCGAAGTTCATTACAGTGAATAATCTTCTAAAGAAATCTGTCGGAATCTTGTAAGTGTGTGACACCACGCGGTTGCCTGTCTTTACTCTATTTATCTTATGGTTTGTGCGCTTCCAGGACTGAAAGACCAGTGATTTAGAAAAGACTTGTTAAATGTGGAAGACTTTATTATTATGGGCATTTAGCAGACGCTCTTATCCAGAGTCACTTTTGCGTTTTACATAGTATTCATATTTATTCAGCTCGATTTATTCTAAAGCAATTCAAGTTCAGTACCTTGCTCAAGGTACAACGGCAGAGTCCTACCTGGAAATGTACCTTGAATCTTTTCAGTTAGAAGCTCTGTTGCCCAACTGTTGCACTACACTGCCTGTCTGGGTTTCAGTCTGAAACTCTGTGATGTCGGGGAGGCCTAATGTGAAAATGCCCTCAGCCTATAAGGGGGTCTGTATCTGAAAGATCAGCAGATCAGCCAGGAAGTTCCCCTCCTCCTCAGTCAGCAGTGGTGTAAAAGCAGCCTCTTCCCTAAACGCGCCCACACGCGAGCGCACGCACACACACACACACACACTCTCTCGCACGCACACACACACATGCTCACTCACACACGCACACACACACTCTCTCTCTCGCACGCACGCAGGCACTCACACACGCACACGCACACACACACACACTTTCTCTTGCACGCACGCACAGACACACACATCCACACACACGCACACACCTCCCCACTCACTCACACACACACAACACACACACACACCCCCCCCCACTTAACACACACACACACACACATCACTCACTCACTCTCTCTCTCTCTCTCTCTCTCTCTCTCTCTCTCTCTCTGTCTCTCTCTCTCTCTCTCTCTCTCACTCTCACTCTCACTCTCACACACACACACTCACACACTCACACACACACACACACACACACACACACACTCACTCACTCACTCACTCACCTCTCTCTCTCTCTCTCTCTCTCTCTCTCTCTCTCTCTCTCTCTGTCTCTCTCTCTCTCTCTCTCTCTCTCTCTCACTCTCACACACTCACACTCACACACTCACACACACACGCACCTGTGTCTGGCTGTTGGTATTTCAGTAACAAAGCGCAAACTTGTGTCTCATTTCATTTAACCGAGTGCTTGGTTGGATTTGAGCCGGTTTCCCGGCGTCTCCCCCCGGCATCCCCCCCCCCCCCCCCGGCGTGCCCCCCCCCCCCCCCCCCCCCGGCACGGCCCTGGCGAGGCTGCGGTCTCCTCCTCCACGCCGCCCCCCCCCCCCGGCACGGCCCAGGCGAGGCTGCGGTCTCCTCCACGCCGGCTGATAGATGTGATAATGCAGCTCCGGGTTTATTATACGCCGACTCACCGTGGCGCGGGGCCGACTCCTCAACGTTCTTCTTCTCCTCCTCTTTCTCTGCTGTCTTGCACCCGCCATCTTTTTTTCAAACGTCTTCTTCTCTGCTGTTTTTCAGCTGCTCTGTTTTTCCATTTGGCTTCTCTGTACCCCTTGCTTTTTCGTTTCCGTGTTGTCCTACGCTCAAGCTCGAACCCCCCCTCCCCCCGCGTTTCTATTTGTTCCCCTCTGTTTTCTCGTACAATAGGAAAAACAGCCATTCTAGTGTGTTGAGGAATCTATGGTGCAGCCCTCTTCCTGCAGTGTCGGTGTTGGGAGCCAATATGGCCGCCCCCAGGCCTCGCAACCAATCAGCCCTGCAAGACTCATCACTGTCAACAAATTAGATTTCTGCAAACATGCACAGCCCTTCCTCCCCACAGCTAGGAACTGACCAGTGGTTCTGTTTTTTTTTTTGTTTTTTTTTTTTCTTTGCGATCAGATCCTTTTTAGGTTTTGTTAAACCCTTGTGTGATGTAAGCCGTCCTCCCTTTTGTTAGAAGCAAGCCTCATAAAATAATGAATGATATTGAATAACATTTAAAAGTGACTTTGGTTGGAGTCTTGCTGGATCTACGAGTTCCCAGTCAGCAGGTCGTATGGGGTATCCATTAAGTCGATACCTAAAGAGTTGGGGAGCTGTTTAATTTACCAGTTAAACGGTTGCTTAATTCCAATTAAGTGATTAAGTGAGCACGGGATGAAACCTTTTGCCCCCCACAGCCCTTAAGGGTGAGATTTCCCTTAATTGACAAATTTCTCTGGCTTTGATCAGTCGACCGCTGGTCTCCTCGGTTTGAACGGTAGCGGGACTGGGATCTGAACCTTGACCTCTGCTGGGAGAGGAGGGGGATGATGCGTATTATCATCATAGCGGATGACTATTGTTGCTGTTTTGAACTCTCCTCGATAGCCTTGTGCAGAATACATTGTTTTACCGTACACATGCACAGCTGGGTATTGAATGAAGTAGTTTCAGATGAGTACCTTACTAATTGGCACAATGGTAGTGCTCCACCTTCCTCTAACCAGATATAAGAAAAACACCTCCAGGGTACAAACTCTTTAACCACCAAGCATTACTTCTGCCTGTACATTTAGAAGTAGAACTCTAAATTGGCCAGTAAGATCAGCTTTGATTGGTGAAAGTACTAGTGTTCTAGTGTGCCGGCTCAACTTTGTTCCATTTTTGCGTATAACATGATGATATTGGCGAGAATGTGTTGAATGTGTTGCGGCTTTTTTTGTGTGAGTATTGGTATGCGTGGATGGCTGTCTTAATGCCCCGCTCCTCCCCCTCTTCCCTGCTGCAGTGTATTCTGGGATCTGTACTGCGCCGCTCCAGACAGGCGGGAGACCTGCGAACATTCCAGCGAGGCCAAGGCCTTCCACGACTATGTGAGTGACAGCCTTTTTCACCAATCACTGTTGCTACTGGGTGGGTGGGTGGGGCAGGGTTAGAGCGGGGCCACAGTCGGATTGGTTGAAGTCTGACTGGTTGAATTTGGATTGGTTGAAGTCTGATTGGTTGAATTTGGGTTGGTTGAAGGCTGATTGGTTGACTTCTGCGTTGCGTCGTGGCACCAGCGTTCTGCTGACTTCGCAGTCGTCCATTGATTTGATTTTAAGTTGTCTCTCTTTTTTTTCCCCTTCTCTTGTAACCACTGAATGCTAAGACGATTAATAAAAATGTTCCGTTCCATGGTGGAAGAGCTCAGCTCTCTAGCTGTTTGTGATGCGGAGGTGTTTCCCCCTTTTCTCGCCCCTTAAAAAGCGGGGGCTGCCGCCGGCGTTTTGGGCCGCGGCCGGGCTCTTGCCGGTTGTCGGGCGAGTTATGATTCGGCCCCTCCCCCTTGCCCCCCCCCCCCCCTTGCCCCCACCTAGGCTCTCTCCAGCTCTTAATGGATCCAACACCAGACAAGAGAGGTCACCGGGCAGCCGCGCTCACTTCCTCGCCGTGACCCCTGACCCCCCCCCCCCGAGCCGTACCTAAACTGCCTGCGGGGGGTTGGGGGATGGGGGGGGGGGTGAAATGTAGGGGCGCCCACCGCATGGCTTTTTCATTAGTGCTCCTGATGGCCTCCATACCTCCATAAAAGCTGGCCTTATTGAAGCATCTGGGCCAGCAGTTCGTGCGAAGATTAGGGGAAGCGATGGGCTCGCATGGGGTCAGACCCCTGCCCCCCCCGACCTCCTCTCAACTCCCCCCCACCCCCCCGGCGTGGATGTCCACCGACACTGCTGGTGTGCGTGCATTAGCAGAGTCACATGGTGGAGAGTCTTCAGGTGGACAGGCTTCCGGATTAGACCGCATAAAGCCAGTTTCGGCCAGTTTGTCTCTCCGCACCGTCAGAAATCTAAAAAAAAAATGTGTTCCTTTATCTGCCAGCTCGAACTGCGGTGTACGAAAGTGCCGTGAACCCATTTTTAACACGTTCTGAGAATCTCATGAATATATCTGCAATGGAACAAAATGTCTGTAACACGTTGCTGTCATAGCCTGAATTTGGATACAAATACATTGACTCATCCTGGCAGTTTTAACACGAGCTTTGTAACCCCGGATAGATAGCGTCTTCGTTTTGCGTTGCGGATGTTGAATATTGTGTCTCTGCCAATAGCTGACGCACAGCAGTTTGAATTCAGATTTGACGTAGCGTTTGTGTATATTCATTATTGTATTATTGGGAAATTGGCTATTTATTTTTTTAAAAAGGAAGAAATTCGATTTGGGGTTTTATTTAATTGAATTCTGTTGTGCTCTGATCTTTTTGTTCAATCGGCGACGTGTTTTCTTACCGGTTGAGGTACCCGGGATTTGACCTTACGATGTTTGTTTGCTTTGTTTTATGAGTCGTCTCCTTGCAAAGAGCATGTTGTTAAACCCGGGGCCTGGAGTGTCTGTTGGCTTTTCTGTTCATTTCATTGCTTAAAGTGCTTAATTTATGTCAGCGAGTCTGCTGGAGTCCGCACACCTCGTTTTTTAAGATCCTAAACGGGGCTACTGACGAAGAAAAAAAAAAAAAACAGCCGAAATAACGAACGTTCTCCAGGACCGGGGTTTGAGAGCAAAGGCTTTAGCGCGTCTCCAGGCTAGCGTACGCTGAGCGAAGGCT